>LPNX010565783.1:0-160418 GCA_001517045.1 Pseudotsuga menziesii | reverse complement strand
ATTCGATGTAAAACTCTTTCTCAATCATACCATTAAGGAAGGCTTGTCTTTACTTCACCATGGAAGAAACTACCATGATAGTTCTGAAGGAAGTGTACCTTAATTCCTGGAGTAAGTGTCTCTTCAGAATTAATTCCCTTTTTCTGAAAGAAACCTCTGGCCACAAATCTTGCTTTATACTTCTCGATACTTCCGTCAGCTACATGCTCTATTTTGTATATCCATTTGGAGGATACAATACTCTTTCTTTCTGGTTTGGGAACTATATCCCATACATCATTCTAGTATTCTTTCATCATAAAATCTTCCAAGAGTTCGTCTTGTCAGATCATCAACATATCCTAGTCTTCTGCATTCAACTTTGAAGGTTGGAACCCACTTTACTCTTGGTAAAGTCTCGATCCATCAAGAAGCTGTCCATCATGTCGTACCGTGTCAAACTTAGATATCTTCTGTAGTCACTCCCCCTGAAGTGGAGTATTATCTTCCTTCTTCATGCTGTACAGGTGGTTCTATGCTTGATATAAACCGGTCAATAGAGTATGTCATGTCATAGTCTATTATTTCTGAGGCAAATCACAAACCTTTCTTTGTACACTTGTTCTTGTATATCCATATGGAGGATACTATGCACTTCCCTTTATGTCTTGAAATCATATCGTATACATCATTCCCCATGATCAACTGTTATTCTTTGATCATAGTTTCTTTTATAGCATTATTTTCTTCATCTTGAGTTATCTCTCATACCCATGGTGGTCTTCATCCTTTGAGGTGGATCTACCGCTCTCTACAGCTCTTTCTTCCATCATGGTGTCTCTGACCCTGGGAGCTTCAGATTCATGTTTATTGAATTGTCATCACTTGTTCTTCAGAACAAGTCTCGTCCTTCTTTTCTTGTAGGAGGTTGTATAGGACCTTTCCTACAATTCAAATGCACCAGTTGCATGGTTAGAACTATTTCATAAAACATATGCATAATGAAAAATTCTTATGCATCATGCAACTATTTAGCCAATACAACATTCATCCATATTTCACAAAAACTTTCTAGATGCCTTCTATCTCTACCATGACATCATTGAGATTGTGCACTAATCCAATATGTCAGCAAAGAGGTTTGATAAGTAGCACTGGAGAGTTGTATAGTGCCATGAGCTACTTACCCATCACATGCATATTAGTAGTATTAATGTAAACAATCTATCATGCATAACACATCAACTGAATACAATCAAATGCATAAGAAAACAATATCATGAAATGGAAATTGAATACTTATATTTTATTTGTTTCGTGGGTAGACTCCATCTTGATCATTCTGCTTTATCATCTTCTTCATTCATGAAATCATCATTTCTTATCCAAATGATAAGATGAATAAGAGGTTCTTCAAGAATTGAGTTTTTCATATTGCTCATCGCTTGAGGGATCTTCTTTGAATGTGGAGAGCTTGATCTTCAATTGCTCCCATGTTCTTCTTCTCTTCTCATTAGTCGAGCTGAAAGTAATCACTTAATTCTGGCATACATTCTTCACATGAATGAATCCCATGATCCTGGGAGGCCATTCAATGTGGCTATCACCACTTCTCCATACTTCTTCTTCTACCGCTTCAAGTTGTTCTACATTCTGGATCTTCACATTCTTCAACTGTATTCTCAAAGCCATCTACTGATTTAAGTTCTTATCTTAAAATAGCTTGATCAAGGAATCAAACATCTTCAGTGTCTTTAGGGAAGACACTTGTGGTATAAGTTGATCCATGATTGAATCAACAATGATCTTCTTGGCCTTGATCAAATTCTTCTTGTGTAAGTCTTTGAGGCTCATCTCCCTCTAGAACTGGAACCTCTCTACTCATGTTGGTGTCCAATTCATTTTCTTCAGAGAGATCAAATACTTCCATGCTTGGAAGTTTTCAACTTCACCAAGCTTATCATCAAGCTGATGTGATAGATCATTTTGAAATGAGAACCTCAAATGCAAATAACAAAATATTAGATCTTACCAATTTGAGGTGTCTGTCCTCCTTCCGGAGCTGGCTGATCTAGGGTTTGTCAGAGAAACCCTAATTTTCAAAACTTGGAATCTTTTAGATATGATTGGATAGAAATATATATCTCTTCAAATGGAGCTGTCCAATGTACTCCTTTTCTGAAAACAGTGGAGGGAAGCTCCCGGAACAGGAGGCCCTAGTTTTCCAATTTCTTATGCAGAAATGCCTGTTACTGTTTCTGTGATATCTCCGAAATTACTGCTCTTCTATGTCTGAAATTTCACACTGAGCTAAACTCGCATGTCCCTGATCCAACAACATAAGTTTCATCAAAATTGGTTTCACCAATTTGAATTTATTATCATTTTTCCAAGGTGACCTGTTACAAGACTGTTCAGAACAGTGCAGTTGTACGGCATGCCATGTGTCACTAGTTCATCTTCAAGTTCTGAAATTTGGATCAAAGAAATTATAGGTCGTTCTCTTTCTGGAACATCTTTACGAATTCCATTTGGACCTCTGTATCCCATGCTACAGCAATACTCCCCAGGTGTCCTGTTTAGGGATGAATTCTGGAAGAGGCTGGAACCCTAACTTGGAGGGATCATATCGCATAGAACATAGCGAATCTGAGGCTGAATTTTGGACACAGTGTAAATCAGGATTTTATCTTCAGTATATGCAATTTTCAACTCCTGATCCTTCACCAATCTTAGGATATAGCGAATGTACCAAAACTTAGCAATTTTAGTATTTAGGGTTTTTCCAGATCGGGGTCAAACTAGGGTTTGACTTTCCCAGAGTTTCACCCAACCAAATTTCTTGATCCAAGTCTCTAAAATTTGATTTTGATGAGGAGAAAAATCCTATGCTGGGCTCACTCAAAATTTCTTCTTTTGTAGAAAGCCCTAATTTTCCGCAACAAAACTGAAAATGCTTGGAATCGAATTCCACTTCGACAGAAAGATGCACCCTTCAATGGAGAGTCAATCTAGCCTTCTTTTGTTGATCTATCATGGATAGAGAACCAAAAAAATAATAAGAAGTCATAGATTCTTTAGCTGCACAATGTCTTCTTTCAGGGTGGATCTGATACCATGTTAAATTTTCATATTCTTACTAAGACATTAGTGTTTCATTTCATAACAAAAGCATATAAACAGGATCACTGAAATATAGACAAGCACAACCATACAAAAGGAACACAAAGATTTATCCTGGGAAAACCCCAGCAAAAGCTTCCTCAATATAGATGTCCCAAAAAGATAAAAGATAAAACCAGCAAGGAGATCAAAGCCTGATCCTCCTCCTTCTCCAACTACTTCTCTTCTCCACTAATGCGCTACACAAGTGAGAGTGTGTGTTACAAATGAGGAGCACTACACCTCTATTTATATTCATCCGTTCACTTAAGTTAACTCATCTATCATGTAGGCTCGAGTTACACATGTAGGCTCAAGTAAACACACTGGGGTGCTAATAACCCACCTTTACAATTAGAAGGGACTGCCTCATGACTCTTATTAGTTCTTCCGATTAGGAGCATCGAGGTACAAAGTAATACAAGTGGTTCTCCCAGTAGGACCATCGGGGACCACAAAGAAATACATATAGAATATTCTTTGAAGTTACAATATTTCAACATCAATACCTATACTACATGAGATAGAGGCATTAGTACATCTACCAGATAAGACTACATAAGTAACATCGGATATATTCCCCCCCTAGACATCTAAATCACCCTAATGCTCGTTTGTGGATGGTGGTCTATCTAGGGGAGGTTGATGAGGGGAAGCATTTGGTCAATCTAGTAGTAGAAAATGGGATGGTAGTTGATCTTATGGAGGATGAGGGGACAGTGGTTCATCTATTGAAGGATGAAGGGGTGGGGATCCGTCTGATGGAGATTGAGGGGGTGGGGGTCCATCTGCTAGAGGATGTAGGGGTGGCGATTCCTCCAATGGAGTATGCATGGGTGGCCGTGGATGAGAATCCTCATCCTTAGAAGATTAACTAAATGAAGTGGGTCAAGCTTGAGTTATCAACCTCACAACTAGGTTGAGGGTACCAACATATCAATAACATCATGTCACAAGGAAGGGAGGACCATATCTCTAATAGCTTGGGTACCCATATGATCTCTCGAACTTGTATGGTTACTAATCCACAAGTAAGGTCATAATTTAGGGCACAAATGTGATATGCCACCTCCATACGATATCTTCGATTTAACATTCATGGCATGTTGTGTCTCTGTACTTGAGGTTTTTTAATCTCTTGGACATCCTCCATGTATTCATCCTATGGGGAAAGTTTGTCTCCCACATATGTGTCAATATATAGAGAATAGTATTTAAACAAAATGTTATAATAAATTACATGTGTATTAAATGGGACAAAAACACATGTGAATAAATTGATTAAAATATAATGGTATTTTTACCTCTATCATCTAGTAGTTATGTGTGAGAAAATAAGATGTTTTCACATCCTTTATAGTTCATTCCCACATATGGGTACTCTACAAGATCAAGGAGTCTCAAATCCAAAACCTCTAAAGAAACATACCTACATGGGCACTCTAGTTGGAATAGCTTGGGGAACATCTTCCCTCACATGTGCATATAAACATCAATCATTGGGTTTGGAGGGAGGTAGGGGTATGTTAACAAGGTAATTATATAGAGTAAAACAAAATTGTCTTAAAAAAATGGCTAACCACCTAATCAATCTCAAACTCTATAATAAATTATCTACATAATACATCAAATGGAAACTAATGCACGACATGTATATGTTGGTGATGGTATTTTCCAACGCAGATAGCTATTAGGCTTGCAATATAGCCAGCTAAATTTGGTTGTAAGCTCACATAAGAACTCACAATTGCCTAATTGTTCTTAGCTAACACTAGGCTCCTCTATTGTTATGAATGGAGCCATTCTCATGTATTTTCATTCAAGTTAATATAAAACTTCTTCATGGTATAAGAGCAGGTTCAACCCTGATTCTCTCACGAGATGGGCTGTGATATCATGCCATGCTTGTTTACTGTACAGAGTTGTTTTTGATATATTATATTTGCAGAACTTGATGAGATCAGTTCAGATCTGGGTATTCCCAATTAGATTTGGATAACTGGTGTCATTAGAAAGATTCAATAAGTTGTTCTACCACTTCATACTTGACCATATTTGTAACTGTTCTTAAATTGTGGCCAGCAAAACACTTGTAATGAAGATTTTTTTGCTGCAGAACGTGCGCCCACCAACTCGTGATTGCCTTCGAATTTTGGATTATGAGATTGATGTTCACAATTGGTATGTGACCAGATTTTGGGTTTTTGGCTGATGCGAAAATCGCAACACCTCCTCTCTACACTTTGTTTTGAAGGCCAAAGCAGCCTCTACAGCCGCATGATAACTACATCCCCGGATCTGCTAGATCAGATTTGCAGCTATCGTGGGTCCCAGGGTTCATGGGTGGCCTTGGTGTTTGAACTTTGAGGTATTCGAAATCGGATCTGACTTGTTGGTTGTTCAAACGCTCGTGTGGATTGGCCAAAAGCTGGAGTTGATTGTCAAATATTTGTTTGTGTGAAACAACCGAGCCTTGCAAAAACGGATAGTTGACTAGATCTCTCCATTTTGGATCATGTGGCCTAGATCTGTCATCAAATGGGCTTGTCCGTTTTTATTGATACAAGAAATCTATGGATTGCAATTCTGGAACAACCGCGTTCCTTTAGCAGTTCATTTGAATTTCAGATCTGTGTGGGGTGCCTTACCTACTTACTACAGATCATAGTGTTTCCTGATGATCCGCGTGCTCCCTCTCCTCGCAATGCATAATACCACCATTATCTAGAGCACCACCAGTGTGGTGCTTATTTCACTCGTCTGCGTCAACTTTTTCTTCACAGTAATTACCTAGGCGTTCCTGGCACTTATCTGTAATTTGATGTACCGGATAATGGTTTGCGTGTGATGGTTTGATGGTTTGAGTAGTGATCTGCTCCTTTTATCACTAGATTGTGCTTTTTTGGCATGTTTCTAATCTGATCATTGATGGTACCCATCATCATAACATGGCTCCGGCCCAAGTGTTTGCCCTACATCTCACTAAGATCTCTGCATGCGGTCCTTCAAGAAGGACGGTTAGTTTGTGATATGGTCTATGAAGCCACCTCTCCTGTGGCTCCTTTTTGATGTCTATGATCGATCTTTGAACACGGCAACAATTTTTTTTAAACACGATTTGGTAGAAGTTCAAATCTCCTCAAGGATTTGCTAGTGGTCTTCACATTGTCCGTGTTTTTTTTTGGAAGATTGTGGTCGATTCTCCACTGGAATCGTAGCTTGCTTGTTTCTACAATGTGTACCCATCCCTCATATCTATTAAGGCAGAGAAAGAGGGTTGCTTGCGATTCACTTCTGTATTGTTGGTTGCTTTTATTTCTCAAAGATAGGTAGAAGATTGCAGGAATTACGTGAGAAGAAGGCTGTTGATTAGCTTCATAAAGAGTTTGTTTCCTTAGAGGCCACCATTGCCTTGTTGCAGGTAGAGAATGTTGAACTAAAGAACCAATTGAGGATTGCTTTGATTGAGAAATGCCAAAAAGGTTGATATCCTACAAAGAAACGTGGAAACTTTCTTTGGAGACCTTGAAGACGAAGTTGTGGCAAAGGTCGATCTTCTCAATAATCTAGTAGACAAAGTAAAAGCTCTCTCAACAACAGAAAATGATGCCTTAAAGGAACATATTTGCAGGTTGGAAGAGACTAATGCCGAGTTAGCTAATGAGGCTTTTCATTTACAAGCTTTTGTTGATGAGCTTCGTGCAACAACGGCTTCTCTTCAAGAAAACGATGACAAGATGTTTAATGAGTATCAAGCTTCGAAGGAAGCTCATGACTCCTTGTTGCTGCAACTAATTGAGAAGGATGAGACAATCCAAGGATTATTGGTTTGCAAACAAGACCGTGAGGAAAAAGTCTCTCCACTGTAGAATGTTGAGATGAATACCGTTGAGTTGCCCAGCTCACTTATTGATGATTGTAGCCCACATGGTTGTAAGTATGTTGATGTATATGTTTCATCACATGCTTTATTGTCTACTAATGATCGTGTTTCTCCTAGATTTAAAAAACACACTACACGTATTGGGTCTCGTATGCTAAGCAAAATGGGATGTACTCGGTCTCGTATGCTAAGCAAAAAGGGATGTAATGGAGGAGGACTTGGGAATAATGGGCAAGGAATTATTGTTCCTGTTTTCCTTGAGTTGCATACATCAAGAGCAAATCTTGGATATGATGTTGTTGCTCTCTCTTTGTCTTCACCTAGCCTTGTTAATTCAAGGAATGTTGTATTTGTTCCTAGTGGAATTCATAGCGAAGAGCAACATGTTGTTGAATGTGTTGTTGAGTTGGCTGCTCATAACAAGCCAAAACTTGATAATGTTGTTGTTACTTCTATTAGTGAACCAGAACCTCAACATGCCTCTTCTATTCATCCAAAACAGAAATATGTGTCATATAGACATTCTCATAAGAATCAAAGAAATATGCCTAGGACACAAAATTCTTGGAAGGATGGCACCTCTTCATTCCACACTTTCCAAAGATGTGAAAGGAAAAACCGTCAACCAGTGTCGAGTATTCATTGTGGTTGGATTGATGAATGGTCATGGAATCATTTGCATAGATGTTTGAGGGCTTCATATCGATGCGTATCTTCGAGTGTATTGTGTTCCTCTTTCCATTGATTTCCTTGGAGTGGTCCACTGATATTTGACCAGTGGTGGTAGTTGAATAAAGTTTCGACTAGTTGTTGCTTGATATTTAATCGATATTTGTTGTTGTATTTTGCTATTGGTGATATTCCTCAATCATGTTTAATGGGGGGTAATTGGATAATTTGAGGTTTTTTTCCATCACTTTTGCCTATTCTATTAGAGGGTTATTGGTTGTATGTTTTTCATCACTCCTCTTGCACCTTCATTTTATTTCCTTTGTTTGCAGTGTTGAAAAGAATTTTTTGTACTATTTCAATAGAGTGGTTGCACACCACATTTATCAATGAATTGTATTGATTCATCACTTGTAAATAGGTATCTAAAATGGCTTTGTTCGTCGAAACCCATAATGAGGATTGTTGCTCTTGATGAAATTTATTGATGGTACATCTTGTCCTATACTTTTGAGTAGTGGATTTCAGGCCACTTGTGCAGACAGTTCATTGGAGTGTCACCTGAAATGTGTCTCCTTGTATTGCCATGTTTCACACTGTCTTGGAGCTCGCCACCTTGGAGTATTTGTTGTTGAGGTTGTTTTGCATCTCTATTGTCTTTCATCTTTACTCCATACCTTTTCCATCACCTGTGACGTGCATTGTTGTCACCTTTCAACTCAGTTCAACATTGTGGAAGGGTGGTATGCAATGCTTCCTCAGGAGATCCAACATCTTCAAAGTGAGCTTTGTACTTAGCACCAGTTCCTATTTGACTCATGGTTGCAACGGCTAGTTACCCATGCAATGCAGTGAGATGGGTTGGTGACCATAGGGACACTCATCTTATGATGTCTTCTCAGTTGTTAGCACTTATTTTTGAGGATCAATAGTTTGGATGCAATGTCCACAAAAATTGAAAAAAAAAAAATTATAGGCTAGTAAGAACTACCTAAAGGGGATCATTATTACTCACGCGGAATTTACATGCACTACTTAAACTTTCCATCTCTTCAAAAACTGCTCATACTGTCTTGTTAATCTCTTATCCATTCGGTGATTATTAGTTCATTTACTTCTTATGTCTTAATTCTATTATTTAAACTATTTGTACATCTTAGTTATTACTGTCGGTGAGTTAATGAAATTGTATAGTTCATTGTTTTACTTCTGCACATGTGTACTCTGGTTATTATTTATAAACTAACTTATCTTTGTTGATGGGAATAAAGTAGTGGAGTGGCAGGACTAGTTCTCCCATGACGATCTGAGGGGTAAAGTATTACTTCGTTACGCATGCTTACTTAATTCAATCGATCTAACGAACCTTTCTCTTTTGCTTCCGCAGTTCATTACTTGCGATGGGATTAGATGTATAGTGTGTTGACAGCCTTGGTCGTCGATAACCTGCTGCTAATTATTTCGTTACCTATCGACTTGGTTTTAATACTTGGTAAGTGTTGTTCTCGTCAATTTAGCTATTTTGGTTAAATTTTCTGTACATTAATTATTCTTCATTATGGTTTTAAATTCGTTATCTTGTATGTCATTAATGTCTCTTTCGTGCTACGTATATTTTTAATATACTCTTTAACATCTCTTATGCTCTTCTATTGGTAGGTTATTATGGTTTGAGAGCAGAGCTTTGGATTTGATAATCCGAGAAATTATCATGGCATACTTTGTATGCCATGGTGCTTAAACCTAAACACCTTAATACTATGGTATTAAACCCTAAGCTCTAAACCTATGGACTAAACCTTATCTACATTTCTAAGCAAGGGTTTAAGACTTGAACTAGCACAACCTATGACTAAGTATTGTTATAATACTATCATAGTGCAAGCTTTGTAATATAATAACGTTGGCATTAGAGTTTGGGGTGACGTAATATATGGTATAAACCATACGTTACAGGGTTTAAGCGTTGGTATGGAGGGTGGTGATAATCGATACTATATAACAAGTTGTGACTATGGGAGTGGGTTTGGTGAAACGTTAATGGATTCTAGCTTGGTGCATTTAATGCTTGTGGGAAAGCGTGACAGCCTTCCCCTTAGGCTTGGCTCGCAATGGATGTGTATTGCATTTGTCATTTGGGGTTTCGTTGTTTGGCTCTGCGCAGTGGTATGGCCATGGAGGCGACCTCCAACTTGTGAAGGTATGCCCGCATGAATTTATATGCCTGCACATTATTTGGTTTACAGTTTGGAAAGGATGGCATACTCCTCATCCCTATATTGGTTTTTATTTTGCTTGCAAGTGCCAAAAAGAATGGAGGGCAGCGTGGCTACATCACAGTTGGCTCCCAGCGTTGCATTCGTGGCCACGGTAAGCCTGCTCATCAAGCTTATGCTTGTCACCCTTCAATCCTGTGGCAGGGCTAAAGTTTTGACTGGTTATTTGGTTGGGGTTTGATGCTGTAGCGAATTTGATTTAGCCTTCAGGCTTGAATACAAACTTGGTTATTTTCAAAATGGAGGCGTTTATTCCATAATTTGTTTCTTAGGCCATTTGGCTATGTGTAATCTTATTTTGGTTATGTAACTCATTACAGTTTTGGTTTTGGGCTTTTAAAGCCATGGATTGCACCATTGCAAGAAATGGTGTCATAGCCCATTTGCACGCCTGCATAAAACCTTGTTCTCGGCCTTAATGGCGACTGTGTACAGACATTTAGGATTTCTGTGTAAATAGATGTAAGGGTTATTTTTGTAAATTGTAATGGTTTATGGTGTATGTGATTTCCTTCTGCGTTTTTATCTAGCTCTGTATTTAAATAAGTTGGGGTATTTTAATGGACAAAGGCATACACCTTACCGGATGCTCTGTGCGTAAATGCCATTGATTAGTTGGTTAAATAAATGTCTTGACAGCGTGGGTAAAGGCCATGCCATCAATGGTATGATCCTTCCCATAGTGCTGCGATAACTTGCAGTTTGTTTGTTTACGGCATCTGGTTCTTAGGTGAAAATTGGATAGTGTTTTAAATTGTTCTTTGGCCGAGGTTGTGACTTATGTGAGCACTGTGTATTAAAACGTTATTTGGTCGAGGCCGTGACTTATGTGAGCATTTGTGTGTTAGTGGGTTTTGTGGAGGCCAGGATATGCAGACCCTCGATGGCACTCATTGTTTTTATAGAACTTGGACACTGTACTAAATTTTTTAGCAACCGAGGCCGTCCTATAGCTAGAGTCTTACGACCTCTCTGCTAGCTTAGACATTTTAATTATATGGCAAATGGTGTGAGTCGTGGCCTGTGTGATTAATACCGTGTGGTTAGATTTGGTAAATTTGGTCGTGGCCAGTGACTGGGTATACGACCTTCGTCGATTTGGGCCAGGGCGATTTCAAACTGTGAAATATTTTATAAGAAATAATAGAAATGGTAATAGGAATTTACTTTATGGATTTGGTTATGCGTTTTGATTATGGTAATGATTTATGTTACGGTTCTTATTGTGGATTTTAATTTTGTTTATGAAATGAATTTTAACCCATGAGGGTCGATACCACAACCTCTATTTATTACTACATAGTTGTATGAAATGTTACTTGATGAAACTTTTAGATGGATGCTTAAGATGGATCTTATATGGGACTATTAAAAATATAGTGCATGTGAGTTATGGTGTTTTAATATAGATGTTAAGACTATAGATTTTATAGCAGAGTCTGGAAAAGGACCACATGGATGGTCACAATATCCCTCTTATTATTATTAATGTTGTTTTATTTATGTGGAATATTTTTAATGTAATTTGTAATATGGTTATAGACCTTGAAAGGTCTTGGATGGGTTATTTAATTTTTAGAAATAAATGCATAGATAGTTTTTATATAGATTTATACGTGATAGTCTTACTTATATGTATATATAATTATTTTATGAAATAGTTCTAGTGGTTAGTAATACCCTAGGGTATCTATAGTAAATTTATTTCTTTAAACTTACTCCTATGGTTAAATCTACTACAATCGGAAACACATGTCTCTACTGACAAATGTAATCTGTCAGTAGAGATATAAGTAATAGGTGAACATTTAAAAAGCATGTCTAGATTTATTTAGTCTGCAGTATTAACTTTTGAATATGAAATGAATACATAACACAAATTTTAAAGATGGGAACCTAGCTATATAAAGCCTATGATAATATTTTCCATCCTAGGAATATTGAAGATAAATAAAGACCCTAGCAAAATCTAGGTAGAACATCAATTACCTAGGGCTAGTAAAATTTATAGAATCTTTTACATAAAGCAGCCAGCATTTACCCTAGAAATGAACTTTGACATACTAAGAATTCGTACCTGTGATTTATCTTCTTGAAGCTCCTTTAATGGCTAAACCTACACACTTTTAAAATAACTAGCATTATCAATTTAACATAGATCTGACCTCTGATTTTGATGACCAAACCACTTGGGAACTACCACGTCCCTCCCAACCATGACCCGGAACTGTTCCTGGTTCTAATCCGGATCCCCCCGAGCTGGACTCCAACATGCAAGTAGCTTAGAGCTCCTAAGGTAGGGTTTCCTAACTGGTATCCAGTTCTCAATCAGTCCTCTTTTCCTTGTAGGAGAAAGTTCTCCAAGAAAACACTTGAGAGAAAAAACAGGCAGAATAATAATTCTCTAAGAGAAAAATCAGAACCCCAAGCCTTTTCTTGGCTTGAGTCTTTATAGATAGACTTTTCAGTCAAAGGGGCAGTTAAATCAAGAAATACTTGATTTCATGATTTAACCCTTTTTAATTTACTGGGGTGATTTTCAATTCTTAACCTAGGAACTTTCAACCAGTTCCTAGTTAGCCTTTCATAGATATTTCACTATTTATTAATCCTTTAATAATAAATAATAACTGGTGGAGCTTCTCTTCTTTCTTTATTCAATTATATAATTAATCATAATTAATTTTTTATACATACTATGTATAAAATACATAGTAATAAAATACTTGTTAACATTTGTCTTTGGGCATCATGTATCATGATCCCTAGACTTAACGACACTTCCTTATGAAGGTCAAGTATATAGATGGTTCAGTTTTACTAGGCTAGGAAACTCTAAACATCCTTGCATGTTGGATTTCCCTCGTATAATGTGGTAGCTCTTCAATACTTTGATGAGAATACAAAATTCGAAAATTTCATTTAATCACTTATAAATAAGTATGATGATGATCAATATTTTTCTCAAGCCATTTTCGCTCAGAAGTTATTAAATTCTTTTCAGTAACCCCTGGCGCTTACCAGAGCCCATACTCAACGCCTATAGTAGGGAGTTACAAACATATTTCAATTCCAGAGCTTTCGCTCAACAGTAAATGCTAGGATGTACTTGTACGATACACCTAGGGATACAATGGCCAAAGATTCGATGCTCCAGATCTTATGTTCAATATCAACATGGAATGCTCTAGAGCTTATGCCCAACATTTCCAATTATATTTTCATTTGTTCCAGAGCTTTATGCTCAAGACAAATGTAAGTACTCGTGTGCTCCAGAGCCTCTCACTCAACACAAATCATCTCATCGATCATGTGCTTCAGGGTCCATGCCCAACATAAAACATTTCATCAATCATGTGCTTCAGGGTCCATTACCAACACAAAACATATATATACATTTATATCATCAACAATTGGCTTACGTCCAATATACAAAACAAATAATCATGTTCATATGCAGTGGGGTCTTTGACCCAATATAAAAATAAAACATCAATATAATCATCATGATCAATAGGCTCATGCCTATAAATGGTAGGTATGAAATTCGGGACATTACATCCCTCCCTGCTTAGTACAACACCGTCCCTGCTGTTCTAGGGACTCTGAATGATATCATGAAACAAGGCGGGGTAATCCTTTCTCATGGTGGCCTCATTCTCCTAGATATCCTGATCTACCTCAAAGTGCTTCCACTGCACTTTCAATTAGACTATAGTGAGCTTCCAAAGCTACACTTCTCTCTTATCCAATATATGCAAAGGATCAGGGGAAAATTCCCCCTTAGTTTCCACCTATAATAAGGACCAATCAATGACATGCTTAGTGTCATAAATATATTTCATTAATAAAGATGCATGGAAAACATTATGAACTCTTATGTGCGCAGGTAATGCTAGTTCGTAAGCCACTGGTCCTTTCTTTGCCAGAATTTCAAAAGGTCCACAAATCCTAGGTGCCAACTTACCACACCTACCCAAGCTCAACGAGCTCCGTTTTTCTTTCACTTTCAAGTAGACATGCTCACCTACTTGATAGTCTTTATCTTTTCTTTTCTTATTCGCATAACTTTTCTGACGGTCTTGTGCCTCTTTAAGGTTTCCCTAGACCCTGGTAACTAACTATTCCAAGTCCAATAACAGGTCAGCCCCTAACATGAACTAATCCACCGAATGTCCCAAGTAACTGGGGTCCTACACTTCTGTCCATAGAGTACCTCAAAAGGACTCATCTTGGTGGAAAACTGATACCCATTTTTGTATACAAACTCTGCAAGGTGCAAATAATCCTCCCATTTGGTGGGGTTGTTCATGACATACATTTGAAGCATGTCTTCCACAATTTTGTTTACTCTTTCAGTCTGCCTATCCGTCTGTGGGTGATAAGCAGTGCGAAATTTCATCTGCGTCTCTAATCCAGAGAATAAAGATCTCCAAAATTTTCCTGTAAACTTAACACATTGATCTGAGATAATCACTTTGGGTATCTCATACAATCTAAATATCTCTTTTAGGAATATATCAGCAATGTTCACGGCCTTGTAGGTCGATTTCATAGGGATGAGGTGTGTCGCCTTTGACAACTTGTCAATGAATATGAAGATGGAATCATTTTGCTTCTTGCTTTTTGGTAACCCATTAATAAAATCCATACTGATAACCTCCCATTTCCATTCTGGAATGGGAAATGGCTGTAGCAATCTTGAAGGATGTTGGTGCTCATCTTTAACTAGCTTACATTCCTAACATTTCGCAATAAACATTGCAATGTTGGCCTTTAAATTAGGCTAGAAAAAGTGTCTCTTGATGGTAGATATCATCTTTTGATCTCCTGGGTGCCCCGAGTAGGGTGCCCTATAAAATTATTTGAGGATGCTAGACCGAGTGTCCCCTCCATATGGAACATACAATCTATCCTTGGACCATAGTAGTCCGGAGTCATACACCTTGTATTCCTTCTGTTGTTGAAACAATCGGTCCTCCTGGACCTTCTTGAGGATTTCCACATAGAACAGGTCAACTTTGTTGGCCATTCTAATCTTCTCATGCAAATTTGCATCAGTTTGACTCAAGGTCACCTCATATATCATATGAGTTCGTCGACTCAAAGCATTGGCAACTTTGTTCTCTTTGCCCTTAATATGCTTTAGTTCAAAGTGATACTCACTCAGGAAAGCCAACCATCTGGCTTGCCTTGCATTTAGATCGGGTTGATCGAACAAATATTTTAGACTCATATTATCAGTCTTTAGAAGGAACTTCCTTCCCATGAGGTATTGCCTCCACATCTTTAGAGCGTGGATAATGGTCGCTAGCTCAAGATCATGTGTGGGATAATTCTTCTCACGCTCTTTTAATTTCCGTGATTCATAACAGATCACATGGTCGTTTTGTAAGAGGACTCCTCCAATTCCTTCTTTGCTTGCATACGTGCATACAATGAAATCCCCATCGAGATCCACAATCTGCAACACTGGTGCAGCCATCAAAAGTTGCTTAAGCTTTTGAAAACTTTCTTCACACTTGTCAGTCCATAAGAACTTATTTTCTTTCTTCTGCAAATCCATTATGGGGCAAGCGATTCTCAAGAAGTTCTCAATGAACTTTCGATAATACCCAACTAAACCCAAAAACGACCAAATGTCAATGACACTAGCCAGGGTAGGCCAATCCTTTATGCCTCGAATCTTTTTCGGGTCCACATCTATTCCGGGCTCGAATATGATGTGACCTGGGTACTATATTTGTGGTTTGTAAAAATCACATTAACTAAACTTAGCGTAGAGCCGGTGTTCTCTCAACACTTGAAGTACTATGCAAAGGTGTTCTTCGTGTTCCTCTTTACTCTTGGAATAAACCAGAATGTCATCAATAAAGACTAGTACAAACTTATCCAGATATTTATTGAATATTTTGTTCATCATACACATAAAGTTTGTGGGTGCATTGGTCAACCCGAACAGCATCACTACAAACTCGTAGTGCCCATACCTTGTACGAAAAGCAGTCTTGGGAATATCTTTGTCTCGAATCCGTACCTGATGGTACCTGGATCGCAGGTCAATCTTCAAAAATATTTTGGCTCCTCCCACCTGGTCGAATAAATCATCGATCCTGGGGAGCGGGTAGCAGTTCTTTATAGTCATTTTGTTCAACTGACGGTAATCAATGCACATCTGCATCGTATCATCCTTATTCTTTACGAACAAAATTGGTGCTCCCAAGGGGACACGTTGGGTCGGATATACCCATTCTCTATTAACTCTTGCAACTGTAGTTTGAGTTCCACCAATTCTGGTGCACTCATGTGGTAAGGGGCTTTGGAGGTAGGCACTAATCCTGGGGTCAGTTCGATGGAAAAGTCTAGGTCTCATTTCAGAGGTAATCTGGGGATTTTCTCGGGAAACACGTCCTTGAATTTTTCAAGCATGGGGAATCCTTCTATGCGTTGTTCTCTATATGACTCTATGTCTCAGATGTTCACCGCAAACAACTTACAGCCCTTCCTGACAAATTTCTTCACTTGTAAGGAAAAGATTTGTCTTACATAAACTTTCTTTGGGATGCCTTGAACCTTCACTTGGTTCCCTTGGCCATCAGTACACAAGATAGACTTGTGTAGACAATCGAGCATGACATGGTGATGTTCCAACCAGTCCATGCCGATAAGAATATCGTACGATCCTAAAGGTAGGAAGTTCATGTTTACCTTAGTAGGGAAACCATTTAGGTTTACTTCACATTCTTTAACAATTTTCGAAACCTTTCGTTTCGTATCGGTGGCTAACTATACCAGCCAAGGTTTATCATGCTTTACATTGCCTAAATTGCATAAATCAACAATCTTAGGTGCAACATAGCTCCGGCAAGCATTGGGATCAATAAGTATTGAAACAGAGGTGTTCAAGATATTACCTTCAATCTTGACCATTGTAGCTTGATGGTCTGCCTATTGACCATCTAATGCTGCATAGATTCACAAGGTTCCCGCTACATCATCAACAGTAGGTTCTTCTTGCAGGTTATGCAAGACTCCATTGTTATTGTTCTTACAATCTCGGGCAAAATGCGATCTGTTACATTTCCAGCACTTGATCACTAAAGGGGTACCATTGGCTCCACTTGCCACTTGCTTATTACTATTAGGAGCTCATACATAAGGTTTCATAACTGGTTTATTAAAGTTCCTATTTGCTTGAAAGCTATTATTTTTTCTTTCTATAAGGTTGCGGGTTTGACCTAGGCTTGCGGTTATCAAAAACGTTTCTAGAATTTTCTTTGTTTCAGTTCTGGTTTTCTTGCTGTAACTGCCCATGCTCATAGCAGAGTCTGGCCTTATGTAAAGTAGTATCCAGTGTCTTTCTCATGTCGAATTCTATCCTATCATGAAAAATGGGAGGAAGACATCCTAGAAACTGCCAGATCTTCACCTTCTCTTCTTTGATATACGGTACATATTGCAGCAAATCTAGAAATTTCTTTATAAATGTGTCCATAGTCATGGACCCCATGCGCATTTCATGGAACTCTTTTACCTTGCGATCAAAGAACCTTTCCGACATGTATTTTTCTTGGAAAATCTTTCGGAAGTCTCCCTTTTGGAATTCAGAACCGAGTTCCTCTACCTAGGTCCCCACCACTTCAATCCTCCATAGCAAGGAAAGATCACAAAGAAAATGGAGATCTTGGGAGACGAACTTAAATAGTTCTATCAACAAGGACAAAATGATACAGACTCAAGAATATGGCAATAGGGAAACATCTTGCTATAGTTTCCTTACTCTCAAAGTTTCTCCTCTCTATGGCCAAGCAACTAAATTTTTTCTATTTTATAGTCTTTGAGACGTTTACTCACAAAATCCCATTCTAAGACTCTAAAACCTAAGCTTGTTGGTGCACCCTATAAAGTAAGCTTGTTCTAATCAATTTTAAATTAACTATTCATTTTAAGAGGTTGTGCTTACTCAAGGGATATGTCCATGTAACTAGTGATGTTATCACTCAGCAATAAAAGAAAATATGCACACCTAAAACAATTCCAAGTGCAATCTCGTTTTCCAAATGAAAATATGTTATGTCCCTAAATGAAATGCACAATAATTCATTTCCTTTCAAATGCAAACTTTCCTAAATGAAAGCATATGGTAATTTCATTCCAAGCAAACCAATGCAAGTACTTACCTCCATGCAAATGCAAAATGCAGATGAATATGCACCAATGCAAATATTTTTGTATTTTCAAAATAAATGATTGAAAATGCAAGTGAATCATTAAACTCTTAGCCCCTATAGCTAGTATAAAGACACAATCTAAGCATGATACCAAGACTCAATGATCCATGCACTAAAAGAAAAACAAAAAGGGAGAAAAAGACAACAACTTTCCTAAGGAAAATTAATAAAAGAGATTTCCATCCATAAAAGGAGCAATCAACAAACATCATAAGGACCATGGAAGACTCTGCAACACTCACAATCCATCAAAAAATTTCTCACATCAAGATATCACTCGAAATTTGAGATACACACAATTGTTCAAACAACAACATCATATGTGCGTGACCTGCTAAAGTACATCCCATGTATATACGTGACTGACAGTATTATGACCTATGTATACAAAGAAAAAGGGGGTGAAGGAGCAAGCTAAGGCCCAAAGTGAATCCAAGGAACTGTCAACAGATTATCACACCACTAAATGTGAAACAGAAATGCAAAGAAACAAAGAGAAATTTGAGAAAAAATGCACCCAAAAAACCCAACGAAAGGGAGACTTCCCCAGTGGAGTCGCCAATTCTATTATAGAGAAAATATTCCTATGGTTTTGGGTGGATCACAACAGATAGGTTGACACCATAAATCACACCCATTCTCAAGTGTGACAAATAAATTAAATAAGCTAACAACTAAGGGACAGAGACTATACCTCAACCGGATGTTTGAATAAGACCATTGTTGAGATTCACAACCAAATACTTGTCCCTACAATTTTCTCTCAACAGAAAATATATATCCAAGCATAAAATAGATTAAATGTTAGCATTCAAACTAGCATAGTCCATTTAAAAATGTATAAAGAAACTATACCCAAGGATACAAATATACAATTGTGGATTTTAATCCATTTATGTTACGGTTCTTATTGTGGATTTTAATTTTGTTTATGAAATGAAGTTGTAACCTGTGAGGGTCGATACCACGACCTCTATTTATTAATACAGAGTTGTATGAAATGTTACGTGATGAAACTTTTAGATGGATGTTTAAGATGGATCTTATATGGGACTATTAAAAATGTAATGCATGTGAATTATGGTGTTTTAATATAGATGTTAAGACTGTAGGTTTTATAGCAGAGTCTGGATAAGGACCACATGGATGGTCATGATATCCCTCTTATTATTATTAATGTTGTTTTATTTAAGTGGAATATTTTTAATGTAATTTGTAATATGGTTATAGACCTTGAAAGGTCTTGGATGGGTTATTTAATTTTTAGAAATAAATGCATAGATAGTTTTTATATAGATTTATACCTAATAGTCTTACTTATATGTATATATAATTATTTTATGAAATAGTTCTGGTGGTTAGTAATACCCTAGGGTATCTATATAGTAAATTTATTTCTTTAAACTTACTCCTATGTTTAAATCTACTATAATCTGAAACACATGTCTCTACTGACAAATGTAATCTGTTAATAGAAATATAAGTAATAGGTGAACATTTAAAAAGCAGGTCTAGATTTACCTAGTCTGTAGTATTAATTTTTGAATATGAAATGAATACATAACACAAATTTTAAAGATGGGAACCTAGCTATATACAGCCTATGATAATATTTTCCATCCTAGGAATATTGAAGATAAATAAAGACCCCAACAAAATCTAGGTAGAACATCAATTACCTAGGGTTAGTAAAATTTATAAAATCTTCTACATAAAGCAGCCAGCATTTACCCTAGAAATGAACTTTGACATACTAAGAATTCGTACCTGTGATTTATCTTCCTGAAGCTCCTTTAATGGTTAAACCTGCACACTTTTCAAATAACCAGCATTATCAATTTAAGACAGATCTAACCTATGATTTTGATGACCAAACCACTTGGGAACTACCACGTTCCTCCCAACCATGACTTGGAACCGTTCCTGGTTCTAATCCGGATCCCCCTGAGCTGGACTCCAACATGAAAGTAGTTAGAGATCCTAAGGTAGGGTTTCCTAACTGGTATTCAGTTCTCAATGAGTCGTCTTTTCCTTGCAGGAGAAAGTTCTCCAAGAAAACACTTGAGAGCAAAAACAGGCAGAATAATAATTCTCCAAGAGAAAAATCAGAACCCCAAGCCTTTGCTTGGCTTGAGTCTTTATAGACAGACTTTTCAGTCAAAGGGGCAGTTAAATCAAGAAATCCTTGATTTCATTATTTAACCCTTTTTAATTTACTGGGGTAATTTTCAATTCTTAACCTAAGAACTTTTAACTAGTTCCTAGTTAGTATTTCATAGATATTTCACTATTTATTAATACTTTAATAATAAATAATAACTGGTGGAGCTTCTCTTCTTTCTTTATTCAATTATATAATTAATCCTAATTAATTATTTATACATAAAATGTATAAAATACATAGTATTAAAATACTTGTTAACATTTGCCCTTGGGCATCATGTATCATGATCCCTAGACTTAACGACACTTCCTTATGAAGGTCAAGTAGATAGATGGCTCATTTTTACTAGGCTAGGCAGCTCTAAACATCCTTGCATGTTGGATTTCCCTCGTATAACGTGGTAGTTCTTCAGTACTTTGATGAGAATACAGAATTCAAAAATTTCATTTAATCACTTATAAATAAGTATGATGATGATCAATATTTTTCTCGGGTTGTTTTCACTCGGAAGTTATTAAATACTTTTCAGTAACCCCTAGCACTTACCAGAGCCCATACTCAATGCCTATAGCAGGGATTTACAAACATAGTGCAATTCCAGAGCTTTCGCTCAACACTAAATGCTAGGATGTACTTGTACGATACACCTAGGGATATAATGGCCAAAGATCCGATGCTCTAGACCTTATGTTCAACATCAACATGGAATGCTCCATAGCTTATGCCCAACATTTCCAATTATATTTTCATGTGTTCCAAAGCTTTATGCTCAACACAAATGTAAGTACTCATGTGCTCCAGAGCCTCTCGCTCAACGCAAATCATATCATTGACCATGTGCTTCAGGGTCCATGCCCAACATAAAACATTTCATCAATCATGTGCTTCAGGGTCCATGGCCAACACAAAACATATATATACATGTATATCATCAACAATTGGCTTACGCCCAATATACAAAACAAATCATCATGTTCATATGCAGTGGGGTCTTTGACCCAATATAAAAATAAAACATTGATATAATCATCATGATCAATAGGCTCATGCCTATAAATGGAAGGTCTAAAATTCAGGACATTACTTCCTTCCCCGCTTGGTACAACACCATCCCTGGTGTTCTAGGGACTCTGAATGATATCATGAAACAAGGCGGGGTAAGCCTTTCTCATGGTGGCCTCATTCTCCTAGATAGCTTGATCTACCTCAAAGTGCTTCCACTACACTTTCAATTAGACTGCAGTGCGCTTTCGAAGCTACACTTCTCTCTTGTCCAATATATGCAAAGGCTCAGGGGCAAATTCCCCATTAGGTTCCACCTGTAATAAGGACCAATCAATGAAATGCTTAGTGTCATAAACATATTTCTTTAATAAAGATGCATGGAAATTATTATGAACTCTTATGTGCGCAGGTAATGCTATTTTGTAAGCCACTGGTCCTTTCTTGGCCAGAATTTCAAAAGATCCACAAAACCTAGGTGCCAATTTACCACGCCTACCCAAGCTCAACGAGATCTGTTTTGCTTTCACTTTCAAGTAGACATGGTCACCTACTTGATAGTCTTTATATTTTCTTTTCTTATCTACATAACTTTTCTAATGGTCTTGTGCCTCTTTAAGGTTTCCCTGGACCTTGGTAACTAACTGTTCCAAGTCCAATAATAGGTCAGGCCCTAACATGAGCTGATCCACCAAACTGACCCAAGTAACTGGAGTCCTACACTTCTGTCCATAGAGTACCTCGAAAGGACTCATCTTGGCAGAAAACTGATACCCATTTTTGTATGCAAACTCTGCAAGGTGCATATAATCCTCCCATTTGGTGGGGTTGTTCATGACATACATTCGAAGCATGTCTTCCACAATTTGGTTCACTCTTTCAGTCCACCCATCCGTCTGTGGGTGATAAGCAGTGCTAAAGTTCATCTGCGTCTCTAATCCAGAGAATAAAGATCTCCAAAAGTTTCCTGTAAACTTAACATATCGATTTGAGATAATCACTTTGGGTATCCCATACAATCTAAATATCTCTTTTAGGAAGATATCGGCAATGTTCACGGCCTTGTAGGTCAATTTCATAGGGATGAGGTGTGTCACCTTTGACAACTTGTCAATGAATACGAATATGGAATCATTTTGATTCTTTCTTTTCAATAACCCATTAATAAAATCCATACTGATAACCTCCCATTTCCATTCTGGAATGGGCAATGGCTGTAACAATCCTGAAGGATGTTGGTGCTCATCTTTAACTACCTGGAATTCTTGACATTTCACAATAAACATTGCAATGTTGACCTTTAACTTAGGCCAAAAAAAGTGTCTCTTGACAGCAGATATCATCTTTTGATCTCCCAGGTGCCCTGAGTAGGGTTCCCTATGAAAGTCTATGAGGATGCTAGACCAAATTTCCCCTCCATATGGAACATACAATCTATCCTTGGACCATAGTAATTCAGCATCATCCACCTTGTATTCCTTCTGTTGTTGAAACAATCGGTCCTCCTAGACCTTCTTGAGGATTTCCACATAGAATGGTTCAACTTTGTTGGCCATTCTAATCTTCTCATGCAAATCTGCATCAGTTTTACTCAGGGTCACCTCATATATCATATGAGTTCATCGACTCAAAGCATTGGCAACTTTGTTCTCTTTGCCCTTAATATGCTTTAGTTCAAAGTGATACTCACTCAGGAAATCCAACCATCTGGCTTGCCTTCCATTCAGATCGAGTTGATCGAACAAATATTTTAGACTCATATTCTCAGCCTTTAGAAGGAACTTCCTTCCCATGAGGTAGTGCCTCCACATCTTTAGAGCGTGGATAATGGTCGCTAGCTCAAGATCATGCGTGGGATAATTCTTCTCATGCTCTTTTAATTTCTGGGATTCATAACAGATCACATGGTTGTTTTGTAAGAGGACTCCTCCAACTCCTTCCTTGCTTGCATACATGCATACAACAAAATCCCCATCGGGATGCGCAATCCGCAACACTGGTGCTACCATCAAAAGTTGCTTAAGCTTTTGAAAACTTTCTTCACACTTGTCAATCCATAAGAACTTGTTTTCATTCTTCTACAAAACCATTATGGGGCAAGCGATTCTCGAGAAGTTCTCAATGAACTTTTGATAATAACCGGCTAAACCCAAAAAGGACCAAATGTCAATGACACTAGTCGGGGTAGGCCAATCCTTTATGCCTCGAATCTTTTTCGAGTCCACATCTATTCCTGCCTCGGATATGATGTGACCTGGGTACTATATTTGTGGTTTGTAAAAATCACATTAACTAAACTTAGTGTAGAGCTGGTGTTCTCTCAACACTTGAAGTACTATGCGAAGGTGTTCTTCGTGGTTCCTCTTTACTCTTGGAATAAACCAGAATGTCATCAATAAAGACTAGTACAAACTTATCCAGATATTTACTGAATATTTTGTTCATCATACACATAAAGTTTGCGGGTGCATTGGTCAACCCGAACAGCATCACCACAAACTCGTAGTGCCCATACCTCGTACGAAAAAGCGGTCTCGTGAATATCTTCATCTCGGATCCGTACCTGATGGTACCCGGATCGCAGGTCAATCTTCGAAAAGATTTTGGCTCCTCCCACCTGGTCGAATAAATCATCAATCTTGGGGAGCGGGTAGCGGTTCTTTATAGTCTTTTGGTTCAACTGACAGTAATCAATGCACATCTGCATTGTATCATCCTTATTCTTTATGAACAAAATTGGTGCTCCCCAAGGGGACACACTGGGTCGGATATATCCTTTCTCTATTAACTCTTGCAACTGCAGTTTGAGTTCCACCAATTCTGGTGCACTCATGCGGTAAGGGGCTTTGGAAGCTAGCACTAATCCTGGGGTCAGTTTGATGGAAAAGTCTAGGTCTCATTTCAAAGGTAATCCGGGGATTTTCTCGGGAAACACGTCCTTGAATTTTTCAAGTACGGGGAAGTCTTCTATGCATTGTTCTCTATACGAATCTATATCTCAAATGTTCACCGCAAACAACTTACAGCCCTTCCTAACACATTTCTTCACTTGTAAGGCAGAGATTTGTCTTACAGAAACTTTCTTTGAGATGCCTTGAACCTTCACTTGGTTCCCTTGGCCATCAGTACATAAGATAGACTTGTGTAGACAATCGAGCATGACATGGTGATGTTCCAACCAGTCCATGCCAATAAGAATATCATAAGATCCTAAAGGTAGGAATTTCAGGTTTACCTTAGTAGGGAAACCATTCAGGTTTACTTCACATTATTTAACAATTTCTGAAACCTTCCGTGTCGTACCGGTAGCTAACTGTACCATCCAAGGTTTATCATGCTTTACTTTGCCTAACTTGCATAAATCAACAATCTTAGGTGCAACATAGCTCCAGCAAGCACCGGGATCAATAAGTATTGAAACAGAGGTGTTCAAGATATTACCTTCAATATCGAACATTGTAGCTTGATGGTCCACCTGTCGACCATCTAATGCTGCATAGATTCACAGGGTTCCCACTACATCATCAACAGTAGGTTATTCTTGCAGGTTATGCAAGACTCCATTGTTATTGTTCTTACAATCTCAGGCATAATGCGGCCTGTTGCATTTCCAGCACTTGATTGCTTAAGGGGTACCATTGGCTCCACTTGCCACTTGCTTATTACCATTAGGAGCTCATACATAAGGTTTCATACCTGGTTTATTAAAGTTCCTATTCTCTTGAAAGCTATTATTTTTCTTTCTATAAGGTTGTGGGTTTGACCCAGGCTTGCAGTTATCAAAAACATTTCTAGACCTTTCTTTGTTTTGGTTCTGGTTTTCTTTCCGTAACTGCCCATGCTCATAGCAGAGTCTGGCCTTGTGTAGTATAGTATCCAGTGTCTTTGTCATGTTGAATTCTATCCTGTCATGAAAAATGGGAGGAAGACATCCTAGGAACTGCCGGATCTTCACCTTCTCTTCTTTGATATACGGTACATAATGCAACAGATCTAGAAATCTGTTTATAAATGTGTCCATAGTCATGGACCCCATGAGCAGTTCATGGAACTCTTTTACCTTGCGATCAAAGAACCTTTCCGACATGTATTTTTCTTGGAAAATATTTCAGAAGTCTCCTTTTCAGAATTCAGAACTGAGTTCCTCTACCTAGGACTCCACCACTTCAATCCTCCATAGCAAGGAAATATCACAAACAAAATGGAGAGCTTGGGAGACAAACTTAAAGAGTTCTATCAACAAGGACAAAATGATACAGACTCAAGAATATGGCAATAGGGAAACATCTTGCTATAGTTTCCTTACTCTCAAAGTTTCTCCTCTCTATGGCCAAGCAACTAAATTTTTTCTATTTTATAGTCTTTGAGAAGTTTACTCACAAAATCCCATTCTAAGACTCTAAAACCTAAGCTTGTTGGTGCACCCTATAAAGTAAGCTTGTTCTAATCAATTTTAAATTAACTGTTCATTTTAAGAGGTTGTGCTTACTCAAGGGATATGTCCATGTAACTAGTGATGTTATCACTCAGCAATAAAAGAAAATATGCACACCTAAAACAATTCCAAGTACAATCTCATTTTCCAAATGAAAATATGTTATGTCCTTAAATGAAATGCACAATAATTCATTTCCTTTCAAATGCAAACTTTCCTAAATGAAAGCATATGGTAATTTCATTCCAAGCAAACCAATGCAAGTACTTACTTCCATGCAAATGTAAAATGCAGATGAATATGCACCAATGCAAATATTTTTGTATTTTCAAAATAAATGATTGAAAACGCAAGTGAATCATTAAACTCTTAGCCCCTACAGCTAGTATAAAGACACAATCTAAGCATGATACCAAGACTCAATGATTCATGCACTAAAAGAAAAACAAAAAGGGAGAAAAAGACAACAACTTTCCTAAGGATAATTAATAAAAGAGCTTTCCATCCATAAAAGGAGCAATCAACAAACATCATAAGGACCATGGAAGACTCTGCAACACTCACAATCCACCCAAAAATTTCTCACATCAAGATATCACTTGGAATTTGAGATACACACAATTGTTCAAACAACAACATCGTATGTGCATGACCTGCTAAAGTACATCCCATGTATATACGTGATTGATAGTACTATGACCTGTGTATACAAAGAAAAAGGGGGTGAAGGAGCAAGCTAAGGCCCAAAGTGAATCCAAGGAACTGTCAACATATTATCACACCACTAAATGTGAAACAGAAACGCAAAGAAACAAAGAGAAATTTAAGAAAAAATGCACCCAAAAAACCCAACGAAAGGGAGACTTCCCCAGTGGAGTCACCAATTCTGTTACAGAGAAAATATTCCTATGGTTTTGGGTGGATCACAAGAGACAAGTTGACACCAGAAATCACACCCATTCTCAAGTGTGATAGATAAATTAAATAAGCTCACAACTGAGGGACAGAGACTATACCTCAACCGGATGTTTGAAGAAGACCATTGTTGAGATTCACGACCAAATACTTGTCCCTACAATTTTCTCTCAACAAAAAATATATATCCAACCATAAAATAGATTAAATGTTAGCATTCAAGCTAGCATAATCCATTTCAAAATGTATAAATAAACTATACCCATGGATACAAATATACAATTGCACATGAAATTTGGATGAGAAATGGATATTTCTATTAATGTAAAAACATATATATAATGTGACAACCTCTATCGGCGCCTCGTTGGAATTGAGAAACCGAGTTCCTCCACTTGGGCCTCCACCACTTCAATCCTCCATATCAGCTAACGCTCACAAAGACAATGGGGAGCTTGGGAGATGAACATAAGAGTTCTATCAACAAGGACAAAGGGATGCAGACTCAAGCTTATGGAAATGGGAAAAAGGTTTGCTATAATTTCCCTACTCTTAAAGTTTATCCTCCTCTAACGCTTCACAATGGCTCAATATATAGCCCTCAAATGGGAAAAATGGAGGGTCGAATCGAAGCATTTTTAGGCATATGGCAGGCCAAGGATCAAATTATTTGTTACTTGATGAGGAAAACTACAAATATTTTTTGGTTTTTACCATAAAACCCAATGTATGCAGCTTGTAATGGTGCAAGCTGCATATATGCGAGCTGCATAGTTGTTGACCCGCTCGTATCTTCAAAAATGTCTTTTTGGGGGTTAAACTAAAGCATCAAGACTATAGTGAGTAAGGGGTGCATAGTGAGTCTTCATAGGGACAAGGGAATGTCATCAAGGCATGACGCATAAGGTGTGATGTATTTTTTAGGGTTAAACTAAAGCATCAAGACTATAGTGAGTAAGGGGGGTATAGTGAGTCTTCATAGGGACAAGGGAATGTCATCAAGGCATGACGCATAAGGTGTGGTAAATCACGCTATAACAGCTGCAAAGTTTTACACAGTCCCAACATCAAACCTCTTAAATGCTTAAACTATAACAACTATATAAAAAGTTACGAGCATCTTTGTACTTCTACCGACATACCACCAAACCAAAAAAATTTATCTAGCGCACAACAGCTGGGAACAAATACACAATGCCAAAGAGATAAAACCCTAAAAATAAATAAATAAATAACTTGTGGATACCATCTCTCCTTTAAAAAATTATTCAAACATGACTGGTCCTTCATCAAGAGAAATAGTCTCCTTAGAGATATTGTTTGCTTGAGAGTTAGATTCTATGGAAACATGTTTAAACTAAATATCAGTAAATGATTCCTATAAGGCTCAAATCCTCCTCTGGCACAATTCCAAATTAAGAACATTAAGGCCAATCCTACCATTCACCCAGACAATTGTAATCTTGGAATCTCCGACAAACATCAAGTGAATTGGACCTCTTTATGAAGCAAAATATAGAAGACCCCACAAGGCAAGAAGTTCTACTTAGTTATTAGTACCCAAGACTCCACCCAACTTGAGATGAAAAAAATGACTTTCATCCAAAAGTAAACACATCCCAACTCTATAGGATCTCTCTGGACCTTAGTAAACCCCATTAAAGTAACCAAATAGAAAAATAAAATTCAGATCTAGAGTGGTTATTGTCCTCTTTTTTGGAGAACCTGTATCATCATTAACTTCTTTAAAAGAGGCATGAACTCTTTGAACCACCAGATTGACACTTTGATTCACTCCATAAAAAACACCATATTCCTATGCAACCATATTTTCCAATAGATGTAACTAGGAAATTCCTTAAAGAAACTATTAGAATGAGAATTAAGCCAAGACTCCCAAGTGATCCATGTGACCTAGAAAACTTTAGCACTACTTTTATCTCTCTCCAAACTTGCTTAGTAAACAAGCAATGAGTAAATAAATGATTTATTGTCTCACCTTTCTTCAAGCGCAATATGTATTGACATTATTATATAAAATTTCAATCAGATTGTGAATTAATAATGTACTTAACTACATTAAAAGGACCCAATATAGCCTATTCAACCATTGGTAAAAAGTATTCCTAACATAATGAGAAGGTTTACTTAATCCATGTCAAAAGACTTAATAAAATATTTGAAAGAAGAAGGTTTACATTAAGAAGTGAAATTTTATTAAAGGCTACATAAACGCCAAATTTATTTTAAGAAATGTATCTATATCACGAACAAAATGCCTCACTATTCTATCTATTGAAGTTTCATAACATTAAAATATTATTTACAAAACCAAACTTAGTCCACAAGATTATCATTACCTGAAAGATCTAGAGTGGTTATTGTCCTCTTTTTTGGAGAACCTGTATCATCATTAACTTCTTTAAAAGAGGCATGAACTCCATGAACCACCACATTGACACTTTGATTCACTCCATGAAAAACACCATATTCCTATGTAACCATATTTTCCAATAGATGTAACTAGGAAATTCCTTAAAACAACTATTAGAATGAGAATTAAGCCAAGACTCCCAAGTGATCCATGTGACCTAGAAAACTTTAGCACTACTTTTATCTCTCTCCAAACTTGCTTAGTAAACAAGCAATGAGTAAATAAATGATTTATTGTCTCACCTTTCTTCAAGTGCAATATGTATTGACATTATTATATAAAATTTCAATCAGATTGTGAATTAATAATGTACTTAACTACATTAAAAGGACCCAATATAGCCTATTCAACCATTGGTAAAAAGTATTCCTAACATAATGAGAAGGTTTACTTAATCCATGTCAAAAGACTTAATAAAATATTTGAAAGAAGAAGGTTTACATTAAGAAGTGAAATTTTATTAAAGGCTACATAAACGCCAAATTCATTTTAAAAAATGTATCTATATCACGAACAAAATGCCTCACTATTCCATCTATTGAAGTTTCATAACATTAAAATATTATTTACAAAACCAAACTTAGTCCACAAGATTATCATTACCTGAAATATAAATTACAAGCGATCAATCTTCGGTACATTTGGAAAATTGTTGAAAGAACAAATTACAAGCGATCAATCTTCGGTACACACTTGAAACTTTTAAGTTATGAGTATTCATATTATGGATTATAGTAGATGGATATTTTTTATTTTTTTTAAGTTTTAGATTATTTTGGTTCTCAATGATTTGAACCCAAATAAAATTTCATCACCATGCCATTAAGTCAAGTATGAGATCACTTTAAAATGTAATCCATCAAAACTTTATATATGCCATAATTAAAAAAAGCATTTATGTCAAGCAATAAAAAAAAGGTTTCGTTAACTAATTTCATTGAGCTTATTTGCAATGTTGTTATATATTGTAATTTTTGTTACGTAAAGTGTTTTATCGTGATTTAATTAATATTAATTATTTTTTAGATTGAACTATTATAATTATAAATTTTGTTATTATCAAAATTCATGGTAATTTAATTTAAAGTCATAATAACCATTAAAAATATAAATCATCAACATACACATAATACATTTTATAACTTAAACAATATTAATACCAACATAATATGAAAATACATAAAATATATATAAATGATAGTAACATAATCATGCAAGTGTGTGTGCATGTGTGTCATGTTCAATAGTCATCACTACAATCAATATACATGTAACTCTTAGGTCCACCTCCAGAGCTAGAGGTATCCATACCTATACTACATGAGATAGAGGCATTAGTACATCTACTAGATAAGACTACATAAAGTAACATCGGATATATATCCCCCTAGATATCTAAATCTTCCTAATGCTCGATTGTGGATGGTGGTCTATCTAGGGGAGGTTGATGAGGGGACGCATGTGGTTAATCTAGTAGTAGAAAATGGGATGGTATTTGATCTTATCGAGGATGAGGGGACTATGGTTCATCTATTGAAGGATGAAGGGATGGGGATCCGTCTGATGGAGATTGAGGGGGTGGGGGTCCATCTGCTAGAGGATGTAGGGGTGGCGATTCCTCCAATGGAGTATGCATGGGTGGTCGTGGATGAGAATAATCATCCTTAGAAGATTAACTAGATGAAGTGGGTCAAGCTTGAGTTATCAACCTCACAACTAGGTTGAGGGCACCAACATATCAATAACATCATGTCAAAAGGAAGGGAGGACCATATCTCTAATAGCTTGGGTACCCATATGATCTCTTGAACATGTATGCTTTCTAATCCATAAGTAACCATAATTTAGGGCACAAATGTGATATGTCACCTCCATACAATATCTTCGATTTAACATTCATGGCATGTTGCGTCTCCGTACTTGAGGTTTTTTAATCTCTTGGACATCCTCCATGTATTCATCCTATGGGGAAAGTTTGTCCCCAACATATGTGTCAATATCTAGAGAATAGTATTTTAAAAAAAATGTTATAATAAATTACATGTGCATTAAATGGGACAAAAACACATGTGAATAGATTAATTAAAATATAATGGTATTTTTACCTCTATCATCTAGTAGTTATGTGTGAGAAAATAAGATGTTTTTACATCCTTTATAGTTCATTCCCACATATGGGTACTCTACAAGATCAAGGAGTCCCAAATCCAAAACCTCTAAAGAAACATACCTACATGGGCACTCTAGTTGGAATAGCTTGGGGAAAATCTTCCCTCAAATGTGCATATGAACATCAATCATTGGGTTTGGAGGGAGGTAGGGGTATGTTAACAAGGCAATTATATAGAGTAAAACAAAATTGTCTAAAAAAATTGGCTAACCACGTAATCATTCTCAAACTCTATAATAAATTATCTACATAATACATCAAATGGAAACTAATACACCACATGTACATGTTGGTGATGGTATTTTCCAACGCAAATAGCTATTAGGCTTGCAATATAGCCAGCTAAATTTGGTTGTAAGCTCACATAAGAACTCACAATTGCCTAATTGTTCTTAGCTAACACTAGGATCCTCCATTGTTATAAATGGATCCATTCTCATGTATTTTCATTCAAGTTAATATAAAAGTTCTTCATGGTATAAGAGCAAGTTCAACTCTGATTCTCTCACGAGATGGGTTGCGATATCTTGCCATGCTTGTTTTCTAAATAGAGTTTTTCTTGATATATTATATTTGTAGAACTTGATGAGATCAGTTCAGATTTGGGTATTACCAATTAGATTTGGATAACCAGTGTCATTAGAAAGATTCAATAAGTTGTTCTACCACTTCATACTTGGCCATATTTGTAACTGTTCTTAAATTGTGGCCAACAAAACACTTGTAATGAAGATTTTTTTTGCTGCAGAATGTGTGCTCACCTCCTCTGAGACCAACTCACGATTGCCTTTGAATTTTGGATTATGAGATTGATGTTCTCAATTGGTATGTGACCAGATTTTGGGTTTTTGGCTGATGCGAAAATCGCAACACCTCCTCTCTACACTTTGTTTTGAAGGCCAAAGCAGCCTCTATAGCCGCATGATAACTACATCCCCGGATCTGCTAGATCAGATTTACAGCTATCGTGGGTCCCAGGGTTCATGGGTGGCCTTGGTGTTTGAACTTTGAGGTATTCGAAATCCGATCTGACTTGTTGGTTGTTCAAACACTCATGTGGATTGGCCAAAAGCTGGAGTTGATTGTCAAATATTTGCTTGTGTGAAACAACCAAGCCTTGTAAAAGTGGATAGTTGACTAGATCTCTCTATTTTGGATCATGTGACCTAGATCTATCATCAAATGGCGCCCTGGCTTGTCCATTTTTATTGATACAATAAATCTATGGATTTTAATTCTGGAACTTTCTTTGGGATGCCTTGAAGCTTCACTTGGTTCCCTTGGTCATCAATACACAAGATAGACTTGTGTATATAATCGAGCATGACATGGTGATGTTCCAACTAGTCCATGCCGATAAGAATATCGTACGATCCTAAAGGTAGGATGTTCAGGTTTACCTTAGTAGGGAAACCATTCAAGTCTACTTTACATTATTTAACAATTTCTGAAACCTTTCATTTCGTACCAGTGGCTAACAGTACCAGCCAAGGTTTATGATGCTTTACTTTGCATAACTTGCATAAATCAACAATCTCAGGTGCAACATAGCTCCGACAAGCACCAGGATCAATAAGTATTGAAACAGAGGTGTTCAAGATCTTACCTTCAATCTCAACCATTGTAGCTTGATGGTCCGCATGTCGGCCATCTCATGCTCCATAGATTCGCGGGGTTCCCGCTACATCATCAATGGTAGGTTCTTCTTGCAGGTTATGCAAGACTCCATTGTTCTTGTTCCTACAATCTTGGGCATAATGTGACCCATTGCATTTCCAGCACTTGATCGCTAAAGGGGTACCATTGGCTCCACTTGCCACTTGCTTATAACCATTAGGAGCTCATACATACGGTTTCATACCTAGTTTATTAAAGTTCCTGTTCGCTTGAAAGCTGTTATTTTGCTTTCTATAAGGTTGCGGATTTGACCCAGGCTTGCAATTATCAGAAAAGTTTCTAGACTTTTATCTATTTTGGTTATGGTTTTCTTGCCGTAATTGCCCATGCTCATAGCAGAGTCTAGACTTGTGTAGTGTAGTATCCAGCGTCTTTGGCATGTTGAATTCTATCCTGTCCTAAAAACTGGGAGGAAGACATCCTAGGAACTGCTAGATCTTCACCTTCTCTTCTTTGATATACGGTACATAATGCAACAGATCTAGAAATATGTTTATAAATGCGTCTATAGTCATGGACCCCATGCACAGTTCATGGAACTCTTTTACCTTGCGATCAAAGAACCTTTCCGACATGTATTTTTCTTGGAAAATCTTTCGAAAGTTTTCCTAGCTTATTTCTCGCAGGTCATCTTTCTTGGTGTGCTTTAAATCGCGCCACCATCTTGCTGCCTTACCATTCAGGTTGTAGATGGCAAGCCTATCATGCATCACGCTTGAATAGTTATGAACCTGAAAATACTTACTCATTCCCAGCAACCATTCTTCAGCCTTTTCTCCCCTATTTACTTCACCTTCATAGGTCGAGGCTCTTATTTTTCTAAACTCTCCCTGAAGACTGTCATCACTTCTTTGCCTCTTTCTTTGTGGAGAAAGTGAGTCATCACTAGCAGGATTGTGATGATCTCCTTTAGTTACTTTAGGTTTACCTTCTTTTTCTGCGTCTCTTGGGTTGCTGGCCCGCTCATGGTATAGTTCTCTTTTGTATCTATTGGTGGACTGGGGAGGTTTACCTTGCGGGATCCCTCCCATCAGGTTACAAAATAATGCTTCATTTATAGCTTGTTGTTCTTTTCTTTCATTTAGACTATCCTCTCTGAAACTCTTCAGTTCAGCTTGAAGACTGTGCAAATTTTTCAGCACATCATAGTTTATCTCGACCACCAAGTTCACTCCCGGAGTGGGGCTGGTCATTCCTTCCTGCCAGCTGTTTTCTTCCTCAGTGTTCATAAACTGAACAGCACTGTAAAAAATTTCCTGTAACACAAAAAGTTTTAATAGGAGCAAAAATTTATGTTAGTAACAAAATTTACTTATCATACTATATTTTCTCTGCGTGAATTCCGGGTGTGCCCATAAGTCTCAGTCTTGAAACTGGGCTTTGATACCACTTGTAATGTCCCCAAAAATTGAAAATAGAAAAAAAAATGATAGGCTAGTAAGAACTACCCGAAGGGGATCATTATTACTCATGTGGAATTTACGTGCGCTACTTAAACTTTCCATCTCTTCAGAAACTTCTCCTATTGTCTTGTTAATCTCTTATCCATTCAGTGATTATTAGTGCGTTTACTTCTTATGTCGTAATTCTGTTATTTAAACTATTTGTACATCTTAGTTATTATTGTCGGTGAGTTAATGAAATTGTATACTTCATTGTTTTACTTCTGCACATGTGTACTCTGTTTATTAAGTATAAACTAACTTATCTTTGTTGATGGGAATAAAGTGGTGGAGTGGCGGGACTAGTTCTTCCATGACGATCTGAGGGGTAAGGTATTACTTGGTTACGCAGGCTTACTTAGTTCAATCGATCTAAGGCACATTTCTCTTTTGCTTACGCAGTTCATTACTTGCGATGGGATTAGATGTATAGTGTGTTGACAGCCTTAGTCATCGATAACCTGCTGCTAATTATTATGTTTCCTATCAACTTGGTTTTAAGACATGGTAAGTGTTGTTATCGTCAATTTAGCTATTTTGGCTAAATATTCTGTACATTAATTATTCTTCATTATGGTTTTAAATTCATTATCCTATCTATCATTAATGTCTCTTTCGTGCTATGTATATTTTTAATATACTCTTTAACATCTCTTATGCTCTTCTATTGGCAGGTTAATATGGTTTGAGAGCAGAGCTTTGGATTTGATAATCCGAGATATTATCAGGGCATGCTTTGTATGCCATGGTGCTTAAGCGTAAACACCTTAATACTATGGTATTAAACCCTAAGCTCTAAACCTATGGACTAAACCTTGTCTACATTTCTAAGCAAGGGTTTAAGACTTGGACTAGCGCAACCTATGATTGAGTATTGTTATAATACTATCATAGTGCAAGCTTTGTAATATAATAACGTTGGCATTAGAGTTTGGGGTGACATAATATATGGTATAAACCATACGTTACAAGGTTTAAGCATTGGTATGGAGGGTGGTGATAATTGATACTATGTAACAAGTCGTGACTATGGGAGTGGATTTATTGAAACGTTAATGGAATCCAGCCTGGTGCATTTAATGCTTGTGGGAAAGCATGACAGCCTTCCCCTTAGGCTTAGCTCACGATGGATGTGTATTGCATTTGTCATTTGGGGTTTTGTTGTTTGGCTCTGCGTAGTGGTATGGCCATGGACGTGACCTCCAGCTTGTGAAGGTATGCCTGCGTGAATTTATATGCCTGCACATTATTTGGTTTAGAGTTTGGAAAGGATGGCATACTCCTCATCCCTATCTTGGTTTTTCTTTTGCTTGCAGGTGCTGAAAGGAATGGAGGGCAGTGTAGCTACAACTCAGTTGGCTCCTAGAATTGCATTCATGGCCACGATAATCCTGCTCATCAAGCTTATGCTTGTCACCCTTCATTCCTATGGAAAGGCTATGTTTCGACTAGTTATTTGATTGGGGTTTGATGCTGTAGCGAATTCGATTTCGCCTTCGGGCTTGAATACATACTTGGTTATTTTTAAAATGGAGGCGTTTATGCCATAATTTGTTTCTTAGGTCATTCAGCTCTATGTAATATTATTTTGGTTATGTAACTCATTACAGTTTTGGATTTGGGCTTTTAAAGCCATGGGCTGCACCATTGCAAGCAATGGTGCCATAGCCCATTAGCATGCCTGCATAAAACCTTGTTCTCGTCCTTAATGGCGACTATGTACAGACATTTGGGATCTCTGTGTAAATAAATCTAAGCGTTGTTTTTATAAATTGTAATGGTTTATGGTGTATGTGATTTCCTCCTGCATTTTTATCTAACTTTGTATTTGAATAAGTTTGGGTTTTTTCAATGGACAAAGGCATACGCCTTACCGGATGCTCTGTGTGTAAATGCCATTGATTAGTTGGTTAAAGAAATGTCTTGACAGTGTGGGTAAAGGCCATGTCGTCAATGCCATGAGCCTTCCCACAGTGCTGCAATAGCTTGTAGTTTATTTCTTTATGACATCTGGTTCTTAGGTGAAAATTGGACTGTGTTTTAAATCATTATTTGGTCGAGGCCATGACTTATGTCAGCAATATATATTAAAACATTATTTGGTCGAGGACATGACTTATGTGAGCATTTGTGTGTTAGTGGGTTTCGTGGAGGCTAGGGTATGTAGACCCTCGATGGCACTCATTGTTTTTATAGAACTTGGACTCTGTATTAAATTGTTTAGGGGTCGAGGTCGTGTTGTAGCTAGATTCTTACGACCTCTCTACTAGCATAGACATTTTAAATATATGGCAAATGGTGTGAGTCGTGGCCTGTATGATTAATATTGTGTGGTTCGATTTGGTAAATTTGGTCGTGGCCGGTGACTGGGTATACGACCTTCGTCGATTTGGGCTAGGGCGATTTCAAACTGTGAAATATTTTATAAGAAATAATAGAAATGGTAATAGGAATTTACTTTATGGATTTGGTTATGCGTTTTGATTATGGTGATGATTTATGTTACGGTTCTTATGGTGGATTTTAATTTTGTTTATGAAATGAAGTTGTAACCCGTGAGGGTCAATACCACGACCTCTGTTTATTAATACAGAGTTGTATGAAATGTTACTTGATGAAAGTTTTAGATGGATGTTTAAGATGGATCTTATATGGGACTATTAAAAATATAATGCATGTGAATTATGGTGTTTTAAAAGAGATGTTAAGACTGTAGGTTTTATAGCAAAGTCTTGATAAGGACCACATGGATGGTCACGATATCCCTCTGATTATTATTAATGTTGTTTTATTTATGTGGAATATTTTTAATGTAATTTGTAATATGGTTACAGACCTTGAAAGGTCTTGGATGGGTTATTTAATTTTTAGAAATAAATGTAGAGATAGTTTTTATAAATATTTATACCTGATAGTCTTACTTATATGTATAGATAATTATTTTATGAAATAGTTATGGTGGTCAGTAATACCCTAGGGTATCTATATAGTATATTTATTTATTTAAACTTACTCCTATGGTTAATCTACTATAATCTGAAACACATGTCTCTACTGACAAATGTAATATGTCAGTAGAGATATCAATAATAGGTGAACATTTAAAAAGCAGGTCTAGATTTACCTAGTCTACGGTATTAATTTCTGAATATGAAATGAATACAAAACACAAATTTTAAAGATGGGAACATAGCTATATACAGCCTATGATAATATTTCCCATCCTAGGAATATTGAAGAGAAATAAAGACCCTAGCAAAATCTAGGCAGAACATCAATTACCTAGGGTTAGTAAAATATATAGAAGCTTTTACATAAAGCAGCCAACATTTAATCTAGAAATGAACTTTGACATACTAAGAATTCATACCTGTGATTTATCTCCCTGAAGCTCCTTTAATGGTTGAACCTGCACAATTTTCAAATAACCAGCATTATCAATTTAAGACAGATCTAACCTCTGATTTTGATGACCAAATCACTTGGGAACTACCACGTTCCTCTCAACCATGACCCAAAACCATTCTTGGTTCTAATCCGGATCCCCCCGAGTTGGACTCCAGCATGCAAGTAGCTTAGAGCTCCTAAGGTAGGGTTTCCTAACTAGTATTCAATTCTTAACCAGTCCTCTTTTCCTTGTAGGAGAAAGTTCTCCAAAAAAACACTAGAGAGCAAAAACATGCAGGATGATAATTCTCCAAGAGAAAAATCAGAACCCCAAGCCTTTGCTTGGCTTGAGTCTTTATAGACAGACTTTTCAATCAAAGGGGCAGCTAAATCAATAAATCCTTGATTTCTTGATTTAAACCCTTTTAATTTACTAGGGTAATTTTCAATTCTTAACCTAGGAAATTTTAACTAGTTCCTAGTTAGTATTTCATAGATATTTCACTATTTATTAATCCTTTAATAATAAATAATAATTGGTGGAGCTTCCCTTCTTTCTTTATTCAATTATATAATTAATCATAATTAATTCTTTATACATAGTATTAAAATACTTGTTAACATTTGTCTTCAGGCATCATGTATCATGATCCCTAGACTTAACGACACTTATTTATGAAGGTCAAGTAGATAGATGGCTCAGGTTTACTAGGCTAGGCAACTCTAAACATCCTTGCATGTTGGATTTCCCTCATATAACATGGTAGCTCTTCAGTACTTTGATGAGAATACTAAATTCAAAATTTTCATTTAATCACTTATAAATAAGTATGATGATGATCAATATTTTTCTCGAGCCGTTTTCGCTCAGAAGTTATTAAATTCTTTTCAATAACCCCTAGCGCTTACCAGATCCCATACTCAATGCCTATAATAGGGAGTTACAAACATAGTGCAATTCCAGAGCTTTCGCTCAACACTAAATAGTAGGATGTACTTGTACGATACACCTAGGGATACAATGGCCAAAGATCCGATGCTCGAGAGCTTATGCTCAACATCAACATGGAATGCTCCAAAGCTTATGCCCAACATTTCCAATTATATTTTCATGTGTTCTAGAGCTTTATGCTCAACACAAATGTAAGTACTCATGTGCTCTAGAGCCTCTCGCTCAACACAAATCATCTCATCGATCATGTGCTTCAGGGTCCATGCCCAACACAAAACATTTCATCAATCATGTGCTTCAGGGTCCATGCCCAACACAAAACATATATATACATGTATATCATCAACAATTGGCTTACACCCAATATACAAAACAAATCATCATGTTCATATGTAGTGGGGTCTTTGACCCAATATAAAAATAAAACATCAATATAATCATCATGATCAATAAGCTCATGCCTATAAATGGTAGGTCCAAAACTCGAGACATTACATTGGAACATGCATTCAGCTAAGAATGTGTGTTTTTGTCTCTTTTGGGGAGGATTTTTTCCCATAAGGTTTTCTCCTTCTCCCTCGTTATGAGAGCTTTGTACATGGGTAAATCATCAAGCCTAGTTGTCAGGACCCATCTCTGTTTTGTTTATGGGGGGGTGTTGGTGTTGGTATTTTCCAATGCATTCAACTATTAAGGTTCCAATGTAGCCATCTAACTTTGGTTGTAATCTCACATAGGAACTCACATCTGCCCTAGGTTTCTCCATTGCTATAAATGGATCCATTCTCATGTATTTTCATTCAAATTAATAGAAAACATATTCACTACACATCATTGGTAGAGTGTGTTAGTGTTGTTACTATAAGAGATAAACACTTAACCTCATTTGCCTCAAATTCATGCAAACAAAGATAGCCACCAACAAAATGAAAGTCACTAGGGATGATTGTTATTTCCACTGACATGTCTTTGAACATATTTCAACTAATACCAAGTGGTTGATAATAGAATTGGTGGAAATACTACTCCCTCCTTGTTAACTCGATAATAAAATAATTATCGCCCTATATGGATTGATAAAATAAATGAGTACAAACCATGAGTGCATGCCTATCATGATCCTAGCAATGGAGAAGCTACATCAATAAGCATGTGTTCCTACTGCGGGATGTAGTCTCTTCACAATTGAGGAGGCCAACATTCCTCAATAGGGAAAGATTTTGTGTCGTAATAAGGGGAGGGTATATATACCCCTCTCCCTCCCCGGTCCTCTCATTCATGTACAAAGTTGTATGGGTCAACTTGTTCCTATTGTTGGTGTTTCCATCATCTTCATGACTATCTCTGATTCATTGCACGGCGTGCATACACACACAAATAACAAATTGAAATTATAAAGCACACATGCACTCATACACACACATATATTATCATTTTGTATTTTTTAAATGAAATTAAATTTTCTTGCAAAAATATTATGTTAAACACAATGATGCACTTAAAAAAAGATCATTGCACCACCCACAATGCTCACTGTAAAAAAACTATGCACCATCAATGGTGTGCATATTAGTAGAGACATACCCATAATAAATTATCTGTAGTTTTTCTAAATGCACCAATAATGCATGGTGTTTCCTTACATTTCACATTGACAAAGTCATAAAATATGAATTTCCCGATAATGGTGCACTTGAAATACCCAAATGCATCAACAATAGTGGTTTTATAGTTTTTACTAATGCACCATTTATGTGGGAAACATGAAAATTATAGACTTTTCCAATGCACTATATATGTACTGAATTGTTAAGATTGATAAGAATCATATATATGGTACATGACATCTTATACATTGCATGGATCATTTTGAAATGGTTTTGTTTTACTAAGTGTGCAACAAATATTCAAAAGCACCATTACCGATCTAATTGACTATTAACAAATGCACTGACTATGGTGGGGTAATTGGTTAATTAATATGTCGGCTGGAGCTCATGGAATTCATGAATGCACCATAGAGAGTGTTCCACTGCATTTTAATGCACCAACCAATATAAGATAATTAAAATACTAATGCTCCAAAAATACATTTCTAATAATGTGATGCATTGATCCGAATTTATGTGAGACGAAATGAAAGAACATATATGGAATCATAAACACAGACATATTGCAAGGAAAATAGAGATACAGTAAACACATATTCTATTAAATGGCAGAAATAGAACTAACTGTACAATAAATCAGTTAGAATGATAGTAGTTATCTCTAAGAAGAGATGTGTCTACTACACTGATCTGTGCCACTGAGAAGAGATGTGGCTGCTACGCTCATCTGTGCCAAGATGAATACAAAATGAGGCCAAAGGGGACTATTTATAATAAGCATGAGGGAGAGAACCCTAAAGGTCGAAAACATAACCCTAGAAAATGAATCGTCATAAATTTTGCAACCCCAAGGTGGTTAGTTAAACAATCAACTTTTCAGGGTCATAACTTTTGCATACGATCTTCGATTTGGGCGATCAATAGCCCATTGGAAAGGTCTGTTTGAGCTTTATAATTTTTGACCAAAATCAAATGTGTGTCATTGGAAACAATTTGCTACCCCTCCCCCCTCCCTCCCCCTCACACCCCCTCCCCCCTAAATCGCCAAAAAACGTCGTTTAGGGCCTCAAAATGGCCCCAGAAGTTTGGGACCTGAAAAACCATAGCAAAAATAACTAGGAAACTGCCAAAATGGACAATTGTTTAGAGCCAACAGAATAGGTGGGTGGCCAACGATCTCCATCTAGATCATGCTCCATCAATTGTGCCATGTTAATTAACAAAGTACACATGAATATCATAGCGTTACTGGTAATCATATTAGGATACAACTTGAAATAGAAAGGGAACCAATAACGGTGCTTATAGTTATATAAAGTATATTGAATGTGGAGGCACAAGTTTTATGGGGGAGTCTTTGCAGCCAAAATGCGAGGGTCTGAGGAACGCAGTCGAGGATGACGTTTGAAACAGTCTTAATTTTTTAGGGGACTCTGTGACTGCCACATGGAATATGGGGAGGAAACATACAGTGTAGATTATTCGGAAGACCCGTGGCCGAATACCCACTTTTTCATTTCCTCAATCATCCTGACCGCGGAAGACGTCACACATCCAACAACTTCGCTACCAGCTGGAAGGGCCTATGCAGCCATGGAAAAAAAGGAGGCAAACCTGGTAAACACTCTGTTAGCCACTAATTTCCATTCCCACCATTAACAGGAACAGCCGCAGAACCATTGGTTGAAAGCCCCACTTTTTTTCGTGCCCGGATTCTGTTGAGGTATTTTTCAACTCAAGTACGATTTTCTCTCCATTAGGGGTGGTTAACAACAAATTTCTCCTTCTTCTGGACCCATATGCCTCATTGCTTGAATAAACCATTCCAAAATTAGGGGACGTTCTAAATACTGGCTGGTCTGAACCACCCCCTGCAGTCACAGCTCCTATTTCCACGACCAGAGACGCCAATACGGATGGTTTTGTCAAGTCCCTATTTTTAGCAGCCGAACCCAAGGAAACCCTACCATGTTTTGGCTCAGACACCAGTCACAACCCCTCAGCAGGAACCTCTCCAGAGGGAGAGGGAGAAAATAGAAGCCCTAGAAAAAAGAGGCAGAACAAGTGTCTAGTGCTAAGTGGTGGAAACCTAAATATGGTCTACGGTGTCAATGTGACCATAGAATAAGTTGAATGCAGGCTGACCGGGTGATTGTAGGGAAGATTCATGGTAGAAACCCTAACCTTGAATAAATGAAGGGCTGGGTTTACACAAATTGGACAGGCCTCTTAACATCTACAGCTGAGGTAGGTGGTTTATCAAAGGGCTAGTATAGTTTTACTTTTGGTAGCAAACAATACGTGGAGCAAATTTTGAGTCAAAACTGGTTCTATGTGATGATACCCATTTTTTCAAGAGATGGACTCCTCTGTTTGATGCCGACAGTGAGAAAATGGACATAATTCTCGTATGGTTCGCTTACCAGGCCTCCCACTAGAATTCTAGAATCCAACCTCGCTGAAAGATCCAGTAATGCCATCGGGGCATACCTGGAAGCAGATTTCTCCTATTTACAAACCCAACGAAGAGCAGTTGCGCAAATTTTGGTATTTATGGACATCACAACGGAGCTCAAGGAACACCTCAACCTCATCGGAGGCAATGTAACACATCAACAACCCCCCACCCCTCCCCCCGAATCACCAAAAAATGTTGTTTAGGGCCTCAAAATGGCATTGGAAGTTTGGGACCCGAAAAACCATAGAAAAATAACTAGGAAATTACTAAAATGGACAATATTTTTGAGCCAACAGAATAGGTGGGTGGCCACCGATCTCCATCTAGATCATGCTCCATCAATTGTGTCATGTTAATTAACAAAGCGCACATGAATATCATAGTGTTAGTGGTAATCATATTAGGATACAACTTGAAATAGAAAGGGAACCAATAATGGTGCTTATAGTTATATAAAATATATTGAATGTGGAGGCACAAGTTTTATGGGGGAGTCTTTGTGGCCAAAATGCGAGGGTCTAAGGAACGCGCTTGAGGATGACGTTTGAAATAGTCTTAACTTTTTCAGGGTCTTTGTCACTGCCACATGGCATATGGGGAGGAAATAGACAGTGTAGATTATTCGGAAGACCCGTGGTCGGATACCCACTTTTTCATTTCCTCAATCATCCCAACTGCGGAAGACGTCGCACATCCAACAGCTTCACTGCCAGCTGGAAGGGCCTATGCAGCCATGGAAAACAAGGAGTCAGACCTAGTAAACACTTCGTTAGCCACTAATTTCTACTCCCACCATTAATAGGAACAGCCGTAGAACCATTGGTCGAAAGCCCCACTTTTTTTCCGTCCCTGGATTCTGTTGAGGGATTTTTCAACTCAGGTATGATTTTCTCCCCATTAGGGTTGGTTAACAACAAATTTCTCCTTCTTCTAGACCCATATGCCTCATTACTTGAACAAACCATTCCAAAATTAGGGGACTTTCTGAATATTGGCTGGTCCGAACCACCCCCTGCAATCACAGCTCCTATTTCCGCAACCAGAGACGCCAGTGTGGATGGTTTTGTTAAGTCCCTATTTTTAGTAGCCGAACCCAAGGAAACCCTACCATCTTTCGGCTCGGACACCAGTAACAACCCCTCAGTAGGAACCTCTCCAAAGGAAGAGGGAGAAAATAGAAGCCCTAGACAAAAGAGGCAGAACAAGTGTCTAGCGCTAAGCGGTGGAAACCTAAATCTGGTCTGCGGTGTCAATGTGGCCGTAGAAGAAGTTGAATACATGGTTGACTGGGTGATTGTAGTGAATATTCACAGTAGAAACCCTAACCTTGAAGAAATGAAGGGTTGGGTTCACACAAATTGGACAGACCTATTATCATCCACGGCTAAGGTAGGTGGTTTATCAAAGGGCTGGTATAGTTTTACTTTTGGCAGCAAACAATACATAGAGCAAATTCTGAGTCAAAACTAGTTCTATGGGATGATACCCATTCTTTTCAAGAGATGGACTCCTTTGTTTGATGCCGAGAATGAGAAAATGGACATAATTCTCGTATGGGTTTGCTTACCAAGCCTCCCACTGGAATTCTAGAATCCAACCTCGCTAAAATATCTCGGTAATGCCATCAGGACATACCTAGAAGCAAATTTCTCCTATTTACAAACCCAACAAAGAGCATTTGCACAAATTTTGGTATCTATGGACATCAGAATGGAGCTCAGGGAACACCTCAACCTCATCGGAGGCAATGTAACACATCGACAACCTCCCCTCCCCCCCGAATCACCAAAAAATGTTGTTTAGGGCCTCAAAATGGCCCTGGAAGTTTGGGACCCGAAAAACCACAGAAAAATAACTAGGAAACTGCCAAAATGGACAATTTTTTTGAGCCAGTGGAATAGGCGGGTGGCCACTGATCTCCATCTAGATCATGCTCCATCAATTGTGAATGGTTAATTAACAAAGCGCACATGAATATCATAGCGTTAGCGGTAATTGTATTAGGATACAACTTGAAATAGAAAGGGAACCAATAATGGTGCTCATAGTTATATAAAGTATATTGAATGTGGAGGCACAAGTTTTATGGGGAAGTCTTTGTGGCCAAAATGCGAGGGTCTGAGGAATGCAGTCGAGGATGACGTTTCAAATAGTCTTAACTTTTTCGGGGTCTCTGTCACTTCCACATGGCATATGGGGAGGAAATAGACTGTGTAGATTATTCAGAAGACCCATGGCCGGATACCCAAATTTTCATTTCCTCGATCATCCCGACTGTGGAAGACGTCACACATCCAACGATTTCGCTACCAGCTGGAAGGGCCACTACGACCATGGAAAATAGGGAGGCAGACCTGGAAAACACTCCATTAGCCGCTAATTTTCCACTCCCACTATTAACAGGCACAACCGTAGAACCATTGGTCTGAAGCCCCACTTTTTTTTTGTCCTCGAATTCTGTTGAGGGATTTTTCAACTTAGGTACCATTTTCTCTCCATCGGGGGTGGTTAACAATGAATTTCTCCTTCCTTTAGACCCAGATGCCTCATTGCTTGAACAAACCATTCCAGAATTAGGAGACTTTCTAAATACTGGTTGGTCCAAACCACCCCCTATAGTCACAGCTCCTATTTTCACAACCCGAGACGCCAACGCGGATGGTTTTGTCAACTCCCTATTTTTAGTAGCTAAGCCCAAGAAAACCCTACCAAGTTCCGGCTCAGACACCAGTCATGGCCCCTCATCTGGAACCTCTCTAGAGGAGGAGGGAGAAAATAGAATCCCTAGACAAAGAGGCAGAACAAGTATCTAGTGCTAAGCGGTGGAAACCTAAATCTGGACTGTGATGTCAATGTGGCCATAGAAGAAGTTGAAGACATGGCTAACTGGGTGATTGTAGGGAAGATTCGCGGCAGAAACCCTAACCTTGAAGAAATCAAGGGCTGGGTTCACACAAATTGGACATGCATCTTATCATCTGCGGCTGAGGTAGGTGGTTTATCAAAGGGCTAGTATAGTTTTACTTTTGGCAGCAAACAAGACATGAAGCAAATTCTGAGTCAAAACTGGTTCTATGGGATGATACCCATTCTTTTCAAGAGATGGACTCCTCTTTTTGATGCTGACAGTGAGTGAATGGACAGAATTATCGTATGGGTTCACTTACTAGGCCTCCCATTGGAATTATAGAATCCATCCTCGCTGAAAGATCTTGGTAATGCCATCAGGACATACCTGGAAGCAGATTTCTCCTCTTTACAAACCCAACGAAGAGTAGTGGCATGAATTTTGGTATCTATGAACATCATAACAGAGCTCAGGGAACACCTCAACCTCGTCTGAGGCAATGTAACATGACAGCAACCCTTGGACTATGAGAGCCTACCCTTCAGATGTCATCAATGCCACAAAGTAGGGCATCTGGTAAGGAAATTTCCTATTGCATCCTCTACAGTGACATCCCCAAAAAGAAGACACCCAAAGGAAGCTGAACCATGGGACAAAGGAAAGAAAGCATCAGCACTGAGGGAAACAATCTATGAACCAGATCTGCCATAGCACCATCTCGAAGAGCAGATAGAATCTCGACCTGCATGGAGTCCTCAACATCTCTCGGGTATGTCCTTTATTCTTTCCATAAAGGAATAGTTAAATACTTTAAATGTAAATGATTTTGCACCTTCATCTACTTTCTTGTTAGACATAGTTCATCCCCTTTCCCCCGAGGAAAAACCCCCATCCCCTCCTACACAGTCCCTTGTCCCTCAACCATTGATTAACCCCTCCCCAAATTCTGACTCCATCTCCCCAATCAGATTTCACCTTCGCTCAAGGGACATACCAGCTCAATAAAATCCTTTTATAGGATTGGGAGCCAACCCAATTATCTTAACTAAGGGGAAAGGAAAAGGCAAACCCTCTTTCCTCTCCTTTGCTCAGCAAAATGCTCTTCGAGATCAAGCAAACAGCAAGCAAAAAACTCTCTTTGGGGCACTTAGAGCAGTGCAAGCCCCTAAAGGGGGTCCCAAATGAAAATCCTCTCTCTTAATTACAGGGGTCTAAAAAGTACCCAGAAAAAACTTGCCCTAAAAAGAGTGATATAGGTGCAAAATCCTGATATCATTCTTCTACATGAAACCCTAGGTATTGAAGTAGAGGTTTCCTCGTTATTGTCCCCCCTTTCAAACAATTTCACTTTTCTGGCCCAGAGTGCAAAATTTCACTCGGGAGGTTTAGCAATAGGATGGAACTCTACCATGTTGCATTGTGAAAACCCATGGGGGGCCTCCTTTGGCATGGGGTTGGAAATTTTGTGGGAACAAGCAAATCTACACCTCAATTGTATAAACATCTATGGGCCCTACAATGCTCGAGTGGATTTCTGGGAATCAGTACAAGCCTCTCAGTTCCTAAAAAGAGAGAATGTGATCATTGGAGGGGACTTTAATTTCACCCTTGGAGCCCATGAGATCGGGGGTCCAAATGCAAGAATGGATCCTTTGGCTGCTTTCTTCCAAAATATTTTACAGAGCCTCAAATTGGTGGACCTGGATCCTTAGAAACTCAAGCCAACTTAGACAAACCAAAGAACTGGGGAAGACCGAATTGCAAAAAGACTAGACAGATTTCTGGTAGGGGACAGATTACTAGAGAATAAACTACAATTCAAGCAATGGGTAGACTCAGGAGGTGATTCAAATCATCATCCCATCTGTCTGGAAGTATTAAGAAATCCTCAAAAACCAGCCAGCCCATTCAAATTTTGTGCATCCTGGCTTAAGTATGAGGAGGTCCTTGAGCTCATTCAATCCAACTGGATCCCTTTTGGAGCAGATGTTGGATCACATGCTGCAACACACTTTGTGCAAAATCTGGATCGAATTAAGAAGTTGTTGAAGGAATGGGAAAAAAACAAAAAGTTACAGGATGAACAAGCCCTGTTACAGATCGAGACAAACTTGGCTGAAATTCATAACTCTGAAGGGGGAGGACTCACAACCCAGGAGGAAAAGGAAAGGTTGATATAATTAGAAACAAGAAAAAGAAAGCTGCTAGAGGAAAAGGAGGAAATATTGAGTCTTAAAAGTAGATCCATTTGGATGACCTGTGGAGATGAAAACACACAAAAAATTCAGGCTTTCGCCAAAGGAAGAAAGCAGCAAAGCACAATTTGGGAACTAAGAAACTTAGCTGATGAACCAGTCACCAATTTTGAAGGAATGGAAGATATAGGTAAAGCCTATTTTGAAAACTTATTCAAAGCAAATCAATAGGCCACTATTGTAGAATTCATCTAGATAGCTCGGTACTTTCTCGAAAGCATCTCAGAAGAAGACAATGCAAAACTAATGGAAGCAGTTTCGAATGATGAACTAAAAATGATCCTCCATAGTTTTCAAAAGGATAAAATCCCAGGACCTAAAGGATGGACCATTGAATTCTTCCTGGCCACCTATGACACAATAGTCCCTGGCCTCCTTCATCTAGTAGAAGAATCTCTCCTAAATGGACTTTTCCATCCCCCCCTCAACTCAACCTTCCTGGCTCTTATCCCCAAAAAAAGATAACCCAATCAACCTGGAAGATTTTAGGCCCATTTCCCTATGGAACATCACCTACAAGGTGATTGCAAAAGTGATTACTCAGTGGTTAAAGAAGGTCCTCTAAAAAATCACCTTTCCTGAACAGATTGGCTTTCTGGAGGACAGGAAAATCCACAAGGCAATAGGAGTGGCACAGGAAGGTATGCACTCAGTAAAAATAAAGAAAACAAAAGGAGCAATCCTCAAAATTGACCTTTCAAAATCCTTTGACGGAGAATACTGGATCTACCTAAGGCTATTGCTCACTCATCTAGGTTTTCACTACTCCTTTATAAAGTGGACTTTTGCATGCATAACCACAACATCCTTTGCAATGCTCATAAATGGTTCTACCTCACCTTTCTTTCCATCAGAAAGAGGGCTTAGACAGGGACGACCCCTCTCCCTGCTTCTTTTCTTGTTGATAGCAAAGGGGCTTAGCAGAGCCATCTTGGATGCAAAAAGAAGGGAACTGGTTGAAGGGATCAAATTAACAAACAATCTCAGCATTACTCATCTTCTTTTTGTAGATGATATTCTGCTTTTCTGTAAAGGCTCACTTAGAGAGGCAAGAAATCTCTCAGCAATCCTGAAGACCTTCTGGAAAGCGACAAGAATGATTTTAAGTGAATGAAAATCCTCTCTCACTACATTCAACCTGGATGAAGACACTGAAAGGAGGTACTTGAACTTTTGTCCCTTCACAATCACTCAACTAGATGAAGGGCTGAAGTATTTAGGTTTCAAGCTCAAGCCAAATTGCTACAACAAAGAAGACTGGAACTAGCTGGTGGAAAAATTGGAGAAAAGGATAACCAATTGCTGTAACAAATGGCTATCAAGGGCAGGTAGACTAATCCTTATCAAATCAGTCCTGGAGGCAATCCCGGTATATTGGATGTCTCTTGCATGGATTCCAAAATCCATCCTGGAAAAAACAAGGAAAATTTGCGCAAAATTCCTCTGGACTAGAAAGAAAGAACATCTAGTCCTCCCTTGGGTAAAGTGGGACCAAATAGCTAGACCAGAATATTTGGGGGGGTGGGGGTTAAAGAACATCAACCTATTCTCCAAGGATTGGCAGCGAAAGCAGGTTGGAGGCTCATCACTACAACCAACATGTGGTCAAAAGTTGTCTACCATTAATACATCAGTCCAGTGCCCCTTTGGGACTAAATCAGAAACTCAACCACTAGCCCTGCTAGAATAGGATCAATAATATGGAAGGAAATCTGCAATGCCTTTCCTCTAATTCAGAATGGCCTCTCTTTTAAGGTGGGGAATGGGTCAAATGTAAGAATTGGAGCATATCCATGGCCAAATAGTCAGCTAAATCACCTCCTATCTCCACAGTTAGTTTAGCATCTTCAGCAAAATGGCCTCTTTCATCTAAACCAAATTGTTGATCCAACTACCACCAATTTATGGCAACAGGGGTGGATGGGAGGAAGGGATCTTGGCATAACACCCCAGTGGACCCAATATTGGAATATATACATCTCAGCCCTTAGATCAGGTCATATTAGACTCACTGACAGAGCTAATGAATTAGTTTGGGAATGCGTTGCTCATGGATCTTACACTCCAAAATCTGGTTATCAGCTGTTATGCTCCATTTTTTTCCAAGACGAGCCTAAATGGTGGCAGACAGGGATTTGGAAGCTTAAATTCCCTTTGAAAGCAAAAAATATTATCTGGTGTTCGTTGGAAAATAAAACTCCAACTTGGGACATAATGAAGAAAAGGTCTATAGAGGGACCTAGATGGTGCCCCCTTTGCAAAAATAGCGAAGAATCTATCAACCACCTCTTCCTATACTGCCCCTTCTCCACTCAGGTCTGACATCATTCACAGTAAAAGACAAATTAGAGGTACTTATGGAATGGCCCCTCGCTAGAAGAGGCTTGGAAATCTTGGATCAACACCTGTCAATTATCCAACTTAAAATCTCCCCCTCTCATTCACGTATGGGGGATCTGGATTTCCCGGAATCAAGCAATCTTTCAAAACAAAGCATCCTCTCCAGAGGTAACAACTTCCCTTGGCGTGGATATCCTTTCATACTTTCCACAATCCAAGGATGGTTCTTTCTGTAATAATTGTCATAGCTGAGCAGGTAGACCACTCCATGCCCTAGGATGTTTTTTATGGAGCCTCACAAAATACTGTTTACGGAGGTGGTGCTATCCTCTATTTATCACAAAATCACTCTTTCCAGATCCAAATGGGCCTTGGGGAAGGCACAAACAATTTTGCAGAAATTCTATCCCTAAAACTTCTCCTGCATTTTGCTCTAGAAAAGGGTTGCAAAAATCTTCAGATATTTGGTGATTCACTCATTATTATTAATTGGGTGAATAAAGTTCAGCAGTGTAGAAACCTTGCTCTAATTACTCTATATGAAGAAGTAATCAGATTTTGGACATCTTTTGATCACATTACATGACGTCATGTCTACAGGGAATGAAATATAGTAGCAGATCACCTTTCAAAAGCAGGAGTGGGGAGGGCCTTTGGCACCTGGAGAATTTTTTAACAAAAAGAAGGGGAAGTCTATGAGTTCTATCATAGACCATTTGCAAAATCCTTTCCTGCAAGGAAAATTGTATCACTTCAAAAGACACTTCTTTAACAGATCCTTTTTGAAACCTCCATAATTCAGAATTTTCTTGGCTCAACAAAAGACGCGCAAGCTACAGGCTTGGATATATTTTGAACTAACTTCAGGAGCAGCATAAACATCAACATCAGAGTACTCAACTCTGGCTTCTTTTTGACATAATCTACTCAACTCTGGCTTCTTTTTGACATAATCTCTTGGGACATAGATGATCAATTTATAAACTGTTTCCTTTAGGAATAGTGACTGTTACAGTTTACTGGTTGTATATGCAGTGGTATGCAACAACATACAAACATTGTACAGACCTTTCTGGAAATTAAAAAATATATATATACACACACACATTGAATGTGGTGGGAGAATTTTAAATTCAAACACTTGTTTGTTTCATCTAAGTTTTATAAGCGCCGCACATGATGCACAAATTTATTTTTTAAAGCATCGGCGAACCAATATAAGTTTAAAAGTCACACATAGCCAATGTGTTGTTTATAAATAAGCACACCATTAACGATGCAACTTTTTACATAGAAAACCAACTAGTCTAATGTGCAATGTGTTAGGTTAAACTTGACTCAATCAAAGAATCAAAGATGGTTTTACTATTGGTGGTTTATGAGCCCATGGTTTTAAGTGTCTCATGATATTTTCCCATGGTATTGTATGTGATGAAGCCTACTTAAGGGCTTGAGAAACTACACTGTAAAGGGCCTAAATTGGCTGGTGTTGTCCTATGAGTGGTCAGTGATGATCGGATTGGCCATGCCTTGGCCAAAGTGGTTAAAGGTAATAGATCTATTGGTGGTGGTTTTCCTAGTTTTGGGTTTCCATAGTAAAAGTATTATTCTTCATTGTATAGGCTTGCTTATTATAATTATTATGTGTTTTATTTTCTTAACAAATGGTATTAGAGCTAGAAAGAGTGGTATGATGCTTGTAGCCATGGAGAGAGCATTTGGAATGAACCCTTGAGCTAGGAAAAGATGTATAGTCATAATGGCACAAGGAAAAATGCATGGCATGGATCCATGTGAAGCATTGATAGGAGAAGCACATGGAAGCAAAGGGTGAAGAAGTGGCCAACTCACTGTATTGTAAACTTTTATGGAGTTGGAATTAATCATAATGTAAATGAGCATATGGTTGTAAGACATGTTTAGGAATGTATACCCCTGGCTTGGTGGGTCACGTATGTAAAGTCCGAACATGATTTAGGTAGACTAAAGAAGGAGGGCATGTTGTCTTCCCATATACCCAGTTAAAAATTTGAAGGGGGTTGATGATTACCCCAAGTCAAGTTTAAAAGAAGGAATACTAGGTTAAATTTGACTCGGTGAAAGAGTCAAAGATGGGTTTACCGTTGGTAGTTTATGAGCCCATGGTTTTGGGTGTACCATGGTATTTTCCATGGTATTGCATGTGATGAAGCCTACTTAATGACGTGAGGAACTCCATTGTAAAGTGCCTAAATTGGTTGGTGTCCTCCTATGAGTTGTCGGTGATGGATGGATTGGCCATGTTTTGGTCAGAGTGGTCAAGGGTAATAAATCTATTGGTGGTGGTTTTCCTAGGTTTTGGTTTCTATGGTAAAAATATTATTCTTCATTGTGTGTGCTTGCTTGATAAAATTATTATATGTTTTATTTTTCCTAACACAATGAACCATTCAATGCATGGAATAATCAAGTATGAACTAGTCTAATGCACTTGCGCGATGGCACTACTTATAAATTCACAAAATGCACCAAAATTAGTCTGATGCAAGTTGAACTAGTCAAATAACCCCAAATAGTTTTAAAAGAAAATTTAAAAAAAAACATAAAATTTATCATAAATTTCAATTTTTTATTCACAAAAAATGTGAATGATGAAGTAGGAAACAATTTACTTGTTGACTTGCAGGCCAAGTATGCATAGTTTGCATGTAGATAAGAAGACCAAAATTAAAAGCCATTTTCCAAAGTTTGAAACTCGTCGGCATATGAATCCAATAATGGTGAAATGGATGTAGCTTAGGTGGTTGGGAGGAATGAATGCTATCCTCCCCACCCAGGTTCTACTCTTGTAAGTGACATGATGCTCTTGTGGAACCCTTTGTAATAAATGTTGTGAATGATGAGCTGACCATACCTTGATTCAGTTTGAATATCAGGGATTGGGATTTTCCATGAAGTAGCCCTCTAACAAATGGTGAACCACTTAAAAAAAAATGATGAAATGATTATGTGTCAACAATAGGTTCATGCAAGATTACGAAGCATGGGACGAAAAGTAAAAATGAAAAAGTCGATCAATAAATTTCTTTTGTATTTTACCATACTTCAAGGTACTCGATAGGAAGATGCACCGATGCATTCTAATTTACAAGAACATAGTTGAATCATGCATCTTAGTTTGGAAGCATGGGGCATATCATTTAAATAAGAGACGTTATTAAGTATTTCTATTTTTCAAACAAAAATCTATATTTTATAAAAAAATGTTTAAACTATTTAGAACATGAATATATGTGGCATATTAAGAGATGTTATTAACTTTTTTTCATTTTTAAAATAAAAATCTATATTTTATAAAAAAAATGTTTAAATTATTTAAAAACATGAATATATGTGGGGAGTGTACTAATGACGATGCTTTTGCAATTGGGATGAATCAAGATACAAATTTCACGATTATGTTTTTAAATTATTTAATAAAAAATGTGTTTTATAATTATGTTGAAGGCGTTTTACAATGAAGACACGGTTTTAAAAGATTTCTTGTCTCTCTGGTGAATTGTATCTCGACACGTGTTTTCTCTTTCTTTTCTTTTTTTACACAGGGTTTCTTAATCGAGTCTTTCATACTATTTTTTTTTTGTTTTCACGTTTTTATCATTCCGTGTGGAATTATGGTTCAAGATGTCAGAAATTGTAAACCGAACAACCGAAAGGATTGCTTAAATGGCAAATATTTTATTTATCTCATTCTAGGCAGACTACAATTTTTTTGTATTTACCGGATTCCGACGAGAGTGGGATACCACACATTTATTTATACAGATGATATATATTTTGTGTGTATATCTATTTTCCCCTGCATTTAACGAGTATGTTGATGGGCTTATTGCCAGGAGTATAATATTGGAAGTAGCAGGGATAAAATTATCGCATGTGCTAAGGGAAACCCAATAATGGAAAACGACACATTATCTAAATTATTGCACGCTTTATCAATATCATATTCATTTGGATCTTCAAGGAACGAGCATTACAATTTTGATAGTCACCATCAAGAGCATACTTCAAACTGCAAATCACCTTCTTCATATTTTGTCGCTGCAATTTGTAAGAAAGACATGACATGGGCAAAGTTGAGCAGTTAACAGAGGCAAGATTCCCCTTTGGTCAGCAGAGGAAAAAAGAGAAAGACAGAGAAAGGCGGAATGTGGAAGGCAAAACCATGGATATATTTTTCATCGTTTGATAGTTTTCAGCTTCCGAGTTCCGAAGGTGGAACCACAGTTGAAGAACTCCATTGATCAATATGTTTTCGACTTCCGAGTTTCGAAGGCAGAAAGCGGAAGGTGGAAGGCAGAAAGCGGAAGTGCGGAAGGCGAAAGGCAGAAGGCCGACAATTCACTTCGTCGAGCCTTTGATTTTTCGAATTCCGAGTTCCGAAGGTGGAAAGTGGAAGTGCGGAAGGCGGAAGGCGAAAGACTAGAAACCCACTTCGTTGAGCCTTTGAGTTTCCAACTTTCGAGTTCCGAAGGCAGAAAGCAGAAGGCGGAAGATTGAAAATTCACTTCGTCGAGCCTTTGAGTTTCTGACTCCCGAGTTCTGAAGGCAGAAAGCGGAAGTGCGAAAGGCGGAAGGTGGAAGGTGGAAGACTGGAAATTCACTTCATCAAGCCTTTGAGTTTCTGACTCCTTAGAGAAAGCGTATCCATGGTGTGCTAAGCTCTGCAAAATGATGGAATAGTCTACGTGAATTGATGTAACTACCAAAATGATGGAATAGCCTACGTGGAGTGATGGTGTGCTAATTATCGTTTTGATTTTATGGTTCAAAAATATATTTAGAGATTTTGTATAAGTCAAAGCATAATCATTTTAATGATTTTAATTATTACATTATATTATTTATCTTAATCTTGTATTTCTTATTTTAAAAATTAAATTTTATTTTTGTTTGGATAAATTAACTAAATAATTTAATATTTTAATAAATGGTATTAAAGTTAAAGCCTAAATTCAAGAGAAGTATTGGTACGTTTAATGATAAAAATTAGAGATTCAATCAAAACAATTTGTCAAAATAAGTGAAAATCGTTATTTTGTGGTAAAAAATTCATTCATTGACATTATCAAATTCATTTTAAACCTCGAATGATTGAAAGTTTGATGAAAAATGCTTTAACCAATAAAAACATAATCTAACGTTAATCTAATTATGAAAAAGATTTGGATACAAAGCCCGTGGATTTGTGTGAAGCGACTTAGGTAATTGTTACTATAATTCTAAGTTTTTAAGGTATTTTTATTATTATTTAATATATATATATATATATATATATATATATATATAAGTTTAGAATGTATATATTAAAAAGTTAACTTCCTAATTTCCATAAATGTTTGATATCAAATGTATATCAAACACTGCTAACTTAAATATTTATCCATGGTTGATTCATGAGGAACATCACTAAATGAATCCTCAAAATTTCAACCCTCTCTTAGTGAGCCCAAATCAAGTGCGACAACTCATTTTGTAGGAGATTTCACAAAGTGCACAAATTTTTTGGGGGTTAGTTTTTTAGGTAGTTAATTTTTTAAATTTTGTTGATGTGACTTTTCCTACTATGTCAAAATTTTATAATTTGACTATGTCAAAAGTCAAACTTAAATAAGTTAGAGGTAGGTTATATGTATATTATTTATATGTATTTACATGTAGACTATTTTTAATTGGTAATACAAATTTATTGAAATTGGGGTGGGGAAAGAAAAAGATAGAGATTGGGGTGGAGAGAGAGGATAGGATTTAGGGATAATTAGGGAAATTAAAGACAAGGAGAGGTATAGGATGCGAGGAGAGAGAAATAAAGAGAGACTATGGGTGGTAAGTGGTAGGAGAGGGTGATTAGGAGGAAGAGAGAGTGGGGAGAGAGTGAGAGACAGAGCGAGGAAGAGGGAGAGAGTGAGGGAGAAAGAGGGAGAGAGAGGGGGAGAGAGGGGCGGGCATGGGGGAGAGAGAGAGATGGAGGAATATATGGAGGGAGGAAGGGGGGAGGAGAGATGGAGGGAAAGGAAGAGGGAGAGAGGGAGGGGAGGGAGGGAGAGAGGAAAAGGGAGAGGGAGGGAGGGGGAGAGAGAAGAAGAGAGAGAGGGGGGCAGGGGGAGAGGGGAGGGGAGAGAGGGGGGGAGAGAGATATGTTTATCCTCCAATTGAGGATGTCATTGATGTATTTAGTCATGAATGTCTTGAGGTAAAACCTTAGTTTTAAGTCGGGTTAGTAGTACCCACAAAAGTATTATTAAAATGTAATTTCCAGTCTCCCAAGTTAAGTCAAAAAGGTTCAGTTGTGGAAAGAATCAATATTTTTACCCTTTCAACATTCCTTTAAACCTCTCGGTGCAAATGCTAGTTAAATATAGAGCTCATCATCGATGCACTAAAGATGTAATGTGCAATGGGGAAAATACAAATTATTGCACCAATTATCCATGCATTTATCTTTATTGTGCACCAATGCATCAATATCTACACAAATGAATTAGAATGTTTTTTTGAAATTTACAAAATAAAAAACTATATTATAGAATTGGACATCATGTCCATGTTTAGTGTGCTTTACATTTGGAGCTCATTGGAGCTTATGTCCTATATGGAATCAGGACACTATGCATAATATGTGATGGCACACCAAGGCATTAATATTTATGTAAATGTAGCATTAATTTTATTTAAATTTTCAATATAAAAATGTATTTTATTACAAAATTTCAAGTCTATAGCCAATGTGTTTTATATTTCAAATGCACTAGTGTGTATTTTCTTTAGCACACTTTAGGATGGTGTGACTTATATTTAGGCACTCAAGGGATTCAACATCTAGATAAACACATTTTTCATTAAAATGTGTATATATATATATATATATATATATATATATATATATATATATATATATAAAAGAATAAAATGTCACATCCATTTTTCAATACACTTAATACAAAGTGTACAAGTGCAATTGTTTTTTATATGTATCAGTCTCATTTTTAGTGATTTAATAACACCAAACAAAAAAACTCGACTAAAACCTTCAACTTCTTGCTTCCACTAGAAGCCTATGCTATAAAAATACAAGGGAAATATTTTCTTGGGAGGTCCCACAAAAACCTTTGTTAGAATATGTTTTCCTTGTAGTGTAGAATTTATGGGTCACATTGTATCAACAAAAGGAATGAAGGTAAACCCAAAGAATACTATTGGCTTATTCCTATAACTATCGAAACTATATAAGGATTCTTAGGTCTTTCAAGTTATTACACAATATTTGTAAAATCCCATTTAAATATCGTCGCTCCACTAACAACATAGTGAAAACGACACCTTAGATGGAATGATAATATCACTTATATCTTGGAGTTTTGGAGTTCTATGTGGTAGAAGCTTGTTTAAGAAGATGAATACCTTAAATAATTCCACTCTTATTTTGGATACCATATACTTCACAAAACCTTCTTTTCTTGAATGTGATGCTTTAAGGTAAGGAATAGAGGTTGTGCTTATGTAAGAAATCACCCCATTGCGTTTGAAAGTTGAAGATTAAACCACAAAGAGGAAATAAAATATACATATAACAAGGAAATGTTGTCAATCATTCATGCCTTAGTAAAATGGAAATAATATCTCATGCAAGCTAGCTTTTTTGCAAAAATGGACCACAACTACGTGAAGTATTTCCTAAACTAAAAGAGCTTAACATTAGAACAACAAAAATGAGTAAGAAAAATCCATGTTTTGGACTTTGAAATTCTTTATGAGAAGGGCACAGAAAATCAAGATGTCAACAATTTTTCAAGAAAAGAAGAGGGAGATGTTATATTATGCTCAATTTCAGTAGTCATTCCTGAATGAATCACAAACGTTCCAGCAAAGTTTGTGAAAAATATAGAAATTAGGAGGTAATCAAGGATGTTGAAATCAACGATGCACTTAGTTCAAAATTTACTTTGGAGAATGATATACACTTGTATCATGAAATAATATATGTATAGACCAACACTTGCAAATTCAAATTCCAAGTCTCTAAAGAGAGCCATGATTCCTAAGCTATATGCCATGTTGGATTTTTGAAACATACTACAATATTCAAATATCTTTCTTTAGAAAGAAACAAAGATTGATCCTTAGGAATATGTAGTTGAATGTGACACCTTCCAGTACCAAAAGTTTCAATTAATTGCACCTTTAGGTTTCTTTCAACCCCTTCATATCCTAAATTAGAAATTCACTAAAGTGTCTATGGATTTTATCTTTGGTTTCCCTAGCTTAGAGGGGGAGGATATCATATTTGTAATCATAAGTTGATTAACCAAATGTGTCCACTTAACTGGAATATTATTGAAAGATAAAGTCATTCAAATCACTAAAATCTATGTAAAAATAACTATAGCCTCCATGGATTTCTCAAATTTATCGTAAAAGATACGAACCTCAAATTATGAGCAAATATGAATTTTTCTTACCAACAAGGGACCACATTAACCATGATCACTTCATACCAACCCAAGACAAATAGATAAGCCAAAGTGGTAATAAATGCCTTAAAGGATACTTGAGAAATTTTGTGATTGACCATTAATCACAATGGAACAATTAGCTACATTTGACATAATGGTGGTACAATACCACTTATTGGATGCATGCAAAATGAATTCATTTGAATTTTTATATAAATATTCGCCTCTATCAATAAAAGAGCATATTGTCACCAATTCTAAAGTACACACTAAGAAAATCCACCTAGCTAAAGAATAATCTCGAGCTAGAAATGAATCGAGTTAAGCAACAAGCTAGTTTGAAGAGAACTAATTGTGAATTTGAAGAAGGATGCTAGGTGTTCATTTGAATCCAACACTACAAACAAAACTGTCCCTAAATTACACAATATCATAAACTTGCACTCAAATTTTATGGTCCCTATCAAATTCAGAAGAAAATAGGCCAAGTAGCATATGATGTAGATATACCAAACAAAGGGAAGTTACGCGATGTTTTCCATGTTCCATGTGTGAAGAAAAAATCATGTCCAACAATTCATATACAAAAAAAAATACCTCTTCTAAATTTAGAAGGGAGGCTAATACAAAATCTCGAGGGTATCTTAGATGTTAGAGCTAAAATCCTTGGTTCAAGAAATGTTAAGGAATACCTTATCAAGTGGAGGAACCTATCAGAAGATGAAGCTACACGAGAAAATGAAGAATTTAAATCAAGGCATTCATATTTACCAATGCTTCAAGGTCGAAACATTTCAAGACATGATGACTTGAAATATACCCAAAATAATCATAGATTAATACTATGCAAATGATTATAATTCATTAATCAACTCTTGAATAGTCAAATCTATGCCAAAATAATTACGATTTTATCAATTGAGATGTATAAGTAGTGATATGACATTATATAAATAATAAAATTTAGAATTCATATCATATATATTTTATAGATATATATGTTCAAATCTAGAGGGAGGTTGGGTATGTACACCTCCATAGACTTTAGCAGTCAAATCACTATGATGAGGGGGGTCCCTTATCCCACAATCAAGGGGATATCATACACGAAATTGATGTCTAGCCAGGCTTTGACCTAAAAAATGATTATTTTCTTAAAACTATAATGGGTATATATGTATTCATAAAAGGTTGAAAACAATATTAGTATTCAGTACAACAGTGAAAAAAATAGAACTTCAAAATTTCTTGAGAAGTTTCTAGCTCATTTACAACCTTCCATAATCTTCAAATTATTTGAAAATAACTATCAAAAACTACACTAATGTATATTTTGACATATTAGCCTAGCAATAATATACAAAAAAAAGTTCATAAACAATTAAAACTTAAGTAATAACATGGCCACTATCCATGGCCTGGGGCTTCATGTTTTCTCTTGCATGCTCCTCAGAGCTTGAAATGTTCACAATAGCGTGGGGGGCTTTATGAACAACCACTTCTTCTATTCCTTTGCTACTAGATTGATTAGTGAGCATGTAATGTTTTGATATCAGTAGCTCCTCATGGTGGTCCAAAGTTGTCATCATTATTTCCAGTTGAGCACCATAAAAGTTGATATTCCCTTCTATGTCATCCAAATGATGTTCTAAACCATACACATGCATCGTAATATGACAGACTACCTTAGAATAACCTACGACTGCGAGTTCATCGAACACATATTGCTCCTTATAACCCGTATATATGCTCGAACATCTCTAATTTCTTTAGATAATTCTTGTAGTTTAGAATCTGAATCTACCTTTGACTTCATTGTGGATGCCATTCCAACGATACCCAACAAAATGCCAGTGTCTCAGGCTTTCCAGAGTAGAAAAATACCATTCCCTAAATTACTAAGCCTATATTCAAAGCTCACCAACTATAAATTTTCCTATGCATACCCAACAATAAATATGATAGAGAGCCACTCCCCCAGTGCATTGGGGAAGGTATTGTCCTCCATTGGAACAAAAATCACCATCCCACGTTTGCAAATATCACTATAATCCCCCCTATTGGCACTTCCCTTGTTTATCCCAGCTGCGATATTGTAACTTGAATGGGAAGGAAGATATATCGAATGTCCAGAAACATCCTCGTGGACAAGCTTCCTGTAGACTCCTCCACACTCGGGAGCAGATGTTTCATCATGTCATGACATTAGGGAATGTATCAACGACTAATTACATTCATGGGTGATATGACCATATTAAATGTTGATTATTTCAAATTAATAACCTTAGGGGAGCCAACATGATGTTAGTTGGCCCCCATTTTGAACCGTATTCCCTCTTTCCATGAGAACAACATTATTTGCAAGTTTATCCACTATTTTTTTGTTTTCTTGCCAAACATGTATCAACTAAACGTTGAAAATTTGTTAGAAAATCCCATTAATACGCTTTTAGAACTTCCCCGCTATTTTGTCCTCTAAATTCCTTCTCTAAATTCCTTCTTTTCTTAGCTTGAGGAATAACCAAAAGAGTCTCCCCAATAACAACTATCGATTGGATTCCCCATTCAAAAGTCAATACTATACTTCCTTCAGGATCAAGAAAGACCCCCACACTTACATCTACCGCCGTCATCGTCAGCGACTATATTTAGTTTGATATATCAAATATTGTAAGTTTAAAACAAACCTTAAAAATATAAAAGGAGTTGTTAAATAGAATTTGGATTGAAAAGTTAAGAATTACACATATAACAAAAAAGTATTTAAAATAAGATTTTAAATGTGGATAGGAAGAATTTTTTCGTATAACTATTCTTGAAGTCTTGATTTACTTGTAGACTCGTGTATTTATTTGTTACTAGGGGATGCTTATATGTATATTATTGAGCGAGGATGTTTTTTTTTTTAAGATATAGGGGGGTTTGAGGAAGGTATTAAAAATATGGATGGTATTTAAAGGAGTAGTTTAAATATTAAAAAAAATGGATTTATATTTTTTATTTGAAGTGTAAATTTTTAGTTTAAATTGTAGTTTTAATGTATAAATAGATTCAATATTTTTAAATATTTTTATTATATTTAATTTGTTATGTGTGTGTGTGGGGGGTAGGTGGGGATTATTCTTGATCTTAATGGAAATGAATAATTGTACTTCGAATGAGGACTAGGGATGACAACAAATAGCCATGCAGAAATGGTAGCTCTTTATCAAGGCCTTCTTCAAACCCACTATGCTAGTTTGCACTTTTTCACTGTGATAAGATAGGGGATTACTAAATCGTGATAAAGTTGGTGTGAAGTTCCTCACCTCCTAAGGACACAATTCTCACTCGTTGGATGGCAAGGATTAAAAATGAGGCAAGCTACTTCTCCAAAGTCTATTTTTTCATGTCTTGCGACACCACAATCAAGGGAAAAACCTAAGGGCAAACAATGCCTCAAGGAGTAAGAAAGGGAATTAAAAAAATGGGGTTCTAACAACAAATTCAATCCCCTAATGTTTGAAAAGCACATGCATGAAATAAACAGGTGGAAACATCATTACTCCGCACCCTTGTTAATTACCTCCAACATAATCTGCATATATGTGAAATAAATTCACACAAGTGTCTACTTGCAATGCCTTAACTCCTCCTGAAATTTTAAAATGGCTCTCCCCAAACTACGAAGGCAATGTGGGACTCTACTCCATCGTTCTTCCATCATTATCTAGTGGCATCGAATCAATTGGGGGAACAACAAATCTGCTCTAGGGCATTGTTCATCTTATATGTTTCTTTTTCTTACAAGTTATACTCTCTGGTTTTGTCCTCTCTCATTTCCCCTCAGATCACTGGACAATTTATGGTACTTGAAGAATTCCCATGTAACAAAATTCTTGCACGACAATCTCTCCCATTCTTAGTTCCTTTGTTATGGGGTAATTGCTCATTTGGTTTGCACTCTTTCATGGTCTCTTGGGTCGCCTTCTCACCACTACATGTTTGGTTGCTATTACTCTAGAAGGAAGCAATTCACATTAGGGTGGTTTGGGGATTACCTTCTTGTTGTCACTTGGGTGCCCTTTCCGTCACTGGGATAAGTTTTTACAAATACACATTGCAAGGTCGGCTTCAGAATCACTTTCTTCTCTTTAGGAAACTCTTCCCAAATCAACGAGCATGAAATGCTCCACTTTCTACAACAATATGCATAAATAAATCCTGGACCTGAAGAAAATTCTTAGAAGACATGAAGAGTTGAACAACAGAAACAACACCTTAATTTTCTTTGTTTCATATCAACTGCAAGTATGGGAACTTAGAATTCACTGCAAAACGCCTCAATTGTTGAAGTGTTAGATTTCCATCAACAACATCTCCATGCACTAGAAACAGAGGTTGCTCTCCTTCGAAACTCCATTGGAAACTTGACAAAAGCTCCCTCTTAGCTGCCTCCAACCATGGCACATCAATGGAAGTACAACTTGGAAGCCCTTGGGGGGAAGAGCCAGTCCATCAGGCCTAGGATACCATGGAAATTGACACTTCACTCAATCAAGCAGAACCAACCAACAATCAAGTCAAAAGTAATTAACTCATGTTTTGCAAATGGTTTTTGGTAATGGGTTCCTTCTCTCAGCTTTATACTAGTAGAATTTACAAAATCCCATTTGCGAAGGATGATTGTAACAATTTTACAAACCTTTTGAATTTCCAGTTAGACATGCTTCAAATTTCCTTTCTATATTGTATTTACTTACCTTCAGACCAACTACAACTTTTATTAATACAAATATAAACATTTGTTGTGTTAAAAAAAATATATACAATTTCAATAATTTTTCTAAAATTTTAATTAAACTTAAATAAAACAAAAATTCAAATAAATGAAAATCATCTAATTACGTCGAAGGCATTTTCCCTGTGGAGACACAATCTCAAAATATTCCTCATCTCCCTGACCATTAACAAATCGACAGGTGTCGTGACGGATTAGAGAATGGAGCCTGGATAGCTGTTGTGTCTCAATTTCAAAGGAAATTATTTCCATGCTGATCAAATAGCATGATGGAATTTTTTTTGGTTTTTTTACTCCAGTTTAGTTGGGTCCCCGATTTTGTAGTCTCGATTCGGGAACTTCTGTCCTGTAGACCGCATGCGTCCTCTGTGTTACGGTCGATGCTATAGGTGAATGGATTGATGGATTGATTGCCAATTTCATATAGTTCTTTGCAGTTGGTGTTTAGTGTGTTTTCCTGACATGTGGCATGCGTATTTTCACTGCACTTCTATCTGTTGTCCTAAATGATATAGGATTTTACTGTCCTTCCCTACAGTTCATTTCTCTCGATTCGGCAGAGTCCTTGCCAATACTTTACACCGACAATTTTGCGAAAGTTTCCAGCTAGCAATTTTTGTGGCTTTAGCCTAAGATATTTTGGATGAGTTTTCTGGGTTTAGGCTCACAATTTGTGGGGTCATTTTGGTCAAGATTTTGTTTCACTTGTTCTTCACTCAATTGAATACACTTTTCCCATATCCCTTCATCCACTGAAATTTATGTTGCATCAATGCATTGTTGCTCAATTAATGCAAGAAAGCTTGTCATATGATTCAGACATGGGCCAATATCGTCATTTTTTCTCACCTTATGGCGATCTTAAAAATCTTGTTACAATACTGCATTTACCACATTTGTTGTTGCACCGCCTTTGCTTTCCACATATAAACAGACCTTCAGGTAACCACTATTTCTTATTGTTTGCTTCGCACATATTGATTTTGCTTCGCTTCATTTACACTAGAGAGTTTCCAACAAAGGTTTTCATACCTTCTTAAATTTGCAGGTATACCTTTAGTCTGCTTAAATGTTTTGAAAATTCATTTAGTCTGGTTTTGAGATGATCAAACACCTTTGCTTTGTTTTGACTGTTATTGTTGTTGTGTTGCAAAATTACTGACTTGTATTGGTTATGTGGCTTCATAATGGTGTAATACTCATGCTATGTCAATAAAATGGTAGGTATCAGATTTTATGATGAAGTTGTTTTAGGTAAGGAGTTTTCCATAAAACCTGCAAGGCTACTATAATAGTGGCTGCTTCCGTTTCCCCGATTTTCGACTTTCGTCAATGGGAATTATGTATTTTGAGTTTATCTTTCCAATTTTTGCTTTCCACTTTGGAGAATTTAGAAATAAGAATTTACATTTTCCAATATAAGTTTACGTCCTTTTCCGACTTTCGCTTTTCACCGTGCTTAATGTGGAAACCAAAAAATTTTGTGGCAGTTATTTTTTTGGAATGCAGAAATCAAAATTTTTCTTGCTATGTCGATAAAATGATAGGTATTTGATTTTATGATGGAGTTGTTTTAGGTAAGGAATTCAGCGTAAAACCTGCAAGGCTACTATATCAGTGGTCATTTCTGGTTTCCGCGTTCTGCTTTCCATCGTCCACTTTCTGAGGTAGGAAATATGAAGAAGTTGTTTATGTAAATAGAATTTGGGTATCAGTTTCGCATTCTGCTTTCTGCAGTAATGAACAGGGGACATGTATTCTTGATTTCTGACTTTCGTAAATGCGATTTCTGAATTTTTAGTTTATCTTGTCGATTTCCGTTTTCCACTTTGGAGAAGGCGGAAACCGGAATTTGCATTTTTGAATATAAGTTTGTATGCTTTCTGACTTCTGCTTTGCACCATACATAATACCAGAGTCAATTTTCTCTAAAGCCTCTATCTGTAGAATACTAGAGTCAATTTTCTCCAAAGAAAAATGAATGAAAAATCAATTTCGCATTCTTCCTTCCACAGTAAGGGACAGGGGCAATGTATTCCCGATTTCCAACTTGCGTCATACAAATTCCAAATTTTTAATTTATATTGTCGGTTTTCGCTTTCCACTTTGGAGAATGCAGAAATCAGAATTCACATTTTCGAATATAAGTTTCGGTGCTTTCCAACTTCTGCTTTCCGAATTACGGAAGTCGGTTTAAATATATTACCCTTATTTTTCTTAAACGAACAATTTCATCTTTCCCCAAGATAGAGTTTTCGCAAAGGGAAATGCAGAAAGGTAAATTGATAAATTGATTATCAATTTATCTTTCTGCTTTCCTCTTTTGGCATTGGAAAGCGAAATGGGGAAAGGTAAATTGATAAATTGATTATCAATTTACCTTTCTGCTTTCCACTTTCCGCATTGGAAATTGGAATGCAGAAAGGTAAATTAAATAATTGATTATCAATTTATCTTTCGGCTTTCTTCTTTCGGCATTGGAAAGCGGAATGGGGAAAGGTAAATTGATAAAGTGATTATCAATTTAGCTTTCCAATTTCTACTTTTCGCGTTGGAAATCGGAATGTAGAAAGGTAAATTGATAAATTGATAAAGAATAATAATAACCAGATTAACTTGGATATATTGGGGCCACGATGGAGCTCTGTGGCGGGAGTAGAATCAAAGCTGACGAAGGATGGAGTAGATTTTATTCTTTTTTCTAAGGCCAAAGAAGGGTAGTAGAAGATTGAAAAAATATATGAAGAAGATCCAAAAATGTATTCAGACATTGTGGAATATGAGGAGGGCAGACAAGAATGCCCAATTTCTCACAGGAGGAGGTCATATCTGCATGCACGAAAAAAGTGACGCGGGAGGAAATTATGATCGAAAAATACAAATCAGATGTAGCCACGGCAAACCATAATTCAGGCAAGGTGATGGAAGCAGAGATAATGAACAGGACAATCAAGAGAAAGCATGGAATGAAAGCACGCAAGGACAGGCTGGAATTGATCATGGGAAAGGACATTGGGATAGAACAAATCCCTGATTTCTTATCCCTAGCTCTTGAAGAGCCAGATTTTGTGGAAAAACAGTCTCAAGAAACTCCTTGCAACAATGGATAGCAACCAATTGGGAAGCTCTGTTGGGATATGCTCCAATTTTCTACACGCTACTGTGAGGGTGGTTCTTAATAAAGCTGTGAAACATGGAAGACAACACAAGACTCTTAAACCAAAACTAGCGACGGGGGTCATCCAGTTTAATATTAAGGAAATGGATAATTGAATTCAATGCCTACAGGGAACCTCACAACATACAGAAGGTGTGGGTAATTCTTTTAGGTTTACCAATAGTCTTTTGGTAGCAAAAAATACTCAAGGCCATAGGAAACAGGCTGGGTAATTTTATAGTGCTAGAGGAGAACTAGGAAAATAATCTAGACAGGAGATGTGCCAAAATATTGGTCGAGCTAGATTTAAGAAACAGTCTTTATGAAGAAATTAAAATTTTTATGCATGGTAGCTCATGGTGACAATGCCTGGATTATTGGAAGATTCCCTTTCGATGTTTCAATTACAAAGAAGTGGGACATATATAGAAGGAATTCCCAAAGAATGCCACGAATCTACTCTACTGAAATACATGGGTGTGAAAACAATTCATCAAGGGTTCAAACATAAATAAAATGCAGGAGGATGGGACCCATGATGGTCAGGAAATAGCTCACCTTTCTTATGACAAAGGGAAAAAACAGTGGAAGTGGAGAATGTAGAAAAAGACAAGAAAAGTGATAAAATGAAGTTCAAGAAGGTGTGGATTCCAAAAATAGAAAGAAGTGAAAAGGATACATCTCCCTTGAAGAACCAGGAGGTACATTCTTAGGCTGAAAAGAAATCAATTGAATCTTCGTGCGGAAAAAAGGATAAAACAGGGGACGTTGAAAGCACAATATAAGACATGCAGGGTGGCAGCTCGGAGAAGGGGGAAGAAATGGTGATACAAGAAAGAGATAAAAGTCAACTAAGCTCGTCCAAAAATTCAGAAGCGGGCCCATCACGTCAGGAAAAAGGTACTCATTTTACACCAAAGAATATTCCATTTTAAAAAAACACTATGGTTGACAATCTCTTTGTCAATTCAGAACCAAAGAAAGTAATAGTTAAGAGAACATATGAGCTTCGATCTTGTTCCTCCCACATAAAACCTCTAGATGAATAAGTCCCTACCGGTGGATTAGCTCTCAACCCCCCTCAGAAAATTAAACTGGGTAGGAAATCTCTGTTATCCAAAGCTCAATGACAAGAAGCATTAGATGTATAACTAGGAAAACAATCTACTCTCAAAAGGGCGCTTAGTGTTATCCCCAAATGAGGGCTCCTGATGCTAATTGTCTCCCTCAATTCAAGAGTTATGGGGGGGCTAAAAAAATAAAAACTCCCTAAAATGGTTGTTTAACAACCTAAAACCCACTGTCATAATGATACAAGAGACTATGCTGGAAGGTTCGAAAGCAGAAACTATTATCAAACATACTCTAAAAGATTGGGAGGAGGAAATTTTATATGCAGTAGGTCTCTCGGGAGGCTTAATAACAGCATGGAGCCTAGCATTTCTCAAAACAGACTCGAAGAAGATGGAGTCAGCATTAGAAACAAAACATACTGGGATAACATTCACTCTGATAAACATTTATAGCCCTTTTTATAAAATGAAGGATTTTTGGGAAAAGATCAAGACAAAATGAGTTTTAAATCAGCCAAATGTTATTTTAGGAGGTGACCTAAATTTAACACTAACAAATGGAGAAATTTGGGGAGAAAACGCAAGACAAGACTCCATGGCATGTTACTTTCAAACTTTTTTTGAAAAAGAACATCTGGTGGATGTGGCACCATAAAACTTGAACCAACTTGGAGAAATAAAAGGGGAGGCCGACATGCCATATCCAAAATATTGGATCAATTCCTAATAAAAGATGGTCTTCTGAATGAAAACCTTATCATAAAATCAACAGTTGAAATAGGAGGATGCTCTGATCATAGACCAATCTCTCTAATAATCACAGCTCCCGAGAAGAAGACACCAATTCCCTTCAAATTTAACCCCCAATGATTGGAAGATGAGCTTTACGGAGAGAAAATCACAAATGCTTGGCAACCTGTACAAAGAAACCCTAACTGCAACACTTTACAGACAACTTAGCAATGGCAAAAAAGATTTCAAAAGAATGGAGCAAAACGCATAAGGCTACAATGCAAAAATAACTGAAGGAAACAAAACAGAAAATAGAAGCTCTATTTCAAGGAAATGAGGAAGGGGTTTTCAGTGAGGAAGAAAACAATTTAATGAAGGATTTCAAAAAAATGAAAGAAAAACTACTAGACATTGAGGAAAAAGAGCTAAGCTTTAAAAGCAGAGAATTATGGCTTGAAGCAGGAGATAAAAACTCCAAATTTTTTCACAACTATGCAACACACAGAAGAAACATAAACACCATATGTGAGATAAAAACCCACAAAGGCAGTCTTGTCAAAACTTTTGAGGAAAAGGTAGAAGCAGGAGTGGCTTTTTTTCAAAAAAATCTTCAAGAACATGAAGGATGTCCTATACAAGAAATTTTAGAAGTCCTAGGGTTATTTCCAAGAATGATAACAGATGAGATGAATGAGGAGCTAACTAAGGAGGTCACTGAAGAGGAAATTAGACACACTCTTCTCTCTTTCCAAAAAGGCAAAATCCCAGGACCTGATGGTTTCATAGTAGAATTCTACATAGGGTTTTATGATCTGATAAAAAAGGACATCCTTGAGGTAGCTAGAGAATCCCAAGAATCAGGGAAAGTTTTGGGAAGCATGTTTACACTACATTTTTTAGCCTGATACCTAAAAAACAAAAACCTCAAACTTTTGATGAATTCGGACCTATATCATGCTGCAACATGATATATAAAATCATAGCCAAGGTTCTTGCCCTAAGAATCAAACCAGTACTAAGTGACATCATTTTTGAAGAGCAATTTAGGTTCCTAAACAATAAATAGATACATGATGCTGTGTCTCTAGCACAGGAGACAATTCATACTATAAAAAAAGATAAACAAAAAGCCTTTGCCCTAAAACTAGATCTCTCAGAGGCCTATGATAGAGTGAGTTGGACTTTTGTGAGACTACTTATGATAAAAATTGGGGTAGCTTTGGAAGTGGTAGAATGGACAATGGGATGCTTGCAATCCACTTCCTTTGTAGTCATAATCAATGGGTGTGCTTCAAATTTCTTCAGACCAACGAGATGGCTAAGACAGGGATGCCCTCTCTCACCCTTTCTTTTCCTATTGGTGGCATAGGCTCTAAGCAGGATCAAACACAAAGCCAAATCATATGGGGCAATAAAAGGCATAAAAGTCTCAGCAACAAAGGAGGTAACACATACCCTATTTATAGATGATGTGTTGATGTTTGGAGAAGGATATTTTAGGAACCTAGAGGCTTTCTTGGCTCTAATAGACAAATATAACAGAGCTACGGGGATGGTGGTTAATGTGGAAAATTCCAATCTCATTCATAATGAGTTCCCATAGGAACTTTTACAAAGCTCAAAGGAATTAATACAATACCAAACCACCTTTGTCAAAGAAGGGTTCAAATACTTAGGTTTTACTTTAAAACCTAACTATTACTGCTATCAGGACTGGGTTTGGCTCTATAAAAAAATTGAGAACAAAATAAACATATGGGAAAATCGGTTTTTATCCATAGGGGGAAGATTAATCTTGCTAAAAGCAGTACTTCAGAGTATCCCAGTATACTGGGCCTCAATTGCTTACATACCTAAAGGAATTCTAACAAAAATAAGAAAGTTGTGTTTCTCATTCCTTTGGACAGCTAGTAAGCAAACTGAGGGAATTGCGCTGGTAAAATGGAAGACTTTAGCAAAGCCTAAAATCCTAGGTGGTTGGGGCATAAAAAACTTAGAATTGTTCTCAAAAGCCTTAGCTGCAAAAACATTATGGAGACTTCTACAAAACCCTGAAAATATTTGGAGTAAGGTCATTGTGGCTAAATACTGTCCTGACAACAACATCTAGGAATGGATAAGAACCCCAAACAAAACCTTTAAGAACAGATCCATAGGGGGGAAGGCAATGGTAATAGCATTCCCACTAATCAAGCAAGGGATAGGGTCGAATATTGGAGATGGGAAGAAAGTCAGAATTGGAGAAAATTATAAATTGTCAATGCACTTAATCCAATCTCTAAAAATGCATAGAATATTCACCATAGCTAATGCCTGTAAAGATCCACACATGAGAGGCCAAAGTCAGTGGAAAAACGCACAATAAATGGGATGGATAGGAGAAAACGCTCAGGAATGGAACAGATTCCTAAATTTGCTAGTCTCAAATCATATCCATCTGGGAAGTGATCAAGATAACCTGGTGTGGACAAAAAATCCTAACAAAGAATTGAAGCTTTTCCAATTCTGTTTGTCTACAGTATATAGGAAGCCAGGAATAAATCCATATTCAACAAGACTTGGATTCCTTCTAACATTGTCATTCCATTGTTAATGATCAAATTACAGGAACACAAGAAGGACAAAGCAAAGACCAAAATAAGAATAATTAGAATGCCAGAAATAAACAAAGAGATGCCATGGGCCTTCTTCGACGGATCTATTCAGGGGGAGCCTCCAATGGGAGGAGCTGAAGCAGTAATTTTCTTCCCATCAACCATAAAGATGAAGATAAAATATGCAACAGGACAAGCCTCAAATAACAAATCCGATTTATCATCTCTATGGGATACTTTAAAGGTGGAAAAAAGCTCTCTGATACAAGAAATCCATATCTATGGAGATTCTAAAGTAGTGGTGGACTGGGCAAATGAAAAGAACACCATAAGAGCTCCACATTTACAACACTTGCTAGCAAAAATTCAAACACTAAAAACCAACTTTAGAAGGATTTCCTTTGGCCATATATATTGAGAATTGAATAAGAAGCAGATGCTCTTTTAAAATAGGCATTAGCCTATCAACCTGGCCCAATGGAGACAAAAGAAGTGTCAGAAGGCATTTCAGCATTCCACTATAAAACAATATAAAGAATATAGAAGGTTTTTGCAGTTTTGAGTGGGATCCTAGTAAATGGAAAACAGAAAAGATGATAATGATTATTGTATCAAACAATCCTATTGTATTAAGGATTGTGATTTTGAGACAGCATGAACTCAATGTTCGTTATGATGTAAGCTTGCAAAAGCAGTTCATGTTTTATTCAATGAATAAAATGGTTTTTTTCTGAGGGAAAAAAAAACAATAACCAGAATCATGAAATATGTTCATGCGAAAAAAACTTCTTGTCATATATGCATTTTATTTGTTGGCACTCCATCACATGAATATGTTACATTGCAATTTTTTTTTGTTCATACCCTCTTTGATTTCATAGGAAAATATAATCGTCATGCCATGGAGACTATGCTAACTGAATATTCTATTTCACTCTTGCTACATGGTGTTGTCAACCTTTTCCCGCTGGTACAGGTGTCCTAATTAAACCAAGTGAACCCACTCAACTCATCATCTATTCGGTTCTGAGTATCTATCTCGGACAGGCTTCACATGCATGAGCTATTGCTTCCAACTATATATAGTAGTCTTGTAGAAACTGGACAACTAAAAGAAGGATTTATAATCAAAGTTACCAAATGTACATGCAACATTGTACATAGTGTAACTTATGTTTAATTTCCTTGTTGTCTTTCTCAAATTAGTCAATTTCACACTTTTCATGCATCCAAGGTTTTTCTATCCCATTGAACTCTAACATACTTCTTCTCACAGGACTATCACATTGCTAGCACTTGAATTTGTCACAGTGGATGCGGAAATTATTGGAGATCCTGCACCTTACCACTTGCATGTATCTTCTCCCTTGCAGAGTTGTTCCTCTGCTCCAGTGAATCCTAGCTCGGTAGATGAAAACCTTGCCTTAGCTGCATCAATTATTCCATTCACATCACTCTCCTCTTCTAGCAAAGTTTGGAACATTCAAGGTCGAGTTATTGCCAAGACAAAGCTACATGAATATGGAAACCAATGAGGGTCTGGAAAAATATTTGGATTTGACATTGTTAATTATTCACACGATGAAATACATATATCTGCATTCAATGAATTGGCACTCTCTTTGTATCACCAAATAAAAATAGGAATAGTGTACATAGTATCAAATGGCATAGTGAAAGCATCCAATCCAATTTTCAACCATTTGAAAAGCCATAATGAGATTTTCCTAGGCTCCTCCTCAACCATCCAACCATGCTTGAATGCATACCCCTTAATACCTTTTTATTGCTTTAACTCTAAAACTATTTAAGAGATACAAACTATACCCATCAATTCCATGGTGGACCTTGTTGGCCTTGTCATTTCAGTTTCTCCTACATCCACAATATGAAAATGATATGGTGTTGAGACTCTTAGGCGCACTATTGGACTCTGTGACATGTCAATATATAGTATTGACATAACACTTTGGGGAGAACATTGTCAAACGGAAGGAGATGAGCTTGCCAACCTACATGGTTTACCTACGCCTCTAGCTATAGAAATCAAAGGTGGCCTTGTTACAGATTTCAATGGAAAAACTGTTGGAACCATTTCCAACACTACTGTTTTTATAAACCTAAAAATTGAAGACACTTCAGTTCTCCAAAATGGTTTCATGACAATGGATTTCGTTTAGCATCACCATCTTTGAGCCGAAAGTTCAATGCCTCTCAATCTGGTTCTTGTAAATTCATTACCATCAATGACCTACAAACTCTTCAAGCATCTAAAAAAACTGTTTGGTACTCTCTTGTAGCAACCATCACAAATGTTAATGTGGATGACTTTTATTTCCTTGCATGCCCTCTTTTTGTTGACAGAATACAATGTATGAAAAATATTGCCCACAAAGTTGGAGACATTTGGCATTGTGCTAAATGTGATGGAGAGTTTCTTGATTGTGACTACCGATATATACTAAAGGTTGAATTGGAAGATATCACTGGATACATTCATGGTGTGATAGATTTTGATGATGCTGCAAACCAGCTCATGGGAATTTCTCGAAAAGATCTGTCTCTTCTCTCAACTAAAACAACATCAATTGATGAAATAGTCCAGAGGATATGCAACAAAAAATTGCTTCTTACTCTTTCAGTTAGAATAGAGACCTTATGTGGAGTTGCACGCCTAAAATTTGTAATTGTCATGTTTGAAAACACATAAATGGCAATTTCAGATGTACACATAAATATATAAGTTTTTGCAACTTGATACTTAACCATTCTTCATTGTTTATAATGAATTCTTTCAATTCTCAATTTTAACTCCTTGTTTCATTGTTCAACATAGCAGGGTATTTTTTAAACTCTCTTATAACACCACTTTCTTGCAGTTTCATACATGTATGTTGCTTGTTTTACTATTACAATCGTTTGCAAAAATAGATAAATTTTAACAGAATAAACTCTTTAAAATTTTATCAATTACATTAAATCAATAACAGTGAGAAACCAAGGTTATGAATCAGTGCACTCATTGATTGCAAAGGACTAACAGTAATATTGATCCATCTAAAACAGGAAAAATCATAATCTATTAAAGAAACTTAATCAAATAAAGAACAAGAGATATGAAATAATATCTGGCTGTATTAAATCATGTTTGCAAAAAATTACAAAAACCTCAAGTAAATAGAGGTATCTCTAGTCTCTTGTTTAGATCTTTCCCCTTCCAAAAAATTCCTAATACATATGAATTCTACCCCTTAAATAATTATTACAAAGAATAGATCTCCATCAAACTAGGATCATAAAAACCCAAATAAAGCTAATAACCCAGAAAATCACGCCATCTGTTCCAAATCTCCAACAGTTCTGCTATGTTGGGATAATTGGTTGATTCGAAACCAAGTTGAGCATCACATATATAAGTCTCTATTTCATTCTTAGCCAACTTGTGCTAAATGCAGAGGTAAATATGGATCCTACCCTTAAAGGAAATAGGTTGTCAGATTAATTGATCCATGTGTTCAATAGTGATATGATCAAGTGCCTGGATTTTCTCCTTCGCTTCATCTTGTCGGTGCTCGACCTATTCGATCATCAGTTTTGGTAGACATGCGTTCTCGATAAGATTCACTATGGGAAAACACAATGTTTCCATCATACCATCTACATCATACCACCTTCTTCCTTACACGGCCTGTGCCTTTTTAATAGTATCCTCAATCATCTCATTCGGGTTGAGCCAAGCCTACAATACAGTTCTCACCTTTTTCAGCTGAAAGTTGCTGAGGATGGTAATATTTTCTGGCTTGTCCTTCATATATCTTTGCCAATCTAAAATAGCATCATAAGCTTTGGAATATTGCTCTCTCTTTTCAAGTTGTTATTCAAGGACAACATACATCTGACCAAAAGCAATGTGGGTTTCATAAATATCATTCATAGTCTAGAACAATTCAGTTATTAAATCGTAATGCTCCTGATTTGTTTTAAGAGCCAATTCTTTAAATTCTTGTTGTGAAAATCTAGAGAACGAAGATGAAGTTGCATCTTCACATTGCTTCTCAAGTAAGGCTATCCTCTGCATCAAGGTAGCATTTTCATTCTTCTCATACTGTAACTCATCCTGAAGGGAAACATTCTTCACCTGTACTTCATTGTATTTGTCTTGAGATATCTTCATAAGATTTGCAATATGAGCTTCATTCTCTCTTTTGTTTTGTTCCAGATATTCCTTCAGTTTGTTTATCTCTTCTTTTCTTCTATCAAATTCTCTGTTTAGTGTATTCACGGCATGAAAATTGCACCTGTGAATGCTCCCATAGCAGCAACAGTATCTGCAACATCTAATTGTGGATCACCAGACTGCTGAGTCCAAACTATTTGGTTAGAGAGAGATGTATCCATATCACCTTGATCTTTGCTTCTCTTTTTTCCCTTCTTAACCATTGCTTTATTAGACTTATTGAAATGATAGTCTCCAAGAGAAATTACAATATCCTCATTAAACTCATCTCTTGACTCAGTAGTAGAAGAGGTTCCAGCCACCGTGGAAACCAAAGAGGATGTCTGAGTTATAATGGGGAAAGGCATAGGAAAAGTAATGTGAGTAGCAGGTGATGTAGAAGAAGAGTCTATCACTACAACTGCTTCAGAAGTTGAAGAGATAATTAGAATGGTGGCAGTTTCAGGGATTGGAATAGGAATGCTGACTGTTGGAAATGATGATGAAGACACTAAGACCTTCTCATAAGTTGATGATGATGGTAAAGTAAATAAGAGTATGTGTAGAGGGATCTTGAAAATTGGGGTTTCCTCGGCAGTAAAATGCAACATAGGAGTTTGAAATGAAGGAGGTATCATAGGAGCAGATGTAGAAGTTGCAGTGTGGTAAAGTTGAGACAATGAGGGAGGTACGGTATCTCCAATAGGAAAGGTAGAGAGATATTTGATATATGAAAGGAGAAATGTTGAAGATGAGGAGCTAGGCATAGAAGTTGATTGTGGAATGCTAGAAATAGAGATGGAAACATTCTTACCATGACCATTAAACAAATCTGAAAATGCTTGCAACTGGTCATCCACTTCTTCCAAAACAAGTGCAGGAGAAATTTCTTCTTCTTTAGCATCAGAATTAGTTAAATTGATAGTAGGAACTGTAGAGGAAGAAACTTGGGTCTTCTGTCTTTTGAATGGCTTCTCTTCAAGTGGATCATCAAAAGTTTGAGTAATCGCAGCAGCTGTCTAAATATCAGCAACATGATGAACAACTGCATATACCTAAGTATCGAAAACATAAGTCATCATACTTAACCTTTGTTTGAACTGCTGGGAAGTATGCATCAAAGTTTTCATTTGCTGGGAAACCGTTTCCTATGGATGATCTTCCACAAGACCTTTACCTTTATCCTTAGCTGAACCTGTCACCACTAATGGAACTTTGATTAGTTGAACTTCCTTTTCTTCATTGTTCTTTCTTACCTTTTCCAATAGATCCAATTCTAATTCCTTGTAGCTTCGGATCCTATCTCTGAGCTCCTTATGATAATGTAGGATAAGACTCTGTTCTCCTTTACTTTTGGCCCCAGACAAAAAATTAGGAAAGGTATCTACTCCACTATAGATGGAGTCATCAGGGATATCTTCATGAATAAAACTACCCTTGATATGGTTCTGCTTGAAGTGAGCATCAAGGAACCCTTTGGGATCATGCTATCTCTTACTAGCAAAGCCAAGTTTCAATGAAACTATGTGCTCACTTAAATCTACATCCTAGGTTGAGGTTGGGATGGCCAATGAACCGAGATACAGAGGGAATTTAGGCCAACCTTTTCTCTTAGGTCCAATGAGTCTCTTGTAAACCCCTTCGGTGACAATCTGGAAAGACACCCCCTTAAGGACTAATCTGTCAGGGACAACCTTGGGCAACATGTGGAAAACACTGCTACCCAAAATTTTGAAATATGCAAAGGAATCACCAATGTACCAATCACCCATTGTAGCAATGAGATTCTTGGACTCACTGGAAAAGGTGGGAGCCTCCTTTTTGAAGATTAGGAAATAAATGCGACCAAGGAATTTTTCACAGATGTCATAGAACCTGGGTACATAATTGGTATCCCACAACTCTCCATGGTAGATAGGCATTGGAGGTGCCAATAAAGTCCAGTTCCATCCCAAATTGGGATAGTGGAACTCAGTACAAAATACATCGATAATGAACGCTGAAAAGAAGAAATTCAGTTTCTTCCTAGCAGTGGCCTTTTGATAATCCTAGATGACCGTTCTAATCTCTAGAGACAAAATAGAAGCCCATGGGAAGGATTCTCCTTTGGTCAGGACATGATGAGCTATTGGAGCCCATTCAACTTTTAAAAATGAGCAATTGAGGAGACCGTAAATTCTACATAGCATGGCTGCTAGTAGAGAGTATGGTTCCCTAAACCAAGCAACAGGGTAAAGGTCATTATTCCTCTAAGATAACTTACTGGATTTGTTCATCCATGATTCTAACATTTCATTGAAATTAAACCTGGACTTAGAAGCTTTGGAAAAATCAGCGTCGAGGGGTTGTCTAGTCGGTTTAGACCATAGGCTTTGACAAAGACATCGGGGCATAAATTCATGAGCTGTGACCTTGCACTCTCATTGAAGGAGCGGTCTTTAGGGTTTGTGTGTTCAATAATCCATTTAACCGTGTCATTATAAGGAAGGATAATAGGTCTAGCAGCAATGGCATGGATTCCATAGTCTTTAATTCTTTGATAGGTAGGTCAGTCTTCCTGTATGTATGAGAATTCATCGTTGTAAAAAATGGAATATATCCTAGACCAATCAATTTGATAGGTTTCAATGACTCTACCACTGGTATCAGAGAAGATGCCAAAGTTTGGGTCCTTGGTCAGCATGTCTCTTTGAAGGTTTTTGCATCGGGTAATTCGAGACATTTTTGGGAATCGAAAACACTCTGTTTAAATGCATAAACCAAAAATAAAAACTAATTCAAACAAAATTATAGTAATCAATTTGAATGATGAAAATGACTACGACACTAACCTGTAATCAGACTGGGGTAAAGAAATCGTAAAAGACCGACCTATATATAGATTTTATGGGGTCAATTAGGACCATAGGATTAAGATAAATGAACGGTTGAGATTAAACCTCGCGGGATGCAGGATCTTATCGCGAGATCTAAATTTTATTAACTATCCCGCAATCTGCATTCCGCATTTACGGGATGCAGGACGACAAAAGTATTGAATTTTTATTTAATCTCTCCTGCAATCCACATCCCGCAAATTACGGGTTGTAGGTTGTGGGAACACGCAACAAAAATCACAAAATAAATCACAATTTGTGGGATGTGGGTTGCGGGATAAAAAAATTTGACAAATTATAAACTTCAAGATCCTGCATTACGGGTTGCGGGATGCGGAATGCAGGATGGACATAATTCTTTGAAAAAAATAGTTTTTGGCAATCCACCAAAGGCATTCAAAACACACAAAAAATTAAAGAATTCAACTAAGTTAAATCATAGAAACCACGATAAATATTATGGGAACCCCCAAAAGGACTTGAAGGATTTAGAAATATTACCTTGCATGTAACATTGGGGTTCTCATGTTTTGGATAAAGCATGGGATCTGTTGTACCTACAACAACATACCAAATATCAAATTCCAAAATCCAAATAATATATGCCCAAGGTAGACTTTCCGCAATCTAAAAAAGTAAATTGATAATCAATCTTTTGTTTTTCGCTTTCCCTTTCTACTTTCCAATGCGGAAAGTGGAAAGGTAAATTCATAAATTCATTATCAATTTATAGATTTACCTTTTCGCTTTCCCTTTCCATGGATTAACTTTTTTCAATATTGATTCTTAAAGCTAGTAGAGCCCAATATTACAAGAATCCAAGGAGTAACTCGTAATTTCACATAAAATTGACTAGGTGCTATTGCACTATACACTTGCTTTTATCTAATGAGTAACACCTACTCGTTAAAACAAGGTACTATATAATAAGTCCGTGGAATAACTCCACCTGCGTTGGATACTATTGGAAGAGCAGCATACATTTGTGTAGCACCAATGATCCTGTGCAATCTAGGATCATCTACACAGACATAATGTGATGTTGAAATGAAAAAGTAAGGAGTGAAAGGGAAAGCAGAAAGGTAAATAGATAAATTGATTATCAATTTACCTTTCCACTTTCCAATACGGAAAGAGGAAAGTGGAAAGGTAAATTGATAAATTGATTATCAATTTACCTTTTTGTTTCGGAAAGCCGAATACTGTTCTAAAATTATGTTGTTTCAATGTTGAAATGTTATCTTTCAACAGAATTGCAGAAAAATATAGGATACAAAATTTAATTTTTCTAGTTACTTACTACGTAAGAGTTACTCTTTTCTTTCATATATACTTTCTCACACTACACTTTTTTCTTCTATATTGCTATTTTCTTACAATTATCAAGCTAGCACTTGAAAAACAAAATTTACTCCAGTTATATTATTTTAAGCTACATTCGTACTTCCCCATATGCAATGAATTACCATTTGTTTTTTATCTTTAGCTTTATGTCCATATAGTTTGCAATTAATACATATAGAAAATGTGTCGCTGCCAACAATCAAAGCTTCTAGGTGTTTAACAAGTTTAGAATTTTCTTGTAGGCATTATGCCAAATTGTGACAATGAACAAGCCAATGCATGAAGAAGAGTTTTATATGCACAAAATAGAGATAAAAACAACAAGAAACAACGTCTTCTTTACAGGGTTGCTCGTCTGCCTATGGATATATCTTCTTCAATTTCTCTTGCAGAACCTGTCGACATAGCTTCACTTCCATCTCCTATGGAAAATCCATCGAAAAACCACCTCAATGATGCACATCAACGTTTTCGTAAAAAAATGGACCAACTAGCGGATATAAATGTCTGCTCGATTTGCAAAGAATGTTACCCTAGTATTGTAACAAAAAAAATCCATGGTGCATATGCTTGTTCTCGTTGTATTCTAAAACAAAAAGGACATCGATTTTCATTGGAAAACAATATGGATCTGAGAAACCAACCAGTTGTCCTTGCAGTACTTACATAGGTTGAAGAAATGCTCATTAGTCATGATAACCCAATCTTGCAAGTGACACATGCTCATGGTGGTCAATATAAATACTCTGGCCATACTATTTTCTCCCCCCAAGACATTTCCAATCTTGCCATATACCTACCACATTTAGTATCAGAACTCGACAGCCTCGTTGTTCGGAAATGCAATTCTACAAACAATCCATATGAACTATTTGTTAGTCGAACACATGTTCTTGCTACCCTTCAATTCAAAATGGCAAACAACCCATACTACAAGGATGTACAAGTCAACCCAATTGCATTAGCTTATTTGCCTCTTATTTCAATAGACATTTCACGTTTGATTCCGCATCTTAATAGCAATGATGCATTATCTCATCATCAAAGCTTGTCCTGTACAAATCAACCACCAAATTCATTTGAACCCTATGAATTGGAATCCTCGTCAATTATTTCAACACAAACTAATGCTAGAACTGAAGTTGAAGAAATCAGACAATTTTTACACATACCAAATATCCCACTACCACCTTCCATTGATTGCCCCCCTATAGAAATGTCCCATATCAATGAGTACAACACAGAAGGCCTTCTTTCCATGGCTTTCCAACTTTGTTTCCCACAGGTACAACAATGTTATTACAACCACGCATTCATGAGGTTGATATGCACGAATATGCACTTCACCTCATTCTCTATCATGACAATATATTTGGCCAACATCCTCGCTTCCAATACTATATATACAATCTAATTATGTGTCATCGAAGTAATATTGCTGCCTATGTTTTTGTCAAAAAAAATATTGAAGATACACTACCTCCCATAGTACTTGATCTTGTCAACCAATTAGAAGACATGCCTAATGAGAAAATTGGTGAAACGGTCGCAAGGTTTGGGTCTTCATTACATAGAACATGTTCATACTGGAACAAAAGTAGAGCTGAACTCACAAATATGATCAATCAACAAGGTACACCAACATTCTTCTTCACCCTTAGTGCAGTTGACACAAAATGGCTAGATTTGCATGCTCTAATTCCTGCTAAACATCCTACTGGTTTACCTCAAGAATATCAATGGAAGGTTCACAACATCATATAAAATCCACATATTACATCATAGTACATGCACAATAGATTCAAAACATTTCTTCAAGAGTTGCTTCAAAAAGGTTTCCATATAACAGATTCTTGGTGTAAGTATTATACCATCTATTCCTTCCTTTTTTTCTCTTCGTATTTTTCACTTTATATAATCTATTTCTAATATATGATTTTTCCTTCCATGTAGATATGAATGGCAGCATAGAGGATCCACACACATTCATGGTTTTATTTGGTTGGCAAATGCACCAAATATGGATACGTTAGATTGGGAAGATGTTGTTGCAGTTGAAGAAGAAAATTTTTTTTTGACACATATGTGACAGCTTGGAATCCTCATTATTCCCAGTTGTCCACATCTGGGTCACACCATTCTACTACAAATGATCCATGCAGCCTTGCATCACCATCGATATTTGCATCAAACTACTCAGCTGACTATGAAGAACTTGTCAATTTTGTTCAAAGGCACACCAGATGTTTAGAGTCAACTTGCCTCCACAAAAAAGGAACATCTGTTCAATGTCGCTATGGTTTTCCATATGAGCTACAAGCTACTTCTTCATTATTCATTGATCCAAATGGACTAAAAACCTTCAATCCTGCAAGAAATGATCCCCTTTCAAATATTCACAACCCTACCATGCTTTCAATATGGAGGGCTAATGTTGATGGCCAACCTATTCTTTGTAAACATGTTGTTCTCAAGTACATTTCAAAGTATGCATCAAAAGCAAAACCAAAATCAGAAACCTACCATGCAATTCTCTCTCGCCTTGCATATGCTGCACTAAGTGACAACCCCATTCTTTAGCCAATCAAACAATTCCTTGCACAAATAGTTGCAGAAAGAGACATTAGTGCACAAGAGACGTGTCACATGCTGCAAAAACTTCCTCTTGTGCTTTGTATCCATCACTTCTTTTCCCTAAATGTGATCCAAACTATCTTCCATCATGTTTCTAATGACACTAATAACACCCTTGCAATGCCCCCCTTCATTTTTGCTTACATGCAAAGACCCATTTATCTTGAACATCTAACTTTGCTTGAAGCTACTCGTTCTAGGTCTTTCTCGCCTAATAGGAAAAAAAATCCATGGAAACAAAACTTGCGTGACAAGATTGTTAGAGTCTATCCACATTTCACTTCCATTCCTCCCTCTAATTCTTCATCTTTTGAACCGTTTTGTTGGAGTGAACTTCTTTTATACAAACCTTTTTGATCCATCCCTCACAATATTGGAACCATAACTTCTGAAATTATTTCTCATTGGCATCACATTAAAGGCACATATGTTGTGTGGCATATTCAACGTGTAGAAGAAGAACCCTCTAAACCTCTATCCGATGATTCAAACTCCAATGCTATTACCTTTCCATTACCCCATACCATGGATGAATGGGAACTTGTCTCTCAAATGTGTCCAGATAATAACATCCAAGTTGATCGCCTTGAAATGCTTGGGCATCATGAATTTGAAAAAATCACAATTGGTCGAATAAAAATATACCCACCCATTTGCATGAGACAACAACGTCATTCATTGACCTCAATCGCTTGTCCATCCAACTACATGAAGACACCCATCCTTCTCCAATTCACCTAATTCCTTGTCTCCCACACAATGCATAGCCTTTGACCTTGTCATGTTCCATTTCAGAAACACTACATATTCTCAACTGCTAAAACTGGTGATTCAAGGTACTGTAGGCACTGAAAAATCTTACCTCATATCTTGCCTGAAATTTGCACTTCAAACTGCATCTGAACAAAATCCCTCCCCACTTCTTCTCTTTGCTCCAACTGGTGTTGTTGATTTTAACATACATGCATCAACAATACATTCTGATCTTCGAATACCCATTGGTGAAATGCATCCTCTTGAAGGCCAATCCCTTTCAAAATTTCAAGAATAACTTCGCCATATTCGCTATATTCTCATAGATGAAATGAGCTTTATTGGCCCAAAAATGTTAACTCAAATTGATGCACGCTTACGTCAAGATTTCCCCTCAAAATGTACAATCCCATTTGGTGGTTGCTCCATAATTCTTCTTGGTGACTTCGAACAATTTCCTCTTGTAAAATACATTCCCATTGATGAAGGCTCATCCGTTGGAACTGCTCTTCAGTGTACATTTGATACCTTTATCATGCTTGAAACAATTTTCCAACAACAAGGAAATAGTCCTTCTCAAAGTGCCTTTCGACAACTCTTGCTAAACCTTTGAAATGCAACCCCAACTGTTGAATACTTGGCACTCCTAATGACAAGAACAACCTCATGCCTTTCACATGTCGAAAATTCTTCATTTGAACAATTGATCCACTTGTATCCCACAAATAGCTCTGTTGCACTGCACAACAAACCCATGTTGAAACAACCTAATATGCCAATAGCACATTACTTTGTAGAACAAAGGAACAAAAATTCCCATCAATTTAATGATTACGAGCAATTGGAATTAAAGGTCCTTCTTGTTGTTGGTCAACAAGTCATGTTAACTGCTAATGTATGGGTTCAAGCAGGACTTGTTAACGAGTCACTTGGAAAAGTCATTGATGTTATCTACAATACAAATGAGCAACCTTCTACCTTGCCATCATTTGTTGTTGTCGAATTCCTCCATTACAAAGGACCCTTATGGGATGCTTCTAATCCTACTTATGTTCCAATATCTGCAATAACAAGAGGATCACGCAGACAACTACCACTTCGTATGGCATGGGGCTTAACAATTCATAAAGCCCAAGGTATGACCCTACAAAATGTAACAATAAATATTGGAAAGATTGATAGACAAGGACTTACATTCACTGCAATATCAAGAGTTACCTCTCTTTTAGGCCTACGCATTTCTCCACCTTTCTCTTTTTCCAGATACTCTTGAATGCAAGGCAATCGATATGTCCAACGTAGGAAACAAGAGGAAAGCTTACTTGCTTCAAAGTCTTTAAAACCAAATTGTGGTTGAAGCTTCTCATTGTCTGATGTATAAATGTATTGTTTTTCTTTGGTCGCTTGTTGATGTAAAAGATATACTTTTGTTTCAATAAACATCCAAGAAAATTTGAAATATTTGGATTCTAGACTAAACTGTCTCAGCAAACTCAAATAGTAACTGTGAGAGTTTTTAAGTAGCCCAGTTATAATATATAATTGATAGCTAAGAAATAATTACTCAATGCACATTTGATATGTCAAATTTGTAATGCAAACTCAATACATAAACCAACACATTTAATACATCCGCAGCCTATAATCAATATACCACAAATACTGAAGAATAACTCAAAATTGCTGAAACAAATTTAATAAAAAACCATAAATCATTACATAACTAATAGTGTTATCTTATTCAATTGCAAAGCATTACAATATCGTTCTTCAATATTAGTCATTGCAAAATTGTTATTTAGGGTTTCAATGATCAAATCCTCAATTGACTAAATCCATATCCAGCATTAAACCAGGTTTCGATAATTGAAAAAGATAAGGTAAAAGTGATTTATTTTCTTAACACATAACTATTCAAGCTAGCATCAATCTCTACAACCAACTTGAAATAAATCTCAAAGCAAATATTGTATAAGGTTTATGAACAAGCTTTAAAATATTCAATATATCCAAGAAGTAATACTAATTAAAGACAAAAACATAATAAATGACATAAGTTAAACAAAAACATTCATTTATGATATATGAAATAGAAGAAAACACATTTATATATACCAGGTAACATTGGTTTAACATACCAGTAATAATCACCAAGCTAATAAAAATAGAAGAATAACTATAATTTGCTAACAAACATTTTACATGGCAACCACAAAACAAAGCACAAATAATTGTAATTTCATTAACATGTAGGACATTCACACATTCACACATTCTTATGCTTAGTGTCCAAACAACTGATTTCTTCTACTTGCCAAATTTTTCCCTTTAAATAACATTACGAAGTATTACAACAAAAAATATCCCAACATGTAGGGTTCCAAGATCAAACAGTTTAATTTTGACCAAGGACGGAATGCCACTTGGCATCTAACTCCATCAATAGATCAATGTCCTGGGATTTTGTCTGTTCAAAATGAATTTGTGCCCTCAAAACCTCGGACGCAATCTCCCTATTCTTCACCGTTTTCCATTTACCAACATAAACCTCTATCTTAACTATCGCAGAATAAGGTTTCTTGATCCAACTTGAAATATCTTCCAGCTTAATCTGAGTGAAACCCTCAATTATCTTCTTGGCAACAACAAATGATTGTTTAACTTCATCTAATTTTATCTTGGGTGTAGATGCTTCTTCAATCGCTTCTAGAATAGCCAACCCTAAAAAATTGAATAAAACATCTGAAGCTTTCCACCTACGCTTGCATGCTTCCTGGCCATCTTTGATGATGCTTCGTACTACATCACAAAGGATTCCCCAAGTTTCAAAAGTCACTTCAACCTTTTCAACCTGAACTTTATCCATTATTGGAATATCTTTTGCTTTGTCTCTCATATGTATTTGCCAGCCAGTCACATTTTACAATGCCTTGATTGCCACAGTTTTTTAAGTATCATGATCCTCAAGAACATGTGACTATTCTTCAAATGTTTTGTACAGTTCTTGTATTCACACAACGTTGTATATAGGCTAGTCATGCATTGATGATACTGCTCATTTACCCTACACGCCAACTGTTTAAATTCTTCAACTGTTAGTGTTGAAGATTATGAGCCAGCTGAAGATATTTGTAATTGTTTCAGTTGATTCTCTAGGGTATAATTCTAATAAGCTTGTTGCTTGTTGAAAACCTCTAATTTCTCAGGCTGCTGCTTGAAACTGTCAAATTTTTTTCCCATTGTGTCTCTTTATCGTGATGCTCTTCTTTAAGCAACTTTATATCCTTAAGGTGACATGCCTCAGATGCATCCAGATCCTTTCTTACTTTCTGTAGTTCCCCTTCCTTAGTGAAGAGATATTTAGTCAACTACAACACTAAGTTATAGTTATCACCTACAAAAACTCCAATAGCAGCCGCAACATTTACTACTCCTTGCTTTCCATTAGGAGCATCAGTTTTCCAGACAATTTTATCAAGGGCAGACACATGTTTGAGAATACCTTCTCTTGTCCTCTTTAAACCTTTCTTCAAAATGGCCTTCTGCTTCTTGCTCCAACAATAATTCCCTACGCTAAAAACTACATATTCTCCAAAATATGCTATCTCTTATGTAGATGGAACAACTTCTTTTTTGGGTGAGCTTGTTGACTGAGGTTGTGATTGTGACACTGGAATTTCTACATAAAGTTCTGATTGTGACACCATAATTTCTACATTAAGAGGAGAAATGTCCAAGGCCAAAGGAGAGAATATAGATGTAATATCCCAAATACCGATATTCTCTAATGTTCTATGATAGTGCTGACTCGCACACTCAATCACATACAAATTTGCAAAATAACTATGCATGCAAACTCGCCATACAAAAATGCCCTAAAATATAGCTGAATTAGGGTTAGGGTTTTGCAGAGAGAAATTAACACTTACCATTGATATTCTGGCTGATAATGACTCCAGAGATAGCTGCATGCATAAGGATCTGGATGGGTGGTCTAATAATGCTCTTTTCCTCTGGTGTTACCGCCCTGCAGTACCGTAAAATCCCTCCAGACTGAAGGTGACATTTTTGTAGGAGGAGAGGTCTGTTCGGGCTGAAAATTTCTGAGCTTGTCCATCTGTTGATGCCAGAGAGATGGCCTGGCACATGTGGAGGTTTGGCTGCCTCTAAGTGCCCTAGAGAATTGATTGGCAGTTTTGCTGCTCACACCCCCAACTGATCTGTTTGGTTGATAATTGCTCCAGGTGAGCAAACTGATGACTGATAATCGCTGCATACCGTAGGATATTCCTGCTGAGAAAGAGGAAGTTGACATACAGAGGAAAGAATGGGTTTTGTGGTCCTAGCAAATCCTTCTGTGTTTTCCCTGCTACTTCCGGCTGCAAAACGTGGATCTGCTAATAACCCTTCAAAATGTGTTGGATCTCCGAATACTGTAGTATATGATGGATGCAATGGATAAACCTGGATGATCTATCCCAATAAGAGACTAGGGAAGATATCTCACTGCTGAACCCTCGCTAGCTGAAGACACCGTCTCCAACCCCAACTGTTGTGGCTGCATGCTGTGCTGCTGCTCGAAACTCCAAAATCAATCAACAATAATAATAGATAGTTCCTTTAGTCCCATAACCCTTCTTAAGTAGATCTTCATATGTTTTTAGGGTTTGCATGTCACTTTTAGGGTTTATGCTTCACTTTTGCATGCATGCAATTCTAATTTGATGTTGACTTTAATACTGACTAAAGAAGGCCTGCATGCTCTGCATGCTTTAGGATATGAACTCTGATGGCCCTCCTTCTACACTGATGACTTAATAATACTGAATTGATGTACCTTCTGCTCCTAGTGCTATCAGTCCTCAATTATTCCCTTTTTATAAAAAAAAGGACATTACGGTCATCCCTCTCCAAAGATTGCTTGTCCTCAAGCAATGCCAACTCAACTCCATAATCAATCAAACTGAACCAACTAAATCCGGGGATGATCCCAAGGTCCCAAATTATCCTAGGAGATTTGCAGCACCCTCTGCTCAAAGCACTGCACTGCACGGTACCATCACAAGATATCCCATGGAAGCCTCTTATAAGTAGAGTAACTAACCAGGCTGTAAATGAGGTACCATCACAATACACCTCCTGAAATCATCCTCTAGCAATCACCAAACTACCAGTCACTGTAATCCTAGGGTCCCAATTCAATTTGAGAATTGCAGAGGTCAAAATGCATCCACCATTACCCTGCGTAGTATCGACACAAGGAGCATCCTGAAGACTCCCAAGTAACCCCATTAGTAAACATTGTATCCATCCCTCATAAGGTCTCCCACCTAGATCCCAATGCAAACTTGTGCATCTTTCATCCCAAATATACCAAGGCTCTTGTGGGACTATACCCTTGGCTAGGAATGTCTTCCTAAGAATCGCCCACTCAATAGGACACCAACTCTTAATCTCTCTCCAATCCAATCCCCAAAAAGGACCTTGTCCATAAGCACCATCACAATGAATAATCCTACCAAGTTGACATTTTTCCCTTCTGATTTCAATTGGAATGCTCATATACTGCTACCCAATTTCTCGATCATGTCCAACATGTAAAAACCATCCGCCATTATGCAAATGTGGACTCAAGCTACTGTAAGCCTTGTCTATGTACTCCTGAAGAGGACTACTTTGAAATGCAATAGTATGTTTCTTCTGCTGCCCCATCAAGGAATCCAACTTCTCTTCAATACTAGAAAGCCTGACCGTTGACTTGCTACATACAACTCGAAGAACTGTAAGCTCAACATCTCGTTGTACTATGGTGTCTCGAAGTATCTTGGTCCTCTCTTTCGTTGCTAGAATGATTTATTTAACATGTTCAATCTTCTTTTGGTGGCTATCATCTGGAAGCACTATCTCATGCATGTATAAACTCTCCCTAACCTCCATGTGTGACTACCCACTGTCTCGACTATTGTGCTCATTACCTTGCACCACATGTATTTTGTCTGTCATAACTGTCTGGACTCCTGATGCAGGTGATAAAGAGTATACCAATTCAAACTCATCATACGGATTGACCACAATATTAATAGCGAATGTGTTGGTGTCACCAGACTCACAAGATGGCTCTAATGCTATCTCCTCATGCACATCCTCATCATGTACTATTAACTCCAAATCAAGCTCACCAACAACCTATACTTCAAGCTCATATTTATTCACTCCTCCAACTGTGCCTTTAAGGAGATCCTCATCTAAATCCTTGGGCTGGCTCCCGAACTTGATGGTGTAATAATATTGAAAGGACAATGCTGCACATACCTCATCACCTAAGGCTATATACTCTTGATATCGAGGCAAGTGTTGATATACTGCTAACCTCTACAAATATCTAGTTCGGTTGATGGCATCTTTTAGGGTGGTGGGCCTATTGTAAGCTCTGGGTTTGTTCTTACTTTTAAAGTGGCAGAAGTCAGTGAAGGTCATGGCTGGATGTAAGTCATCTCTTAAAGCTCTATACTCTCTCATATAGCCACTCATGGATTCTTCTGGTTCTACTTGTGCTACAGGCACTGCAGCTGGACTATCTAAGAATTGAGGCATGGTAGGTCGGGAAAGCTTATTGTATACATGGGGATGGCTCTGCATGTTGGTATGTAAGTGCTCCCCACTACTACTGGTGGATACCCTATCACTATTGGGAAACAAGGGACTGTGTGGGGTGGGCCCATTTTTCTCTGTCATTTTCCTGAAGGTAATCATCATTTCTTTTTTCCCAGTAGCGAGTTCTTTTATGGCTGCCATGAGACTATTGAAAGTTGTTTTATCACCATCGACCATTGTTTCTTTGCCCTTTCCAAATTGATACTCTCTGTCCTCTAATTCCTCTTCTCCTCTATCACTGTTTCTAAACCACTGTCTCCAGTAAGTAATGTTGTATGGATCTTCTGAATTCATTTACAATTTTGCATGCCCACAACTGGCAAGGAACATGCTCTAANTCTAATGTTCTATGATAGTGCTGACTCGCACACTCAATCTCATACAAATTTGCAAAATAACTATGCATGCAAACTCGCCATGCAAAAATTCCCTAAAATATAGCTGAATTAGGGTTAGGGTTTTGCAAAGAGAAATTAACACTTATCACTGATATTCTGGCTAATAATGAATCCAGAGATAGCTGCATGCATAAGGATCCGGATGGGTGGTCTAATAATGCTCTTTTCCTCCAGTGTTACCACCCCGCAGTACTGTAAAAACCCTCCAGACTAAAGGTGAAGTTTTTGTAGGAGGAGAGGTCCATTTGGGCTAAAAATTTATGAGCTTGTCCGTCTGCTGATGCTGGAGAGATGGTCTGGCACATGCGAAGGTTTGGCTGCCTCTAAGTGCCCTAGCGAATTGATTGGAAATTCTGCTACTCACGCCCCCAACTGATCTATTTGGCTGATAGTTGCTCCATGTGAACAAACTGATGGCTGATAATCACTGCATACTGTAGGATATTCCCACTGAGAAAGAGGAAGCTGACATGCAGAGGAAAGACTGGGTTTTGTGATCCTAGCGAATCCTTCTGTGTTTTCCCTGCTACTTCCGGCTGCAAAATGTGGATATGCTAATAACCCTTTGGAATGTGCTGGATCTTCAAATACTATAGTATATGATGGATGCAATGGATAAACATGGATGATCTATCCCAATAAGAGACTAGGGCATATATCTCACTATCGAACCCTCGCTAGCTGAAGACATTGTCTCCAACCTCAACTACCGCGGCTGCACTCTGTGCTACTGCTCGAAACTCCAAAATCAATCAACAATAACAATAAATAGTTCATTTAGTCCCATAACCCTTCTTAAATAGATCTTCATATTCTTTTAGGGTTTGCATGTCACTTTTAGGGTTTATGCTTCACTTTTGCATGTATGCAATTCTAATTTGATGTTGACTTTAATATTGACTAAACAAGGCCTGCATGCTCTGCATGCTTTAGGATATGAACTCTGATGGCCCTCCTTCTACACTAATGACTTAATAATAATGAATTGATGTACTTTCTGCTCATAGTGCTATCAGTGCTCAGTTATTCCCTTTTTATAAAAAACAGAACATTACAATAGATATAAGGGAAGTGGAAGAACAAGGAATAGAGCTCTTAGTTTCTGTAGAAGGGATAATAGCTACAGAAGGATTTTCCACTTGGGAAAAAGGAATACGAAAAGATATGGTGGGAGGCTTAGATGTATGGGGAGTCAATAAAACACATGGAGAAGGAGGGGCAGTATCACTAGCCAATTTTGCTGATACTAATGGGTCTTCACAAGTTTCCTCAACAATAGGCTTTAAATCTACATGGGAAAAAAAGGACTTAGAAAATAAAGGACCAAAAAGATCTCTTGAAAATTGTGAAAGAGACACAGATGATGTCATCGAGGTAACAATATTGACAGGACAAGTGGGGTTTCTAGCCTCCTCCTCTAGATCACTATCAATATCATGGATCTCAATCTTATGCTTAGATTCAGAGTCAACTTGTTGAATGACAGAAGCTTGGAGAGGCAGTTTCTCTTGAAGGATGGGTGCACCTATCTCCAATCCCTGTTGATCCATGGATAACTACTGAGGTATTTGCTCTGTTTGAACCACTACAAGCCGAGTTTTCTTCTTCTCTAGCTCAGCTTCAGCCTCCTCAACATATGTCTGAAGTTGAGAACTGAGCTTCGCTAGACCTAGTTTAAATGCTTCCCCCCTTTGAAGAACTTCCATCTCTTGCGAAGATTGATCACTGCCATAAGTTTCTATCACAACTTTGCCTTTCTCTTTCGACTGCAATGCTGAGGAAGAAGTTGTTGTTCCTTGCTGTCTTGCTTTTCTTTCCATGTTTTCCCTATTAAGCTTATCCTCTGCTTCAAATTTTGATCTTCTTTTACAAAGGGTGGTTTCCTTGATTTCTTTCTGATATTTGGAAATATGAGATTTTATCTATGGATCAGTGATCTTATCCAATGCTTGTCGAAAATCAACAAATTTCCTGTACATGGAATCATCTAGCAAATCTTCATGTGTATAATTCAACTTAGCCTTTTCTTGAGCAAAAAGACTAACGAGAAAAGTGTTAAGATCATGCATCATTTTGGAAGCTTCTCCCAGCTTCATAATTGTAATCTCCTTTCCAAGCACAGTTTCATGAGTAGAATTTTGTATAACCAAACAATCTAGAGACAAAGGAAACCTAGGCCAACCCTTCCTCTTGTTCTTAGCCAATTTTGGATAAGCGTCATTAATAACCGTTTGAAAAGCAAATTCATGTAACACTATTAGGTCTGGAACAATTCTTGGCAAAAAATGGACGGTGTTGCTTCCCCAAATTATGAAATAAGAGAAATATTCCCCCACATACCAATCTCCATGAACATCAATTAAAGCCCCGACTTCTGCTGAAAATGTCGGAGCATCGACTTTGAAAATCATATGATATATGGACCCTGAGAAAAGGTCGCAGATGTCATATATACGACGAACAAAATTATCCTCCAACAAGTCGGCACGGTAAATATGAATCGGTGGACAATTCTTCTCCCAATTCCAACCTAGATTAGGAAATTTTTAAGTTGTACAAAAACATCCATGACATATGTCGATCTATAAAATTGCGGTTTTTTTCCTCTCAGGTATTTTTCAATTTGATGCTGCAAGTTAATAGATAATATTTGAGCCCAATTAAACGACTCACCTGTAAAAATAATGTGCTGGGCTGCCAAAAGGCACTCTGATTTGAAATATGTGCAATTTGCCTTACCATATAATTGGCAGAACATAGCAGCCAGTAGTGAAAATGGTTCCCTGAACCATGAAATAGGGTAGGCAATACCTAGTTCTACAGGAAACAAGATAGGGTTTTCCATCCATGATTTTACCACCTATTCGTAATTGAAACGAGATGCTGCTTCATCAAGGAACTTACGACTCAGTAACTCTTTCAGGGGACTGAGAGTGTAAGCCTTAGCAAAATTTTTAGGTCTGAACGAGACCAAAAAAACGCCAATGTAATCATTGAAAACTCGCTCTTCAGGCTTAGCGTGGCCAAGTTCCCACTTCACTGCGTCTGTGTAGGGCATAAATGATGGTCTGGCGGTAATTTAGATGGAGCTGTGAACTCCTAATGTTGATGTAAGCTGACTGATCTTGAGGAATAGCCGAGAGATCATCATGATAAAAAATTGAATAAATTCTCAACCAGTCTACATACACGTTTTCAGAAATTCGCCCACTAGTGTCTGTAAAAATTCCGGCATTTGGGTCCTTGGACCTTTGTTCTTGGAGAGCCGTTTTTGATCTTGTCTTTCTGGGCATCAAAGAGGCCATTTATGCTAGAAATACCGCAAATTTGGTCCAAACTTACTAAACTATACAACCACTGACAAATGTAAGGTACAACAAAAAGAAAGCACAGTAAAATCAACAGGCACAGTAAAATCGTAGATAAAACAAATAGTAAAAACCTAAAAAATTGAAACACACTATATAGCCAAAACCTCAACGGCAAAACAAATCTAGACCATGGATCTAGGGGAAAAAAAATGGATGAGACTAGGGCGAGAAAGAAAAACTGAATATAGATCCTTTTATTAACACAAGCTGTAAATTGCGAAAGCGGAAAGTAGAAAGGTAAACTGATAATAAATTTATCAATTTACCTTTCCGCATTCCGCTTTGCGGAAACTCTACCCTAGGGAAAGTTGAAACTGTTCGTTTAAGAAAAATAAGGGTAATATATTTGAAGCGACCCCTGTTACCTCGGAAAGCTGAAAGCAGAAAGATAAAAACTTCAAAGTTCCTATTTCCCCATACGGGACGAAGATCAATATCAACATTAACATTAACACTAACAATATTTTTAGTTCTCATAAAATGATATAAAATTCTTAAACAGAAACAATATTGTGCTATTGGCTTTCCAATGTGGAAAGCAGAAAGGTAAAGTGATAATCAACTTATCAATTTACCTTTCTCCATTTCGCTTTCCAATGCCGAAAGAGGAAAGCAGAAATGTAAACTGATAATCAATTTATCACTTTACCTTTCCGCATTCCGCTTTGTAAAAACTCTATCTTGGGGAAACTTGAAACTGTTCATTTAAGAAAAATAAGGGTAATATATTTAAAGTGGAACATTGTCATGAAACAGTTTCAACTTTCCCCAAGGTAGAGTTTTCGCAAAGCAGAACGCGGAAAGGTAAATTGATAAATTGATTATCAGTTTACCTTTCCGCGTTTCACTTTCCTCTTTCGGCATTGGAAAGCAGAATGGGGAAAGGTAAATTGATAAATTGATTATCACTTTACCTTTCCGCTTTCCGCATTGGAAAGCAGAATGCAGAAAGATAAATTGATAAATTGATTATCAGTCTACCTTTCCACTTTCCACTATAGCAGAATACTGTTTTTGCTTAAGAATTTTATATAATTTTATGAGAACTAAATTATTGTTAGTGTTAATGTTAATGTTGATATTGATCTCCGTCTCGAATGCGGAAATAGGAACGTGGAACATTGTCGTGAAACTTCTGCTTTCCGAATTACAGAAGTCGACTTTAAACGAAGAATTTCAACTTTCCCCAAGGTAGAGTTTTCGCAAAGCGGAATCTTGAAAGGTAACTGTGACAACGTTGCTTGGTAAAAACACAAACAAAATTCACTGACGACATTGCATGTTTTGAATGCCTTTGGTGGATTGCGGAAAACTATTTTTTTTCAAAGAATTATGTCAATCCCACATCCTGCAACCCGCAATGCGGATTGCGTGATCTTGAAGTTTATAATTTGTCAAGTTTTTCATCCCGCAACCCGCATCCTGCAAATTGCAGGTTGCGGGAACATGCAACAAAAATCACAAAATAAATCACTTCCTGCAACCCGCATCCCGCAAATTGTTGTGTGTTCCCACAACCCACATCGCGCAAATTGCGGGTTGCGGGAACACGCAACAAAAATCACAAATAAATCACTTCCCGCAACCTGCATCCCGCAAATTGCGGGATGCAGAGATATTTTGTGTGAGCGAGCCAGACATCTCGCAATTGCGGGAAGTAATTTATTTTGTGATTTTTGTTGTGTGTTCCTGCAACTTGCAACCCGCAAACCACCAAAAAATTCAAAGAATTCAACTAAAGTAAGTCATAGAAACCATGATTAATATTATGGGGACCCCCAAAACGACTTGAAGGATTCAAAAATATTACCTTGCATGTAACATTGGGGTTCTCATGTTTCGGATAAAGCATGTGATCCATTTACCTTTCCACTTTCAGTTTTCTTCTTTCAGCATTGGAAAATGAAATGGAGAAAGGTAAATTGATCAAATAATTATCACTTTACCTTTCTGCTTTCCGCATTGCACTTTTCCGATTTCCGTTCCAGGTTTCAGAAGTAGGCTCCTCGACTTCCATTCTCCCCAAGTTCAATCTTTTCTTAAACTCTTAGGGTTTCTCCACATGGCGAGATCTCTTAGGGTTTCTCCTTCGGTTTCGAGGTCTATAAACGAACAATACCAACACGAAAAGCCTATTGAAGAGAATTTGTTGCGGTAAAGATTCAGTATTTTTACCCTCTCGACGTTCTTTTGCATCTTCTGGTGCAAATACTAGTATTTAATATTTAAACTAATTTGTAATCAAATCAAACTGTCTAATTAATAACTCTATACGTATTTATATTTATTTTTTTTATCATAAATGAAAGTTAATTATTGTTTTTTGAATCCCTTACTCATTAACTCTATAAATATCTTTTTGTCATACATGAAAGTTTAAATCCCCTCTCTTGTGAGACGTTATTTGGAAGATGGAGAAGAATATATGATTTTCTGTTCTCTTTTTATTTCAATGAATAACAAAGAACGGTGTTTTTTTCTGTGTTTATTGTTTGAAAAACTCTTCAATATTACAAATAAATTTGAAAACACATTAGCTTCATAGCCCACCCTTCCACATCTTACCAAGCCAACAGAAATTTACGTAGACAGATAAATTGGAAGGGAGGGACCTTGCCAACGAAGCATTTGACCCCATTCTTTCATGTTTTTAAATTGTTATCGTTATTGTGATCATGTTAGAATGTGAACATTTGAACGCAGCCACTCTGCTGAATTCTCACCTCCCTTACCATTCCCAGGTGAGCAACTGCGGGATTTCGAAGAAGCAGGAGTAGTTATGTTGTTTCCATCTAAAACCCATTACCATTTTTATGAGAAGATACTACATGGTTTCCTCACTTCCATTCATCTCTGCCCTCTCACACCCAAACCCATTTTCACAGGTAGCTTGCTGAACGAAGAAGCAAGAGGAGAGTTGGGCGTGGAATCTGATTTGCTTGCGAGTGAGAGCATCAAATCTGTTGGCGAAGGTAAGCAACTCCATGCCCGCATTCTTATCAATGGTTTCCACCAAAACGCCATCCTTGGAGCCAAACTTGTAACCATTTATGCCATGCACGGGAGCTTGATAGCCGCCCGCCTAGTTTTTGATACAATACATAGGTTCAGGTGCGAATTCAGTGATGATGATTATGATGTATTATTATGGAATGCTATGATTAGAGGGTATGTAAAGAAGGGGCAGTGCGAGCAGGCACTTGAATTGTACGGGAGAATGCGAATGCAGGGAGAAGGGGTAGAAGCGGACAAGGTGACTCTGACCTCTGTTCTGAAAGCATGCGCAGATCTGTCTGAGATGGGGTTAGAACAGGGCAAGGAGGTCCATCATCAAATCATGAGAAGCAGGTGGGATTCAGATGTCTCTGTCAGCAATGGAATTGTCAACATGTACGCCAAATGTGGAAGTATTGAGATTGCTCGCCAACAGTTTGACAAAATACAACAACGAAATGTAGTCTCATGGAATACAATGATTGCTGGGTACGCCCAGAAGGGTTACGCTGAAGATGCTTTGAAGCTATTTCGTCAAATGTTGCTACTGCAACAGGTGGAATTGAATATGGTCACTCTCACAAGTGTTCTCCCCGCATGTACCCAGTTAGCAGCTCTGCAGCTAGGTAAACAGATCCACGCTTATATAATCCGAAGAGGACATGTCACTGATGTGTTTGTATTGAACGCCCTTATAGACATGTATGCCAAATGCAGGAGATTAGAAAATGCGCAACACTTATTTGACAAAATGCCTAAGAAAGATGTGAGCTCATGGAATTCAATGATTGCATGTTATTCTCAGGACGGACAGTTTCATCAGGCCCTCAACATCTTTCATCAAATGGAACTTGCAGGCGTACAACCAGACCCTGTCACTATTGTGACCATTCTCCCTGTATGTGCTCACTTACAGGCTCTTCAATTTGGAAAGAAAATTCATGACTTTGTGATGAGAAGTGGTTTGCAGTCCTCTGTCATGGTGTGTAATGCACTTATAGACATGTATGCAAAATGCGGGAGCCTAGAGATTGCACGTCACATATTTGATGCAATGCCTTTCAAAGAACTGATCTCATGGAATGCTATAATTGCAGGCTATTCCCATAATGGGTTATTAAATGAGGCCTTGAAACTCTATCGTCAAATGGATAAGTATGGTGTTTTACCTGATTCAGTCACCATAACAACCATTATTCCAATATCTACTCATTTAGGAGATCTACAGCAAGGCAAGGAGATCCACAATTGCATCTTGAAAAAAGGATTTACTTCAGAGCTTTCTGTGTGCAATGCCCTTTTAGACATGTATGTCAAATGTGGTAGTTTGCAGACTGCACGGCATGTCTTTGATAGAATGCCTAGACGGGATTTGTTATCATGGAGTAGCATGATTGCAGGATATGGAATGCATGGGGATGGGATGGAAGCTCTCACAATTTTCTACAAAATGGAACAGGCAGGTGTGAAGCCAGATCACATCACCTTCATTGGTGTCCTTTCTGCGTGCAGCCATGCAGGCCTGGTGGACGAGGGCTGGTTGCATTTTAGTCGAATGAGAAAACATTATTGCCTGATACCCATGGTGGATCATTATGCATGCATGGTTGATCTGCTTGGGCGTGCTGGGCAGCTCAATGAGGCATTCAATATGATAAAAACAATGCCAGTAAAACCAGATGTTGGTGTGTTTGGGGCTTTGCTTGGTGCCTGCAGAATTCACTGCAATGTAGAGCTAGGAGAATGGGCAGCAGATCAGCTCTTTGATTTAGAACCTCAAAATATAGGATATTATGTACTACTGTCAAACTTATACGCAGATGTTGGCAGATGGGATGGAGTAGCAAAGATTAGAACAATGATCAAAGACAGGGGGCTCAAAAAGTGGCCAGGATGCAGTTGGATAGAGGTGAAAAACAGATTCCATGCATTCCGTGCTGGAGACAAATCACACCCACAAGCAGAAAAAATCTATGCATTGCTAGATAGGTTGGCTGAGGAGATGAAAAACTTTGGCTATGTCCCCAATACAACTTCTGTGCTTCATTATGTTGACTAAGCTAGAGAAAGTATACATTTTTGTGGCTACAAGGCAAGAAGCTGGCCAGTTCAAAGGAAGAAACCCAAGGACTCAACACTTTACCAAGTTTCTTGTGTTGCTGAAACGGAAATTAATCAATGCTAGGCTAACTGGATGAAAGAGCTTAAAGCAAGCTACTCTTAGCATACATACAGTATACTCTCATTCAAGCTTGGCATGCGTTTGGGAAACAAAGCATGCTCAGCTTACATTCAAGATATTGTTTGGTTATGTAGGTTGCCTTTTCATTTTAATAATTTGTTATTCCAGAAGAAAAGTGTTTGGTGTCCTCGTTACATTCTTTAACTCATCAAGTCTTGCGGGAATTCCATCAAGATGCCTGAAGACACCAAATGATTAGTTTGGAAGGGCAAGAAAACCCAAATTAGCAAGAGTCATTTTTTAGCAAAGCAGTAATCAGAAACAATTGACATACTGCCTTCAACAAACCGTTACCCATCTGATATCCTAATTAAATGAATTTTTCAAATTACCCAATGCTCTTTGGCTGCATATTTGTTTACATGATTTTTTCAATTTTAGATGAGAAGTGATCAGAGAGTTGTATTTTCAACCCATGTGAGGGCTTCTTTAAGACATTTGAAGACTCAACATCGTGTTATTCTCAGAATGGAAATCACCATGACACTTCGAATGCTTTCCGTCAAATGGAACTTGCAGTTGTGAAACTGGACTCTTTAACATTATGAGAATTCTCCTTGTATGGCCGACCTCAGAGGCTCTTCAATATGGCAAGAAAATTCACGAGTTTGTAATTAGCAGTGGATTGGAGTATTTTGTTATGGTGTGTAATGCACTTATAAACATGCATGCAAAATCCAGGAGCATAGAGATTGAAGACCGAGTATTTTGACACAATGTCTTTCAAAGATGCGGTCTCATGGAATGTTGTCATTGTTGGGTTGTTCTTATAATCAGTATTTTGACAAGGCTCAGAACCTATATTGTTAAATGGATAGTTCAGATGTTTTTACCTGGTTCAGTGATTGCGATAACCATTCTTCCAATCTGTACTCATTTAAGATATCTACTCTAACACAAGGAGATCTACAATTACATCCTCAGTAACGGATTTTGGGTCAGGCTTGTGTACGTGATTCCCTTATATGCATCTATCTATTGTCAAATGTGGTATTTTAGAGGCTGCACACCATGTCCTTTGATAGATTATCTAGACATGATTTGGTATCATGGAGTGCCATTTTTGCAGGATATGGAATGCGTGGGAATGGAAGGGAATCTCACACTTTTCTACAGAATAGGAAAGGCAAGTGTGAAAGCCAGACTCCAGAGTATATAGCAGGCACTGGTGTCCTGTGCTCCCAGCCATGCAGGTCTTTTGAGTGAGGGCTGGCTTCATTTCACTTGCATGAGAAGATCAGCAACTCCACGCCTGCATTCATATCAATGGTTTCCACCAAAGCGCCATCCTAGGAGCCAAACTTGTAAGCATTATACCATGCATGGGAGTTTGATAGACAGCTACCTTGATTTTGATACTATATAAAGGTTCAAGTGCAAATCCAATGATGATGTATTATTAATATTATGGAATGCTATGACTGGAGGGTATGTGAAGAAGGGGCAGAATAAGCAGGCACTTGAATTGTATGGGAGAATGCAAATGCAGGGAGAAGGGGTAGAAGCGGACAAGGTCACTCCGACCTCTGTTCTGGAAGCATGTGCAGATCTGTCCTAGCTGGGGTTGGAACAGGGTAAGGAGGTCCATCATCATATCATCAGAAGCTGGTGGGATTATCTGTTCTGCCAGCGTCTACACAATGTGGGAGTATTGAGATTGCTCACCAACAGTTTGACAAAATACATCAACAAAATAGTCTCTTGGAATACAATGAGTTTGGGGTATGCCCATAAGGGTTACGCTGAAGATGCTTTGAAGATCTTTCATCAAATGCTGCTACTGCAACATGTGTAATCCAATATGGTCACTTTCACAATTGTTTTCCCTGCATTTGCCCAGTTAGCAGCTCTGCAGCTGGGTAGAGAGATCCACGCTTATATAATCTGAAAAGGGCTTGTTACTGATGTGTTTGTATTGAATGTCCTTATAGATATGTATGCCAAATGCAGAAGTTTAAGAGATTCACAGCACCTGTTTGACAAAATGCCGAAGAAAGATGTCGGTTCATGGAATTCAATGATTGCACGTTATTCTCAGATGGACAGTGGCATCAGACCCTCAGCATCTTTCATCAAATGGAATTTGCAGACATGCAACCAGACTGTCACAATTGCGACCATCTCCCCTGTATGTGCTCACTTAGAGACTGTTCAATTTGGCAAGAAAATTCATGACTTTGTAATTAGAGGTGGTTTGCAGTCCTCTGTCAGTGTCTGTAATGCACTTATAGACATGTCTGCAAAATGCAGGAGCCTGGAGATTGTATGCCAAATATTTGATGCAATGCATTTCAAACAAGTGATCTCATGGACTGCTATAATTGCTCGCTATTCCCATAATGGGTTATGTAATGAGGCCTTGAACCTCTATCGCCAAATGGATAGGTATGGTATTTACCTGATTTAGTCAATGTGCCAAGCATTCTTCCAATCTGTACTCATTTAGGAGATCTACAACAAGGCATTAAGATCCACAATTGCATTATAAAAATGTATTTGATTTATAGGTTTCTGTGGACAATGCCCTTTTACATATGTATTTCAATTTTCAAATGTGGTAGTTTACAGGCTGTGCAGCATGTCTTTGGTAGAATGTCTAGACGGGATTTGTTATCGTTGAGTGGCATGATTGCAGGATATGGAATGCATGGGGATGGGATTGAAGCTCTCACACTTTTCTACAAAATGGAACATGCAGGTGTGTTTCCAGATCACATCGTCTTCATTGGCTTCCTTTCTGCATGCAGCCATGCTGGCCTGGTGGATGAGGGCTAGTTGCATTTTAATCAAATGAGAAGACATTATTGCATAATACCCATGGTTGATCCTTATGCATGCATGGGGCTGATCTGTTGGTCTTGCTGGGCAGTTCAATGACGCATTCAATATGATTGAAGCCTCTGTTACAACAGAACATGGGGGGTCGTTTCCCTCAAAAAATGGCTCAGAAACAGAAACCAGATGGAAAATGGCGTTTCCTACGGCATTTCCTGTTTTGCAAGCTATAAAACCAATACTTACAAAATGACTTTTGTTTCTGATCGTTTCTAAGGACCATTTTTGGATTTTTTCATGTAAATGTGATAATTTCAATATGTTAGAACTTCGATTTTGTCCCATTTTATTTATATGCTGGGGCTGTAGGAACAGTTGACTAAGGGGAATCAGTCGATGAAGCAGTACATTGAACAAAAGGATGAAAAAGACTTAGCTTAATCCATGGATTCATTAGTTGCGGTAGATTTTGGTGACTGCGAAAGACCCAGCTCTTTCAGTCAATTAAGTAGTTTATTTATTTATTTTTAAAGTGTTTTGTTTATTGATTAAAGGGCAGTGATTCCAAAGAAGTATTTGTTGCTCTCTTATCCCTTACATTAATTTATTTTACATTTTGAGTTAAGTCTAAAAATGTGCAAATGTGTTTTTCATTGTTGGCATGACTCATTCATTTGTGTAGAAGATGTTTAAACATGCTATTATGGTTTACATTAAGTTAAGTATGAAGTTTTTTGCTTTTTCATGTTCCCTTAGTCATGTTAAGGGTGCATCCCATGATTGGTAGAGGAATTAGGTGGGTGAGCATGAAGGGTGCACTGTAATCCACTATGAGTAATAAGCCTTTAGGAGTTTAATGTTCTAGATTTGAATTATTCCACCTCTTCTTCTACGTCAAACCACTCTACCTCCAAATTCTCAAGATTCATCCTCTTTTCCAATATTGTTGTTTTTTCTCTCTCCTTGTTTATTTTTTTAATTGAAAAATTCTTCTTATATTCAATAAACTTATTTCAATAAAAAATGCTAGCAGTGGAAGGGTATATACAATACCTCTCATACGACACAACTGCTTCCTGAAGCTTATAAGAGCAGAAATAAAATTAGAATATACAATAGGATCCAACTTTTGGCATCCTTGATTAATCGGGCACCCTTGGCTAGTAACTGATCACATACCTCATCTTTCCAAAGCAAAATAAAAGATGAAACATAGCTACTTTCTTGGTCTAAAACATACTTGAACTTGAGTTTCCATATCACAAATAAGGTAGCTATCTACAAGCAATGTCACAAACTAGGGAGTGAATCCAGTACTAGGGAATAAACATCTCCAAGTAGAGCCGCTCTCCAATAAAGTTTGTTCAAGAACAACTCGGAGTGCTGCTCCCCAACTCCCCAACAGTCTTTGGCAAATCTAAAGTCCCAAAAGATGTGTTTAACTGTCTCCAGTCTTTGGCACACTAGGCATTGACCATTTGACAGGCCAGACTTAGCCAACCGGGTCTTGGATGGAAGTCCTTGATAGATCAACAACCAAGCAAACACTCACAACTTATAGGAAAGCCACACCAACCAAACACTGTACAATCGGCGAATCCACCGCCCCTCTGGATTTGACAAAACCCATCTTGTGTTGAGTAACGGCGAAAGGGGATGACGCCGATGAAGAGCAGCGTACATACAACGAGAATCATATTGCGACGACGGGATACCAAAGCTCCACTGCCAATCTCTTTGGAAAGGCCTTGGCATACCAATGTTCATTTTGAACAAATATGACATTGGATTGGGAGATAGGCATGTAGCTCCATGATCGCAGGGTGATTTAAGGCCAACAACGCATACTCTTGAGTAAGCGGTCTCCACCACTTCAATAAGCAAGCCTCGTCACCGCTTCCATAAGCAAGCCTCGTAATCCCAAAGATCACGCCAATGAAATATGCCCTTTTGACTCAGTCGTCTTGCCTGGAACTGTGACAACTCTCTCACCAACTCCAAGTCGGTCGAGAAGCAATGTCCCATCCAACTTCGTTTCCCTCCCATTTCCATTGAACCAACCCAACCACCAACCTCCACGTTGTCCAAATACTCCTGTAGATAATAAAGCCCCCAACCTGAAATAGAGAGGGCGAGGAGATGATGTCACATAAGCCAAACATGCCCTGTATCTTGCCCTGGTGTTGAGCTGCCAAAATTCGATGTCGAAAGAGAACCTACCATGTTGATGAACCCTCAAGACATTGAACCACCCACTTGGATGCCAAAATACTGCCTCGAGTGGCCACATCAATCAATCCTAACACCCCTTCATCCTTGGGGATAGTGTAGACATCCCAAGCAACTAGGGGAAAACCTCTAGCCCCCTCATACTTCGACCAAAGATAAGCACGCAAAATCTGCTCTAGTCGTCTGAATTGAGCCCTATTGGGAAACCTATAGGACACACACATGAGAGGCCTAGAGAATGCGACCAACTATTGTAAGCTTCCTAGCGAAAGGAAGATCCTTGTGATGCCATACATGCAACTTGCTCTGAAGTCTCTCCGAGCACCAGTCCCACATAGATACTGGGGATAGGCCTATCCCAAACAGAATACCAAGGTATCTAACGATCACCCCAAGATTAATAAAGGACCAAGCCTCAGGAATCCAAGCTGAGGGCGAGTCAACTCCAATCAACCAAAAATCTATTTTGTGAGGACTGAGTTGGCACCAGAAGCTTGGCAAAAGGCGTCTAGACAAGATAGGGCCTTGTCCATCGAGGCTTGCTCGATACTAATAGATAGAAGGGGGTCATCAGCAAAATGGTTATTGACCATTTTTTAACCATCTGGAAGAGAAATCCCTTTAATATTTCCAACAACTCGAGTAGCCTCCAACAAGTATCCCAAAGCATCTGCTGTCAACACATATAAGTACAGAGCCAAAGGACATCCCTGCCTGATAGAGCGATGTAGATTGATTTGGGGGGACAAAGCCCTGTTGACAACAACAAAGGCAGAGGCATTGGAGATCAAAGTGTTCACAATGGCAACACATCGGGGGCCAAACCCCAAACACATCAACATCTCGGTAATGAATGACCAATCCACCTGATCATAAGCTTTGTCAAAATCAAGCTTGAGCATCATGCATTGTTTCCCTGTCTCGCATGCCCACTCCATCGCCGAGACTACCATATCTGGAATGAATCTCCCTTGCACAAAACCTGTCTTCTCCTAACGCACTACATGCCTTGCCACTGCTCTCACCCTCAATGCCAAAGCCTTGGCCATAATCTTATATGCTACTCTTTGTTTCTTATATGCGAAACCACCAAACTCTGTTTCTCGTTCCCTTTATGTTTTTCGTTCTGTTACCCGTTTCTTGTTTCTGGTAACATAGATCAAAACCATGCCATTAGAACCAGATGCTGGTGTGTTTTGGGCTTTGCTTGGTGCCTGCAGAATTCACTGCAATGTAGATCTAGGAGAATGGGCAGCAGATCAGCACTTTGATTTAGAACCTGAAAACATAGGATATTATGTACTACTGTCACACTTATATGCAGATGCTGGCAGATGGGATGGAGTAGCAAAGAATAGAACAATGATCAGAGGAAGGGGGTTCAAAAAGTGATTAGGATGCAGTTGAATAGAGGTGAAAATCAGATCCATGCATTTTGTGCAGGAGACAAAACACAACTGCAAGCAGAAAAATCTATGCAATTCTAGATTGGTTGGCAGGGGAGATAAAGAACTTTGGATATGCCCTCATACAAGTTCTGTGCTTCATTATGTTATCTAAGCTGGAGAAGGTATACAATTTTGTGGCCACGGCCCACAAGGCAAGAAGCTGGTCAGTATCAAAGGAAGAAACTTAAGTACCCAATACTTTACCAAGTTTCCTGTGTTGCTGAAACAAAATTAATCAATGCTAGGTTGACTTGATGAAATAGCTTAAAGCAGGCTACTATTAGCATACATACAGTATACTCTTGTTCTAGCTTGGTTGTGAAACAAAGAATGCTCACCTTACAGTCAAAATATTTTGGTTATGTAGGTTTCCTTTTCATTCAATAATTTGTGATTTCAGAAGAAAAGTGGTTGATGTCCGCATTACATTCTTTAACTCATCAAATCTTGTAGGAGCTCCATTAAGATATCCAAAGACCCCAAATGATTATTTTGGAAGGTCTAAAAAATACAAATTAGCAAGTCACTTTTTGCAAAGCAGTAATCAGAAACAATTGACACAGCTTTCTACAAATCCTTACCCATATGATGCCCTAATTAAGTGGATTTTATGAATCTACCAATGACTCTTTTGTTGCATATTCATTTACATAATTTTCAAGTTTAGATGAGAAGTGATCAAAGAGTTGTGTTTTTAACCCATGAAAGGGCTTTTTTAAGACATTTCAAGACTCAACATTATGTTATTCTCAGAATAGGAATTACCTTGACACTTTGACTTCCTTTCATCAAATGGTACTTGCAGGTGTGAAGCTGGACTCTTCACCATTTTGGGCATTCTTTCTGTATGTCCTAGCTCAGAGGTTCTTCAGTTAAGAAAATTCACGAGTCTGTAATTAGCAGTGGATTGTAGTACTCTGTTATGGTGGGTAATGCACTCATAGACATCCATGCAAAATCCAGGAACATAGAGATTGAAGAGGCCCAGTATTTGAAACAATGTCTTTCAAAGATGTGGTCTCATGGAATACTGTCATTGCAGGGTGTTCTTATAATCAGTAGTCTGACAAGGCTTAGAACCTTTGTTGTGAAATAGACAGTTCAGATGTTTTACCTAATTCAGTCATTGTGATATCCGTTCTTTCAATCTGTACTCATGTAAGATATTTAGTCTAACACAAGGAGATCCACAATTACATCACCAGAAATGGATTTTGAGTCAAGTTTGTGTAGGTGATGCCCTCATATGCATCTATCTATTGTCAAATGTGGTAGTTTTAGAGGCTGCACACCACGTCTTTGATAGATTGTCTAGACAGGATTTGCTATTATGGAGTGCCTTTATTGCAGGAAATGGAATGCATGGGGATGGAATGGAATCTCTGACACTTTTCTACAAAATGGAACAGGCAAGTGTGAAGCCAGAATATATCACCATCACTGCTGTCTTGTCTGCTTGCAGCTATGCAGGTCTTTTGAATGAGGTGCTGGCTACATTTCACTTGCACGAGAAGATAATTGCAGAATATCCATAGTGGATCATTACGCAGGCATGGTTTATCTGCTTGTGCATGCTGGTCAGCTAGATGATGCATGTAATAGTATTATAGGAATGCGAGTACAACCAGATGCTGGTGTGTTTGGTGCTGCGCTTGGTGTCTGCATATTTGACTGGAATGTAGAGCTAGGAGAATGGGCAACAAAGCAGCTCATTTATCTAGAGCCTGAAAATGTAGGATATTGCATACTGCTGTCAAACTTATATGGGGATGTTGGAGATGTGATGGAGTGGCAAAGATGAGGATAATGATCACAGACAGGGAGGTGAAAAGGTGGCTAGGATGCAATTGAATTGAGGTAAAAAACAAGGTTTGCCCATACTATGCAGGAGACAAATCGGACCTGCAATTAGAGAAATTCTCTGCAATGTTGGATAGGTCGACTGAGGAGATAAAGAACTTAGGGTATGTTCTAAATGCAAGTTCTGTTCTCAATTGTGTGGACTAAGCTACAGTTAATATACATTTTTCAATTTTTGTGGTCACAATGCAAGAAGTTGGCTAGTATCGCTGGAAGAACCACCAAAGTACCAAACACATTACCAAGTATGTTGGGCTGCTGGATAAAAAGTAAATGCTGCTAAGGCCAACTGTGCTGAAGAGCTCAAAGCAGACTACTATTAACTAAACATAATAATCTGACCCTGAGCCTTGGGTGCGACCAGCTCAAGGGTCAAAATTGAATAAACAGATCTAAATTTGCTCACACCATGGCATGATAAGATGGTCATCTTTCATTAAAGACGTCCTAGTTATGTTTGTTGCCTGTTCATTTCAAAAGAAAAGTTTACGATGTCCTAGTCATATTCTTCAAGTCATCAGAGCTCACAAGGTCTTGATCAAGACAAGAAACCTAAAAATTCCAAACCATTATTTTAGGAGGTTAAAAACTGCAAATTGGGGAGTATCACCCTTTTGTAAGCAGTGATCAGAAATGATTGATCCACAGCCCTCTACCCTTTCCTATGTCTGATGCATTTATTCAGTGGATGTTATTACCAAATTAGTAAATTACCCAAGACACGTAGGTAGAATATTCATTTTATTTTATTTTAGATCATATGTCTAAAGAATTGCATGTTTTCAACCCATCAGAAGATACCCATAGCATTGTCAACATACTTGAAGACTCAAGATCATGAATACATTCATAAGTGGTAAGAGCAGTTTTTTTGAGGCTTTGGCTTCAAAAGAGTCACTCTTTCTGGAGACAATAAGAAGAAACTATTTAGACATGACTTTCCAATATGATTCTATCATTATCATTGGACTAACCACTACATGAATGATAAATAACAGGGATGGCATCCTTGAAGTTGTGGATGGATATGCTCATTTGCCTACCTTCAGGGAATCTGAAGTGGGATGGGATGGTATATGATGAAGTTTATTATATAATGTGATGCTATTGAAGGTTTGTTAAGTGTGTCTGGGAAAAGCCACGAGTGCATAAGGACTTCGGATTGGGTCAGGATATATGGTCTCAAGTTGGGGCTGGAATATTTGTGGTTGTCATGAGTATGTTATTAATTATTGTTTTTATTAGACATTATTATTTGATGTGTTTGTCTCTAGATGTGTGTAGAGATATGAATGGCATTTTCCAATTAAGCTTATATATGGGCAAAGGGTTGTATGAAGAGTGTGACATGAGTACTATTGGAAGAGAAGGTCAAGGTTTCCTGTTCTAGCATACTAGCACTCTCTTGTGTGCAATAGTTTGAAAAACACATGTTTTTAGTATTTACTAAATGTTGCATGATGTCGTGAGGGTAGGCCACATATTTGATCACTCATTAGAATTTACTGAGGGGTGTGCAATAAGGCGCCATTTCTTTCTTCACTAGAGGTAAATGAGTTGGATTAACTAGGTCCCAACTATGACACTATTCCCCACTATGAAAAATTGGTTCTTGAAGAGTTGTAGTGAACACTCGCCTAGCTCTTGGTATTTGATGCTTCAAGGGTTTGAACTAATGTGGTCCCTTTCTTGGTATCGATCCCAGTTCATGTATGAGTATTTTTGAATTATATAATCAGTGGACATAATAAAATTGAAAAGTGCATTTATAGTTTGATTGCTCATGTAGACTTGGGCATAGTTCATAAAAGAGAAAATTAAGATTAGCTTAACTTTGATAAAAAAGAGAAAAGTACATAAGAGTTGAAAATTATTAATTAGAAAATTTATTTGATAGGAAAAGACTATTTCATGTGCACCCACTCAATTAAGAAAAGTCAAAGGAATTAAGGGAACAAAATAAGAAAATTGGTTAAACTGTAGTGAATAACATTTAATTTTATATTTTTGAAATTATTAATTATGTATGGAGGTGACGTATGTGGGTGAATATTATGCATTTAGTAACTAAACAATTAACATTTTGGCCATTGATAAGTTGTATGAGCCTCAAAGACTATATAAGAAGAGAGGATTGAACTTGATATCTCACTTTTTTGTCCCCTAATTGTGGATGGTTGTCCTAATACTCACACTTTTCCTGGTGTACTTGTTAGAAGCTTGGTATCAAGGGTTATGCCTTAATCTTGGAGGTGGGATACCTTATATGCTCTATAAAAGAGATGCACATTGTTTTGGCCAGTATTGTACTTTATTTATACAATCTGTTGCAACTCGGGGATTTTAGGGGAAAAAAAGCTCCTTAAGAATCATAAGGTGGTCAACCAATAGTCTACAAAATGGTGGTCAACCAATAATCGTATCGTGGTTGACAAATCATGGAGCTTGGAGTAAGTTTTCTTGGCAAAAGCTTGGGATAAAAAACTGGAGAAAAGTTATCTTCGCGCTAAATAAGGCATGGGCTCTTCAGATTTCCACAGTTTTCTGTTTATTTTCATTCAAATTTTGGTTTTATCGATCTTCCAAACTGGGTTTTAAGATGATCTGTTATCGCTCTTGCTAGCAAGCGACAACAAGCTTTTTAGTACTGAGTATGATATTCTAATATGTTCGTGCCTTTGTTAAGAAGAGATAGACAACCATTATGGTACTTAGTAAAAACCTTGGAAAAGATCAGTAGCATGGTCATGTGATCAACATACCATACTTCGAAAAAATAGATAGTCTGAGAGAGAAAATATTTAAAAGTAATATAAGAGGAAACCGATGTTCCTCACTCTATATATTTACATGATGTCTGTAATTGCACATTCAAAGGCTAAAGTATCTACAATTATGCTGTTCGATTTCAAGTTTGTCACTGGGCAGGAATGAGGCAAGTCAGCCTGCATTTCAATCAAATACACAAAGGTCAACAGGGCATATAATAAGACCCTTGGCTTGGAAAAGATCAGTAGCATGGCCATTTGATCAACCTAGCATAATTTGAAAATATAGATAGTCTAAGAGATAATATTTAAAAGTAATATAGGGCATTTCAATCAAATACACAAAGGCCAACAGGACACATAATCAGACCCTTGGCTTGGAAAAATCAGTAGCATGGCCATTTAATCAAAATAGCATAATTTGAAAATATAGATAGTCTGAGAGAGAACATTTAAAAGTAATAATATAGGAGGAAACCGATGTTCCTCACTCTATATATTTTCATGATGTCTGTAATTGCACATGCAAAGGCTACATCATCTACAATTATGCTGTTCGATTTCAAGTTTGACACTGGGCAGGAATGAGGCACGTCCGCCTGCATTCCAATCAAATACACAAAGGTCAACAGGGCACATAATCAGACCCTTGGTACATTTCTCTCCATGTGATTTCAAGTCTAATATTGCAGGGGAGTACCGATTCGTTTCTGTTGAATTGCCGTCCCATCTATTTCATGTGTCAAGCTTTGTTGGCCATGATATGTAGGAGATCTCTTACTGTTTAAGTCTTGAGTTTACGCAATGAATTATTGAACCTTTTATTATTTATCCAGAAAGGGAAGCTAAAATTTCTATTAGAGATATTTGAAATGCACAGATATCCCTTCTTTTGACTATCCATAATATCAAATTTACTACTAAAGTTGAGAATTCGTATACCTCATTCCTTTAGCTGGATTTGGTGTACTGCTTTTAATTTAATTGAAGCTTGATCATACAATGTCATTGTTTAAACACATGGGATATTTTTGTATTATAAACTAGTTTGTATTGAATTCATTAAATTTGTTTGGTTATGAAGGCTTGTGACGTGAATGTAAATCTAAACAAAGAAAACTAGCCCAAAATCTACATGAAATTCTCATTGCAGGAAAACTATGTCATTTTCGAATTCTATTTCCAAGCTTGGCTTTAGGAACTTGTATACACTCTAAGAGGGTGATATTAGCATTTTATATTTTGTATATTCCGCGAATTGAAGGAAAGGTCTGCAGGTGGATTATGGACACTTTAGAGATCTTGACTAGTGTGTTGTAATAGTTTGTAAGGTTGAGACACCTTTTACAGTGGACTTAATGATGTCAAAAGAACTCTATGAGTGATCTGGGTTAATTTCCTTTGCACCTATGATGAAATTGATCTGTATTAGGTTTGGAAGGATTTCATAAGCCAATTTGAGCATTGTAGCAATGCTATTCAGCCAAAGAGCTAAAGTTGGGAGTTAAATAATGAGAAATAATATTATTTAATATTTATTGGTCATTGTGTGGTTGCTTATTCTAAACAAAGTGTTACGTGGTACCAATACCAGCGCACCTTTAGTTGATTTCCCAGGAAGGGGGGGTCGCTTTTTTTCTTCTAGGCCAGGATAGGGATGTTACAACACTTATGAGGGATGGCTATGACCGGACCCTTTGGTCCTTCCTTTAGGAATACTATGGCTTAATGGCACTGCTGACTGCCCTTTGTTGGGGTTCTTTAGCCTTGGGTTTGGTGTCTGAGACTCTTAGGGGCAGGTCATTGTGTTACATGACCCCCTCCATTGTTTACTATAGTGATTGTGTTTCAACTTCAAGGCCTTTTGCCTCTCTTTCAGGTCACCTCAACCATCCATCTTAGTCCCCTTTTAGCATAACGCCTCCTTTATGTGGGACTTTTCCAAAAGATGATGTCATGTCCTCTCCAGGCCGTACTGCTAGTTTTTTTTTGGGGGGGTGAGGGATTATCATCATTGTTGGGGTTAGATGGGGCAAGACGCCCTCTCCCCTACTCACTCCAACCCTCAGTTTAGAGTGATTTGCTCATTTTGAGATATTCTAGTCGTTTTGGGGTAAATTGTGGGGAAAATGCCCCAAGTTACCCACAGTTTTGATTATTTTATGTTATAATTTTAAGTTGACATGTTATAATTTTAAATTGACATTTTAAAAGCATGCCAGCCTGGTTATTTTTGTAAAGTGAGTGTGAGAAGGCTTTAAATAAGCCTCTCGTCACTTCATTTGAACATAAGAGAGTTGTGACAAAACATTATATTATTTTTTTACCCTTACTAGGGCTCTTGGAGTGACACGCACACCTCTTGAGGCAGTATTCTTGGTTCATGCTCTTGCTAAGGTGATGTTAGAATTGTTTTCTTAACACATGCACAAGGAGGTATCTAGGGTTTGTTTCTTGATTTCTCTTTGTTAAAAGTTGATGAATGATGTTTTTGTGGATTGAATGGTGGCACTAATGCTGCATTTTGTCTGAATTAGGTCACTTATCAGCCTTTTGTCCCCTTTGTTTGTTGAAGAACACCCTCTAGAAGTTCTTTTAAGCTTGGGATTTGGATCTTTGGTTTTTGTCTTAGTTAGTCTTCCACTAACTAGTCCTTTGTGGCTGTTAGGAAGATCCTAGTTGGCCAAAACCTTGAAGAGACATCTCAAGAGGGAGGTTGATCACCTCCCTTAATGCCCTAGGGTTTAGGGTAAACCTAAAAGCCCTTTTGGCCTTCTCCTCATTCATTTTTCCTTTAAATTTCATTGCATCGACATATGTTTATACTTGCATTTCATGGTAGAATTAGGGTTAGAAGTAGGTTTGCAATTTTATGTTAAAAACTCTAGAAAACCAAAAAAATATTTTGTTTTTTCCAATTTTTTCCCTTCCTAAAATTTCGACCCTCCTACAATTTTTCCCTACCATTTTTGTCCCTAGAAACCTAGGGTGAAATATTTGGAAGCCCTAAAAATTCAAAACATTCCAAAAAACCTAAACTCTACACTAAACCCCCCCCAAAAAAACCCTCTAACCTAAGCCCTAACCTATCCCTAGTATGCTACAACAACCCACAACCTCCCCTTCTCTTCTTCCTCATACCCTCGCCTTCCCGCTTTCCTCACCCTTGGTTTGCTACCCAGACCCTCGACCTTGCTCCTCTAACCCTCGGTCCTCATCCTTGAGGCCTCCCTTACCTTGACCTTTCTTGGGGCAGCGTGCTACTGGGTTGGAACGACCCTAACAGGGTCCCTTCCCATTGCTTCTAAGCCTACAATCAATTTGCAAACCATGACAATTGGATAGTCCCAAATCCTTCCATAAGAAATTACTAGAAAGGGTTAGTAAAGGGTGTCCAAAACATTGCTTTAAACATTTACTTTTTGTTTTAATAAACTGAGAAGTGTTACATGCATACTACAAGACTGTCTGACCAAATATGATATGGACGTACTTTGCTGTTGATAGCCTTGTTTATGCTCACTTTAGTTAAATCGTTACTTGTTTGAGTTGAAGGACTAGATATTGGATGCCTTATTGCTATCCATTTTATGTGGAGGAAAGATAACATTTTATTACTTGTGTATTGATACATGTTGTAATCTCACAGATCACATAGGGTTACCAATAATACACATTAAAAGCATACATACATAACAGAAACAAGAGACAAGAACAAGTAGGTAGAATAACAGATTATATTATAATGAAAGGGTCCATACAATACAGAGAACTGAACCGAGTTCTCATCTGGCTCAACAGCCTAATATATATGATTACAAAACAATTACAAATAACTACCTGTCGGTTCGGTCAACCGACACGACCTTATGTGGCCGACCTAATCTCTAATTAGTTGGCTGATCAACTTAGTTGGCTATAGTTCTAGTCGGCTTTACCGACTTGCTCCTCCAACATCTCCCCCACAAACAAAATATTTCTTCGTCTTGAAGAAACAAGGAGGTACCAAAATTTCTTTACCTGTCCTAAGTAGTTATTTCTGTGTTTGATCTTCATGGACTGTGAAGTCTGATGGTTGGTCTCTTCTGTACACAGACTTTGACAATTGCTTCAGCTGTTACTGCTAGCTGATGTTGGAATTCTGCCAACTTTGCAGTACTTTTTGGATGTCGATGGTTAATGTAGTCAGACTTGATAATATCGACATTTTTTCTTGAATGGAAAGTTCTGCTATTCTTTCCATGTCGGGACCCATAAAATGGTCCATTTCCTCTGCTGTTTCAAAAAGTCATTTCATCTGCGGGCAGATGATGTCTAATTTTTCTAAACTTGGAATTGCTTGCTGCACCCATTGATGTGCTTGTCGCTCGAGCTTCTGTAATTTGGCTGTTTCGAGCACTATTTGATTTTCGATTGTGCTTCTAAGTGCTTCCTCTGTGCTTTTTCTCTTCTCGAGCGCTTGGATTTCTTGTCGGGTCTGCCGGGTTTGCTGATAGACTTGCCCATAATAAGCAGGCCAGTCTCGTAGTACTTTTTCAGTAATGACTGACTCCTCCATGTGATCTTGTAATACCTTGTGTGCTTCTGAAAAAGCTATATGCTGCTGCATCAACGGTCGAGCTATTTCTTCTTTTTGCTCCTCTCTTGTGTCCTACATCTGTGCCTGTAGCATCGACACTACGCTCTCAAACAACTGATAAGTTTTTTCTAGCGGTTTGTCGGTGTCGGCCTCTATCGGTCCTGGTAGCACATATTGCACAAGGTTTTTGCATTTGTTAAGGAACTTGACTTATTCTTTTTTGTTATCATCGAGCTCCTTATGTCTGTTCTGGCTCCTTATCTTTGCTTCGATTGCCAGTGTTTCCAAAAGTTGCCCTAATTCTCCATCCCTCAGCTTGGTTGCATCGACTGCAGTGGTCGACCCAAGTTGACTAATGTGGACCATTTTCATCTGGCCTTGATGGTCCTTTTTCTTTTTGTCTTTCTTCTTTTTGTGCTTTTGCTGCTCTGCTTGCTTTGGCACCTGTGTACCTGCAAGAGTCAAAACTGGGTTGTCTGGTTGTTGGTTAGTAGTGGTTGAAAGTATTTTTGGTTGGGTCGGTTGGATGATTGCTGCAGCTGGTTGTGTATCTGGTTGGTTGTGCACAAAGGGTCCAGATGCGGATGTTGTTGGCGCTAATGGTTGCGGCGGAGGTGGTCTTGGTGCAGCTGGTTTGATTGCAGGTTATGGGTTGGGGGGTGGTGGTGATGGCATTGGTGAATGGTCAGGTGTGATTGGGTTGGTGGAGATATGGTTGGGTGACAGGTTGTGGATCTGTGGGGGTGAATCTTCCTGAAGGTCCGAGAAGAGTTTGTCGATTTCTCGAGTTATTTCATCCACGTTCTCTCCTTCCTCATCTCCAGTCGGTTTCGAGGCTGGTGGGTGGGGTTCGGAGACAATTGGGATGACAGATGTAGTCCGACTTGCGGCAACTGCAGCTTGTTTGTCGGGGTTTCTTTGAAATGTCGAACTTATGATTGCCATAGTCCTTGGCCTCTGCGGTACTTGGTCAGGTTGGGGAGCGGGTAGTCTGGATCCACCAACTTTGAACAAAGGGAATTTAGTGGAGAGCTTTTGTACTGAGGTGAGCAACTCAGGTAATTTTTCAATGTATGCTTGGAGGTATTTGTCTCGATCGAACCTTTCCTTCAAGGTTTTCGACATAGCATTCTTGCATATGTCAAGTGGGCTTATGGAAGGAGGTTCTGTAATTAGTTCTTGTGTTATTTTGGTCAGAGACGAGGGTGGAGGTGTAGACACGAGATCCACAACATTTTTGGCTGTCGAAGTATTTGTGCTTTTTGCCTTCTTCGGCCGACCTTGTTGTGCCCATGCTTCGATGAATTTCTAGAACTGGGTTTCCACCGGAACTCTGTTTGCTGCGACATCTTCTATAATGTCGCAGGCTGTAGCTGCTAGCTCTTCCTCGTCTTATGAGGACTCTGCAATGATAAGCTTGCACTTACCCTTCCCTTGCTCTTGGTCCTGAGTTCTTTTTTTTCTTCCTTGATGCTGCTATCTCCTTCGACAATTTGCGTATATTTTCTTTGGTGATAGCATACTCAGGGTTTGTTTCTATGTCGTGTCCTCGCCCTTCCTGTCCTCCCTGATGTTGGGTCGAGATGATGCTTTCTTCAGCCATATTGGTTACCTGCTGTTCTGCTTGTGTCTGTTCCTTTGTCGGTGGTTTGATTATAATTTGCAGTCGACCTGTGTCTTCTGTTGGTGTCTCCTCCGACACAAATGTGCTGATGTATAAGCTGAGCTCATAATATTCTTCTTTCTCTTGGTCTGTTCGTGGCTTTTCTGTCGATAAGTCTATCTCTTTTGCCTTTGCTGGTATCGACAATTTTGTAACCGACTGTCGAGCTAACTCCCAGAAAATTTCTTCGACTGTCGAGTAGTAGTCGAGAGTCTTTGCCTTTGCCTTGGCGCCCTGCATGTACCACACCGTGGTATGGTCGAGTTCTAACTGGATGTGGGCAGTTTTTGGTAGACTTCGTCAGATGTTCTAGGGCACCCTCCATTTGGTCATGTGACTTTCAGCTATTGGAACCAGTTTTCTAACAACACTTTGCCTTTTGCAAGTTCCTTCATTGTTCCATTTTGGGAGAACGGTTTGAATCTCCACATATGAAATTTTGTGGGTTCTTGAAATTGTTTGTCCCCAACAGGGCACAAGGAGTACATGACTATCCATATCATGAGGGATGGGAACCTTATAATCCCTCCTGACTCTTGGCATTTTTCAAAGATGCCTTTGAGCATGTCGACGACATACTCAGCCCATCTGTATATTTTTCCTGTGTTGGCAATGATATCCACTACCTCCAACATATCCAGTTTGAGGTCGCTTCCCTGACTTGTCGGTGTAAGCGCAGTGGCTATGATTTTAGCCACAATTTGTGGCGTTCGAGCTTGTATTTGGCTAATCATTAGCCATTTGGAGTCCTTTCTTGATGCTGATTCTGTTAGCTCTTCTACCAACCCTTCTTTTATTCCGACTGGTACTAGATCGCGTTGTTTTGATAATCCAGTCAATTTGTAGATTACTTCACCAGAGATTTTGATTGGTCTGTCGAAGTAAAACCTGCCGTTGTGGTACTGGCTTATGATAAATTTCACCGCTGTTTCTTTTATGCCTCCAAAACTGGCCATGAGCGGTGCGTTTATGTAGTTTACAATGGTACTGTGGTTTATTTTCTCTGTGGCTGCGGTAGGATTTTTGTCGACATAAGCCCACTCTTTAATCTCGGCCCATAGTTTCACCCATGAGCCCTCCTGAACCTTAACGTTCTTGATGTTTTTGAGTCTCCTCATCAATGGTGTCTCCGCGGTCTGTAGTTCTTTCGCTTTGGCTGCAACTCTGGTTTGTTTTGGTGCCATCTTGTCGGTCTGCTGGTCGACTTTACTTTGGTATTCTTGACTTTCAGTCATCTGGTTGCTAAGTTGCTCTCTCTGTTTGAAATGCTGTAAATGATCCTTTAGCGGTTCAATATTTATAGTTGATGTGTTTGACGTTTTTGCCGATGGTTGTATTAATGGCGAACGTGATGGTCCAACATGAACACTTGAGTTTGCGTTAATGACGATTTTATTTTGTCGCTCGTAGTCATGAAGGTGTGATGGGACTTTCGAGGACGTTGGTCGATGTCGATCATGTGAGCAGTCTATAGTGTTATGATGATGGGCGTGATGTCGGTTGTTGTAGTGGTGATTTCCTGTCATACATCTTTATGTATTTCGATTCTATTTTGCTTTTTAGATTTTCAGATGTTTTTATAGCTTTTGTTTAACCGTTATGGTCGTTTTTTTTCCGACTTGTTTAGTTTATGTACCGTTTTAGTCAGGCATAGTTAACAAGTTTCCAAAATACTATGCCTTGTAACGTCCTTAGTCGGATTGATCCGTTGGTATGTATCTCTTCGAAAACATAGGATCCCATCTATTCTGTATGTAGCTTTTTGGGTTTTCCTTTTACCCGACTGTTGTATAGTAAGACAAGGTCTCCCACCGACAGGATTTTGTTTTTGATGTTTCGATCGTGCCATGCCTTTTTTTGTTGTTTCTGGATTTCCTGATGTTGTATTGCGATTAGTCAGTGTTCTTCAAGTTTACTTAGTTGCAGCAGTCGGTCATTTCTTCCTTGTTCGACATCGACGTGTAAAATCTATGCAATAATAGGTGTTTGTTGTCGAAAGTGTAGTGGAACTACTACTTCTTGTCCATAAACTAGTCGAAATGGTGTTTGGTCGGTTGAACGCTTGTATGCTATTCTGCATGCCATAGTACCGCAGGTATTTTTTGTCCCAGTCGTCCTTGTCAGTGTTACATATTCTTGTTAATCCCTTTGTTAATGTTTTGTTAAATGCTTCAATTACTCCATTCAACTGAGGGTGGTAAGCTGTACTCCGACGGTGGTCGATTTGGAACTAATCTGTTAGTGTTTTAATAGTTTTATTAATGAAGTGTGTTCCCTGGTCACTGATTAGGGTTAGTGGACATCCAAATCTGGTAATGATATTCTCATAGATAAACTTAGCAGCTATCTCGCTGAAATATGTGTCGACTGGTTCTGCCTCTACCCATTTGGTTACGTACTCAACTGCAGTTATTATGTACCTTGCACCTGTTTTTTTTGCTGGTATTGAAAATGGTCCTATGAAGTCGATAGCCCAAATTTCAAATGTCAAGCTTGGGTTTATTGATATTAGGGGCATTTTTGTACTAGGCAGGGGTCAACCCAGCCATTGACATCTATCACATTGACTTACAAAATTTTTGCAGTCTTTGTAAAGTGTCGGCTGCCACAGCCCTGATTGTTGGATTTTCTTTGCAGACATAATATTATTTCTTTCATGTTCTAGTACACACCTTCTGAGGATGTTGTCTAAACCCATTTTATATAGGAATCCATTTATGAGACTATATGGTGCAACTTTCATGGCTAAGATTTGTTTCTTCTTCGTATTCATGCCTTCTACTCCTTTCCTGTTTTCTAAGAACTATGCTATTTCCTCCAACTCTTTTGGGATTGCTTCTATTCGAAATAGATGTGCATCCGGTAAGTCATCTTCAACTCCTGTCGGTTCCTCTCCTGTGTCGATTTGGGATAAATTGTTAGGACCGACATTTAACTTACCTGGTTTGACAACGACTTCGAATTCGAATTCTTGGAATAGAAGTAGCCATCGACAAATTCTTTCATGGTGTAGAGGCTTATTTACGAGGTATTTTAGTGCTTGGTGGTCGGTGTAAAAGATAAATGGATTAGCTAGTAGGTAGTGTTGATATTTTTGTAGTGCGAAGACCATTCCTAATGCTTCTCTTTCTATTGTCGAATAGTTTCTTTCAGCTTTATTTAGTTTTCTGCTACTGTAAACTATAGGGTAGTCCATTCCATCATCTCTTGGCTGAGTTAGGATTGCTCCTATTGCTAGGCCTGATGCATTGATGTGTACATGGAATTTGGTCGACTAGTTTGGAAACCTTAGGATGGGTGCTTCGACTAGCTTTCTTTTTAGTTTTTCAAATGATATGTTGCACTCCTCTGTCCAGTCAAACTCCTGATCCTCTCTTAGCGATTCTTCCAGTGGGTATGTCATATTTAAATAGTGTCTTATGAATTTTCTATAATACCCTGTATGACCAAGTAGTACCCTGACTTGTTTTGGATTCATTGGTGGTTTTAAGTCGAGGATGATTTTTATTTTTGCGAAGCCGACTTTAATACATTCTTTACAGACAATGTGTCCCAATAGTATCCCTATAGGAGTTAGAAATATGCACTTCTTGATGTTCAGAGATAGTTGGATTTGTTTGCATCGTTCTAACATAAGCCTTAGCCATTTACAATGGTCTTTCAGTGTAGAGTATATTGTCCAATCGTCGAAATATACTGCCATTGTCTTGTAAATGTACTCCTAAAATGTTTTAACCACAATCCTTGAAAAGACTGCAGGTGCATTTTTAAGTCCAAAAGGCATAACCCTATAAGCAAATGAACCAAATTCACATACAAATGCTGTCTTTTTTATTATTATCTTCTTTGGCTATTGGTACTTGATTATAACTTGAGAATCCATCTGTAAATGAGTAGCATTCATGTCCTGCGACATCATTTAAGATTTCATCCGCATAAAAAGTTGGAAATGGGTTTGTTAATGTAACTTTATTGAGTTCTCTGAAGCCGACACAGATCCTTAGCTTGGTTGGACCATGTTTCTTTGGTTGAACCACGATTGGACTTGCCCATTCTGATTGGTCAATAGGGTAGATAATACCTGCTACAAGCATGTTATCAATCACCTTCTTGACTATCCCTTTGTATTTATGAGCTAGCTTATATGGTATTTTCTTCACAGGTCAAACATCAGGTTTAATGTCGATTTTCATTTCACCCATTTCATGGGCTAAACCTTTGAGATCTTTATAATCTCTGGCAAACACATCCTGAAATTCTTTTAATAAGTTCACTATTTCTGTTGTCTGTGCTTTAGTCCAGTAGTCTCCAATTTTTGCTATTTTTGGTCGATCATCATTTAATATGTCGACTTCTTTGATTTTCACTTTAGCGTCTAACCATTCAGGGGCTTTTGTCTCATTGATTAGTCGACCCCCTTCTTTAAACTGTGAAAATGTAGCAGGAACGTCTGCTGTAGTTATTCGGTTGATGTCTTCTTTGTCGATTGTCTTGACTTTGAGTACTGTGCGAATTGGTTTTGTTGTTTCGGCATGGTTTGATTTCCATTTAAATCTTTTCCCTTCTGAATTTTCATTTTCCAGTTGTAGTCTTGTTGACTGTGGAATTGTCCCGGTTTGTATATTATTGCATTTTGTTGTCGGTCGGTTGTGTTTTAGGGTTTTGTTTTCTGTCGATTGTACAAATGCTTTGATCTGTTTTTTCGATTCGACCAAATTCTCATTTTGGGGTACAAAGTTGAAATCCTTGATAAAATTCTCTTTGATTTCATGCCATAGGAATGTTTCACCTCGAGCTTCTTCCATTTTGTACCATTTGTTTGGTAAGTCAGAGAGTGTTGATGGGAATAGGTGTGGCCATGTACGTTCATCTTTATATCCAAGTCTTCTCCATTCTTTTTCACATGTCTTTATGTAGTTTTCTGGATCTTGTCCTTGGGTAAATATAGGTATCTGAGCCTGGTTGGTCAACTTCTTTCCTCCAAATATTTCTACAAAATAAGTTGAAGCTGTTGTCCATGTCTGCAATCTTCACTGATGGCTATCCTACCATCTAGCAGCTTGTCCTGTAAAAGTTTCCACTAAGCTTTGTAGTCGGCCATGTTCACTAATGTTCCTAGATACTTGCTCTACGTGCATAAATGGTGATTCTCTTTCTTTATATCTTGGGATTTTTGTGATATTTATATTTGTTGGTTTCAAGGTGGGATATTCCCTAGTTTTCTTCTCAAATGTTTTTGAGTTGATAGACACCACAAAGCATTGTCTGACTGGTTTCTTCTGTACTTTTTGAATGGTCCAGAATCCTCTTGCTTTTGTTTCATAGTTTTCAACCTCTCAATCATATAGTTTTGCGTCTGAATTGTATCCTACCGAGTCTTGGTTGCCTAAGTAAAGCTCACCATATATATTAGGTTCTGTGTAATCTTCATTATTCTGTATCTGATATAGTTGTCGGATGTCAACTTTTTCATCAATTGGTTTTGTCCAAGGTTCTCCTTGGGATGGGTGGATAGGTACTATGAATTTTTGTCCATTCCCTTTTAATTTTATTTTTTCTTTGTCTAAGGATATCGAGGCTTTCATTTTTCTCCCCAAAGGTCGACTTACTAACGCTGGGAAGGAGCTGGATCCTTCTTTAGGGTCAATAATTTCAAAGTCGACTTTGGTCGATATTTCTTTTATTGTTGTGTTGACATTTTCCCAGACTCCAATAGGTTCAATTAGGCCTTGGTTGGCTAGTTTCAGGTATATGCCTGACTCATATAATCAAGGTCTGCCTAACTGTTCCCATGTGTCTTGATTCATAATAGTCACCCGAGAGACCCGGGTTCAAGTTCCGGCAACAGAACCAATGTTGTAATCTCATAGATCACATAGGGTTACCAATAATACACATTAAAAGCATACATACAAAACAGAAACAAGATACAAGAACAAGTAGGTAGAATAACATATTATATTATAATGAAAGGGTCCATACAATACAGAGAACTGAACCGAGTTCTCATCTAGCTCAACAGCCTAATATATATGAATTACAAAACAATTACAAATAACTACCTGTTGGTTCGGTCAACCGACAAGACCTTATGTGGATGATCATATCTCTAATTAGTCGGCTGATCGACTTAGTCGGCTAATCAACCAAGTCGGCTATAGTTCTAGTCGGATTTACCGACTTTGCTCCTCCAACAATACATGTATGGTTATAAAGGGGATTGGTTTCTTTGCAAGTATTTAAATACATGATAGACATGAATGAATGATCTATTTTCCTAAAAGACAAGTACCTCAAGTTGTGTGATTGCTAATACATTGTAACATTGCATTGATATATGTTCTTAATCCCAAATTTGTTACAACTATATTGCCATAATCAGATTGCCATGCTTGTGCTTACTTGTGAAAGACTGATACTACAAGTGGTCTAAATGACACTTATATGAGATATTGGAATTTGTTACTCACTTTCCATTTGTGATGTATTAATGAGTGAAATTGACATACTTGTTGGCATATTGTACTCACATCCTATATAGTATGTTTCTTCATTCCTCAATTGCTTGACATATGGAACTGGTCACTAACACGTTGCAATAGAAGATATTTTTGCTGTCTAAGTGTCCTTCTAGATTATCAACAATGGGTCTCCCTTGGAGGTCAAAGACACTCTCCAAAGCAATCTAAGGGAGTGTGACTGAGGTGACATTGGGTCACATTTCCTTCATATATGCTTACTAGGCCATACTGCTAGTTTCCCTGGTAACACAAATCATTCAAGCTCTGGATTTATTGCAGGAAAGAGTCTATTTAGCAGGTTTCAAGTAGGGTGGATTCTGGAACATTGTCTTCTCTAGCTAAAAACTAAGTTGCTTTTGGTTTGGAGATTATAACATGACATGAACAACTACCAGTTTTTCATCTTATCCCTTATTCATGTATTCTCTTTCAAGTGTTATAAAGGAAGGTTGGCACATAGGAACTAGTTCGCAATGGGTTTTTCTACAATCGTTGTTTAGTTTGCAAGACAGTACAGAGAAAACCTTAAGGTTTTGGAATGTACAACCTTCAGATTCTAGCTTTGCTTGTAACTTTCTTATGGTATTTGGGCTATGAAACATTCGCTACCTTGGTGTTGAAGGCCATCTTTAGGTTTACATTTGTAAAAGAATGACGTGTAAAACATATATCATTTTTTAGATTCTTACGTTGTAGTGGTTGATATATTTTACATGGGATGTTATTCAATCTTAAAATATAATATTAAAAATAATATTAAACATATATATAAGGGTATTACATATGGTATCCGAGCAAGGTTACATATGCTAGATCCAATGGACCCACATTCTTAATAGATAACATGCTGAATATTGGTTCAATTGTATTTATTTGTTTTTGAACTGATCAAAGTTTGTAAGTGTATGTCTGTGTGTATAATGTTGTGATGGAGAGAAGAAGAGGAAGAAGTGAAAACATGGAAACAAGAAGCCATATTGGATGAACTTGACTACTTACCCTCCACCCTCTCCTCTTAGAGCATAGCATCATGTCAATGTACCTGCGAGAGAAGTCATGACAAAGATGCAGTCATTTCAAAGAATGTTGTTGATTTTTGTACCTAGTCAGATGTTCCCTAAGTGGCTTTATTTTGCCTAAGTCACTTAAGAGGGAAAAATGTGACCCTCACATTAAAGTCACTTAAATGTGATCTTATGACTATAGTCACCTTTTAATAAAGTAAGTGAGTGAGTGAATTTATTTATGGGAAATAAATAAATGAGAATTTCACTCTCACTGGGAAATTATAAAAAGGGGTGAGGGAGGCAAAAGTGAATCACTTGTTCATTTTCAAGTTGAAGGAGAAGAGAGAGCTCAAGGAGGTCAAATTTCCAGGTTAGGGTTTGAAGCTGAAGATTTCAGCAAATTGCTTGCACGGTTCCCTAGATCGTACGGCCACATTAATTGCTGGAGTACGGCTTGCATTTAATGCTGAGTACGGCTGCATTTATTGGCACGAATTTCGAGGAGGGAGTACGGCCAGGTCTGCACAGAATTCGAGGTGTACGACCGAATTAAATGCTGCACAGAAATCGAGGAGTACGGACTGTGTATGGCTGAGTAAATTTTGGCACAGATTTCGAGGTAAGTACGGCTGTAATTAATGCTGTACGGACTGTGTACGGACTGCAATAATTAGGGCACGAATTTCGAGGATCCTGTACGGCTGATCTGCTGTACGGCCTGCTGTCTGATTTGGCACGAAATTCGAGGAGATGTACGGTTAGGGTTTGCTGTACATGTGCATTTATTGCTGAGAGAAATTCTGGTGGAGATAAGTTGTATTTTCATCTTTCATTTTTCTGTCCTACATTTTACTGAAGAAATAATAAAAGCTCTCATCTCAAACTGGTTTTCCCCGTGGGGGTTTTTCCATGGCAAATTTGCCAAAAATTACTGTGTCAAATTTTATGGTGTGCATGTGTTTATTTACAGCCTGTTAGTTGTTTTCAGCGTGTTTAAATTGTTCAGAGAAATTTCATAAGTAACTTCAAGCCTATGCATAACCGGCTGAAGTGAAACTCACGAAATTGTTCATTAAACCAGCAAGCTGTTAAACAAGGTTTTTCAATAAATGTTAGATGCTTTGATTAACAGTATGAACCAAGAAGTTCATGGTGTTCCTATTTTTGGACAAGGGTTAGTAAATCCCGATAATTCTAGTGCTTATTGGGAATTGAAAAATGTTAGTTCCATATTTTTGAGGCTGCACTGATGGAGAGTCAATTGAGGCATGGATTGAGAACATAACCATGTGCCTTTCACTTAGAGATTATGTTTCTAACATCAAGGCGCATATGGGTATATTCCAACTGAAAATAACTACATTATTATGGTGGAATACTTTACTATCACAATTAGGAATTGATGTTTCTGAGATATCATGGGAGTTATTTGAGGAGCATTTTAGAGAACAATACCTTCAAAGGCATTAATTGGGAGGTGGTTGAATGAGTTCAATTCCCTGAGACAGAGTTTCAGGTCAGTGTTAGAATGTAAAACTAGAGTTATGGAGCTTATGCGATATGGACCACATTTGAACATAGAGAAGTTACATCTCAACAAGTTTGTAACATCACAGTTTCGAATATTGATGCCCCATACTTTGCATGAGGTAGTTCAAAGGGCTATTATAGTCGAGGAGGAGCTTATGGAGGGTGGTAAGTTGAGATCATCTATACCTTCAGGTTCAGGGGGATAGAAATAGAGCTCTCAATTAGTTAAGGCACATAGATCAATGACAATGCATATGGATGCACCATGGGGGCATGTGATGGGGATCCAAAAATGTTAGTCTGGAGGTCAAAGGCCACCATATAGGCCATCGATGCAATAGAGTGGTGCCAAACCACTACAGACTCAACAAAGTAGTGGATCTACCTTTATATAATCTTGGAGTTGGAGGAAACCTCCTAAAAGGGGGCGTTGGACATGTGGAGAGTTACTTTTTTAGAGAGAGAATCCATATGTAGTGAGAGGAGTTGGACATGAGTAGAGCTAGACCACTCTTGAAGATTTGAGAAAAGCTCATTAGATTCATGTAGCAGTGAATAATCGTTACGTTGGGCACTAGCTGATAGTGCTCAATACAACATGTAAGATTAATGGTATGTGTTTTTCATTATTAATATATCCATGAACAGTAGAAAATTTTATTCATATAATGAAAATTTTAAATGTGGGATGATTACAACTAGTCGAGAATATTTTTACTAGGTTGAAATGACTTCTAGTGTTAAACAAGGGGTTGGGAAAATAATTAAGGACTACACAGATGATCTTGGGGTATGTGTTACCCAAGTATCATAGTATACTACCACCTTGCAATCCTATGATATAATTATAGGTATGAATTCAAGGTCAGAAGCCCATGAGGTAGCGTTAGATTGTAAGAGTAAATTGTTTTTATTTTATAGATAACTCGACGCAAAATTATCTTATTGGGGGCTAATAGATGCGTGTTTTTGAAGTTTATTTCTATGATGCAACTGAACAAAAATTCTTAAGAAGCATTGTAAGTTGTATGATGGCATAACCATGAACAAGAAGGATGATATAGTGAATATGGTTCAACATCCTGCATTATCAAAAAATTTCGGCATGTTTCTAAAATAGTTACATGGACTACCATCTAAGTGGGAGTTGGAGTTTACAATTGAACTCAAACCAAGAATTGATCCTATCTCTAAGGATCATTATTGCATGACAACATTAGAATTGTGAAAGTTGTAGATGTAGCTCATAGATTTGGGATTTATTCATCCTAGTATATTACAGTGGGGAGCACTGGTGATCTTTGTAAATAAGTAATATGGGTTGTGTAGCCTTTACATTGACTATCGACAATTAAACACAGTTTCCAAAGATTTATGGTTTGTTTGATCATATGAAAAGGGAATTGTATTCAAAGATTGACTTGGGATTGACATATCATCACTTGAGAATTAGAGAAGAATACATCCCCAAGATAACATTTAAGATGCATTTCAGTCAATATCAGTTTGTAATAGTACCATTTGGATTGACAAAAGTGCCAACTCTGTTTATGAGTTTGATGAATGGGGCGTTTTCACAATACTTTGATAATTTCATGCAATTGTTCTTTTAAATTCTATTATGATATATTCAAGAACACAAGAGGAGCACAAAGAGCATTTAAGGTTGGTGTTGCAACTCCTTAGAGCACATAAGATGCATGCCAACCTATGTAAGTGTTTGTTCTATGCATAAGAGATTCATTATATGGGTCATATAATTTCAAGAAAGGGAATTTTCGTGGATCCAACAAAGATAGAGGCTATTATGGATTTTCCAACACCTAAGAATGTTTATGAAGTTCATAGTTTTATGGATTTGGCTAGATATTATAGGAGATTTGTGGAAGGATTTTTGAAGATTGCAAATCCTATCATGAAATTGCAAAATAAAATAATAAATTTGTATATATAGAATGATGTGAATGTACATTCCATAAGATTGACAGTTGTTGACAACAACTCCCATACTGAAGGTACCAAATGTGGATACGAATTTTCCAATTTGTATTGATACTTTAAAAAAGGATTAGGTGGAGTACTAATGCAAGAAGAGAGTGATTTCCTATGCTTCAAGAAAGATTAGACTGCATTAAGAGAATTATGTGATACATAACTTAGAACTTGTTGTAGTAGTACACACATTGAATATTTGGAGACATTACTTAGTTGGAAGAAAAATTTGGCTAAAAAGAAACCACAATGGACTTCAACGTATATTTACGCAAGGTAACTTGAATATTAAATAAAGAAGATTGTTAGAGTTATTGAGTATGAATTTGACATATCAAGCTAAATAAGGTAGTGGATACCTTGAGCAGAAGACCTTTAATATTTTCAATTTTACCTTAAAAAAATAATCTTAGAGAAAATACACTAAAATTGCAAGAAAGTGACGAATGATCTAAACAAGTAATTAGAATCCCTAATTATGAGGGAAATACTTTGGGTAGTGATGGACTATTAAAATTTCATAGAAGGATTTCCTTACCTCTCGATGAAGATAATCTGAAAGTTAATACTTAGGAAGCACATTGATCGTATATGGCCCACCTTGGAGTGAAAAACATGTATGCAAAATTGAAATTAATATTCTTTTGGAATGGAATGAAGAAAGACAACATATTACGTGTCTAGATGCATCGAATGCTAACAAGTGAAATATGAATATCGACACCCAATAGGATTATTACAACCACATGCAATGTGAAAATCAAAATGGGATTAGGATTATTACAACCACATGCAATATCAAAATCAAAATGGGAAATGATTTCAGTGAAATTCAAATGGCACTCCCTATGACATCAAGAAGATGCGATTTAATCTTCATAGTAGTGGATGCTTTAACTAAGAGTCCACATTTTTTCTAATGAATAATACCTATCAAACACCATAAATAAAAAGAGTTTTTATAAATGCGATAGTAAGGTTGCATGGAATTCAGAAGAAGATCATTTTAGATAGAGGATCAAAATTTATGGGAATTTTTTGGGCTTGTTTCCAAGAGGCCTTAGGAACACAACTTAATTTTAGTACGAGATATTACCCTGTGATAGAAAGAGTAAATAACGTATGGTATATTGTGTATGTATTTAATAAATTAACAAAATAATTGGGAATACTATTTACCTCTGGTAGAATGTGCATACAATAACAGTTATCAAAGTTTGATAAAGATGACATATTTTTAGATTTTATATGGTAGTCCTTATAAAAACTCCCCTTAGTTGGGATACATGAATATAGAGTTATAATTGGACTTGAACTGATTCAAGAAATGGTAGATCAAATGAAAACAATTTGAGAGAGATAAAAAGGAAGATCAAGATAGACAATTTTTGTAAGGAGACACACATAGAACAAATATAAACTATAACGTAGGGGACAAAGTATTCCTATTAGTTAGACCACAAAAGGGTTCTATTAAATTTGGAAAGGGAGCCAAGTTATCACCACAATATACAGGGCTATTTAAGATCACTAAAAGGTTAGGACCTGTTATGCCACACTTTGTGGGGCATACCTTTTTCCAGATAAATCTCTTCTTTTGGAGCAAGATACAAGCCAAAAGTATTGAGGCCCATCTTTGCTGCTCTCAGGCCTCCCCCTTTTATGTGATGAGATGGGTTATGATGTGATGATCAATGAATATGCCAAATTCTCTACTTATATCCCAAGCCATGATGATGAATTAATTGGTGATGTATGATATGTTGCTATTGATATAGTGGATTTATTGACTATTTGATGAGTATAGCTAGTAGTATCCCACTTTCAAGTTGGAAAGGGTAGTAGATCCTTGATTTTATTATGTACCATTGAACCTACACAATGTTTAAGTGTCCTACAAGGACTTGTACCCCCTTCTCTGGATCCATATTTTGACCTTCCATCCATCCATCCACTTCACCTAATAATTTTGGTATGCATCCTTGGTCTAAGGACTGATGGACTTGACGCTTTCATTCCCCTCCTTTGTTATCAATTGTCGGTGCTAGCTATTGGAAAAATGTGTCTTAGAGTTGCTTGTGTCATAGAAATTCCTTTATCTAGGGTGTTTGGTGGGATCACGACCCATGGCCTTCTTGCTTTCTAATCATGATGACCTATAGAGCACTATACCTTTATCAAAGCATGAATTTGAAATTGAAATGATAAATAAAAAATATATGCTTATGAACATATAAGGAAAATGGGTGATATAAATGCAAATAAAACTAAGTATATTGGTTTGGAAGTATGGGGGGTAGGCACCATCGGAGCTATAAACACTTGTCTGGCATGGACATTTGAACACCCTAACACTTTGTGTGGATGCTATGCCACTCATGCATGTATTTAGTGGAATATTTTTGGACTCCCATGATTGACATCTCTTCCAATTCAATGAGCTCCTCTTATTGAATAAGGATACAGTTAACTAATGGGTGCATCTCTTCAACACTCCTCTACACATATGACTTGTTATTTGTTGATCCTATTGGCATAGATAACTCTAGAGTATATCATTTTCCCATTACATCTTGAGTCAATCAACTCATCATTTTACCAAAAGTTTCCTTTTTCTAACCCTGATTTGTCCATCTACTCTGCCCATTGAAGAAACTAGTATTTGCAAGTACTTGAATGTTGCCATGGATTTGGTTAGTAGGTAAATCTTTCTTCTTAGAAACATGTTTGTATATACTTATGTTGTAGGTATATAATCATGTATACATGTCTAGTTATATAATGACTCAACTTGATGGTTAATAACATCTTCTATGTATTGGTTCATGTGGACACCCTTTCCTGTTGGTCCATTAGGGACAAATGTGATCCTAATGAATTTTGTTCATTACCATGAAGAATTCATCAAGTATTTTTCAATGTATCATATTTTGCATAGTGTGTCAACCTCTTGGGGGTCTAAAGGTGGCAAACCCATGTATTGATTTATAGTGGGTATGATGATGTAAAGGAAGATTAGTATATGAAGATGTCTAAAATTTGACAATTTGGATTGGATGGCCATCTTCACGGGAATCCGACTTTTTTTATTTTGCAAAAACATAATTTAACTATGTTTTAATTGCAATTGTGATGGTAGAAATGGATTCTATACCATCAATTTCCAAAACTTGACTGCTGTAACTTGGATTTTGAAAAATTCCCATCGTTTTTTTCCAAAATCATGGCGGGAAAATTTGTTTATTTTGACCCAAATCATTGAATTTTTAGACTATGCATTTGGATACCCATTTAACTACTTACCTAGGAATATGAAGTCATATTGGTCATTACTTACTTGGATTAATCATTTCCAAAAGGATGGTGGGATCCTCCCTAGAGACCACATTATTGATTTCCATGAACGTGCATGGGGTTGATATAATTAGTGTTTTAAAGATCCGAGGGTAGATCTAGGCACCTGATTGGTTCTTCTACAACCTTCAACCTTTGCATGTCAAACGATCCTCTAGATTGGCCAAATTCCATAGGGGTTTTTTCAGTGTCAGGGAGCATCTTGAAAACTTCATGAGCATACATGGAAAAGTTATAGCCATCAACTTATGCAACTTGTCTCCATACTATTATAGTACTTGCTAAGGATATCCATTATCATTGTCATACTTAGAGCTTGTCTTATTCTTACTCATATTAGTTTTTTATGAGATATTGATCACTGTCACTAACATCAGATTTGGAGAAATATTTCGTTGATGTTCATACTTCATAAGACATCGTTCCTCAATATTCCAAGGCAATATGTTTTGAAAATCAATCCATAAATAACAAATTGACTTATGCTCTAGATCTGATTTAATTAGCTATCAATTTATTATCATTACGCGGGGTTTGAGTCATCATTGTTGGAAACTCTTATATCCACTGTCATACCTTCATTCTCTTTATTCTTCACATATTGAAGTAATATTGATTGAGAAAATTTATTATGTTATCTTAACTTGATAGTCCTAATGACTTCCATTTCGTTGTAAGGTGTTATACATAACCATAACTGAGTAATTTTAAATTATATTGAAGAAACACTAATACATCAAATGTTGGGCTTAGGGAAAGGAAAGCAAAATTCACATAGAATTTTGCCTAAGTATGGAGAAGAGCTAAAGAAGAAGATAAATGAGCTATGACAGAAGCAGTGATAAGAAAGAAGAGGAGAAAGGATCTGCGATAGAAGCAGTGATAGGAAGGAAGAAGAAGGAAGATACACAACAAAAGAGGAAGCTGCGACCGAAGGAAGGAGTGCAAAAAGGGAATATGTGATGGAATAACAGTACTAGAAGGTGTGCAAGTGGCATATCTGCTGGAAAATGACAGTAAGGCATAACGGTTAGAAAGTGACAGGCCATAAATATCGTGGGTATGAGTTTGGCTAGATCCGACGGAAACCATACGTATGAAGGTTATTTGCAAGTCAAGATGTTAGTGCCTACTATTAGGTGTTACTAGAATAGGAAAGACATCCTGTTGGCTAAGTATAGTAAATCAACTGAGAAAGTGACATGTAAAGAGTCTATGAAAGAAGGAACCCAAGCTATATGTGAGTTAGCTTCTTTATTTTTAAGCTGTCTCAAAGGGATGAAATGCCATTGGTACCACAAATAACATTACAGGAATTCGATAAATGGAATGTTGACTTTGTAGGACCTATCAATCTAGCAAGAAATCACACCGGAGCAGGTATATTATCATTGAGACTGATTACCTAACCAGATGGGCAGAAGCTGCGACAGTAAAGGATTGTGCTGCTGCAAAAACTACAAAGTTCTTATTTGAAAACGTCATGACAAGGTTCGGATGCCCAAAGATTTTGATCAGTGATCAAGGTACATATTTCATTAACCAATTGATTGAAGAACTGACCGACAAATTCCAGATACAACATAGAAGAACAACTCCATATCATCCTTAAGCAAACGGAGCCGTCGAAGCATTTAACAAGATTATGGAAAATGCACTGACAAAGGTCTGCAATGCGCAAAGTGATGGCTGGGATCAAAATATCCCTGTAGTATTATGGGCATATCACACAACATGTAAGAATTTGACAGGTCAGACTCCATTCAGGATGGTGTATGGACAAGAAGCTGTCATGCCTATGGAATACATTGTACCAATTTTAAGAGTTGTTGCAATCACTGAAATGACAGATGTTGATGTTGTGGAAGATAGATTACTTCAACTAATACACTTGGAGGAAGAACGTTTTGTTGCAGTATTCACCAGAATGTAGAAAAAAAAGGAAAAAGGTATGGCATGATAAACATAGAAAGAGAAATCTTTTTGAAGTTGTAGGTCTTGTTCTTATGTATGACAGTAAATTCTTTGAGCATCCAGGGAAGCTGAAAACACATTGGTTAGGACCATATGTCATTAAGTAAATATCTGATGGAGGAGCAATCAAGTTAGAAAAATTAGTTGGGACAGAGGTTAGAGGACTCGTCAATGGGATTCAACTGAAACCTTATTTTGATAACTGTGACTTGGTCACATACAAAGCACACACACAAAAAAAGAGAGAAAAGAGAGAAAAGAAAAGAAAAGAAAAATAAGATGAGCCAAAAAGGTATGATTGCAAACTGCTAGTCTGCCGTAGACAGAAGCAAGCCTTTGCAGACTTGGCATTTGGTTAAGGTCAAAATCATGAGTGAAGAAAATTGGTCTATCGCAAAATGGGAACCTTATTGTGAAGGAACTGCAAGTCGCAAGGAGTGCGACGAGAAACTTAAGGAGCTGGAAAAGGAAGGAAACATACCACATGAAAGAACATAGGTCGCAAATGATGTGACGTTGGTGCAAGAATAAATATGCTCGTTGACATGATAGTTTTCAGTCATTAATTTACAAATATTGACATAAATTGGCGGCGTGCTTTGTGGTCATGTCTTCCTATATGACAATAACTGCTCTGCAGATGCCATCTAATTGACAACGTGCTGAAAAAGTTTCCTTAAATGATTTAATTGACGAGCCATGGGAATGACATGGCAATTTCATTTTTACTTAAATGACCACTCGTGTGAAGTACAACTGTCAAAAAATGTTGTTTCATATCAAAATTCGTGCCCAAGCTCATTTTCATTATGATTACATGAAACAAGAGCGATTGTGTCTGCAACATGAGGGGCTGAAGTGATTTCATGGTAATTTCAATATTGAGCACTAGTCCAACTGTGGAAGCTGAATTGGGACTTGCATCACCCACTCATATCATGGAAGATACAATGGGATATATTCCACCAACGCAACAACCAACCCCAATTGCTGGGCAAGTTCCACCTCGGCCATCGGGAAAACATAGAGGAGATGTACCAAGACCCTCCGTATATTTTGAAGGGAAAGCGTACAATGAAGAGGAAGAGGAAGGAGAAAGCAACGACAACACCACCAGTCCTTGATAATGACGAATACTCGAAAACCAGAACTTTGCTGTCGCCATACATCCAACCGAGATGGGAATATGCACTGAAGGTCAGACTTCCAGCCAAGATTCGAGCCCTACTGGAAGCACCCAAACTTCCAAAAGGAATTAAGATACTATAGGATGTTATACCAAATTTGCAGACGTTATCCTTCGATGACCATGATACCAACAAGATAAGCACCCTGGATAGAAAGAACTACATGGACCTGGTAAAGGAAACACCCAACTCACCCAACTGTTTTGTTGCAAAGGAATGGACAAAAAGACTGGAGCAGTATGGTCTATTATCATTACTATTCATGCCACACTTCAGTTGAAGAACATAAATGAACACCTATGTGAAACAGTTACTAGTAGTATTTCATGGAGGATACCCATGGCTAGATAAGGCATACTCAGTCGATGTTGACCTCATTATAGCAATTACAGGCCTTCTACAAGGAGTAGACCCAACGCCACTTTTAAAGAAGGACAAGGAGCCAACGATGATTGCAAGGATCAAGGATAAGTATGATATGGTTAGGGCCAACGAAGAATTCCTAATTTTGTCCATTAATGACCCGACTATTCACTTTGTAGCGAATATATTGTCCTTCAAGATGTTGTGAACATTGTGACCAACCCAATGTATTGTGGGTGCGGTTGTGCAAGATGTATGTGGGTTAGCTTCTCTGATATTAGATCTTTATTTTGTTATCTTTTAGTGTTTGCTGAGTGCATATGAGTTGAAGAACTGTAACTAAGTGCGCAGAAGTGTAGGAGAGGTTGAGTTGATCTAGGCTATGTGCAGATCATTAGTAGATTTGAGTATAGAGAGAGCAGAAGAGAATGCTAGAGAGAATGAGAGGAAGAAAGAGCATGTAAAGATAGAGAAGAAGATCTACAATAGTGTATGCAGCTTAGTGCGCAGAAAAAAGGTGCATATATTTCTCATGCCAGATGAAGAGCACTTTGTGGTTTTTTCCTGGATGGATTTCCATGTTATATTCTGTGTATATTCGTGAATGTTGAATGTGTTTAAGTTATTTGTATAAATGCGCATTGAATGAATGCTTATAGATTTCCTTATGAATGAATAGATGTATATCAAACACATTGTATCATTTGAATACGATTATGTTGCACAAAAGTTTTTATATAGTAATTACATAAGAGAAGTTGGGTCATGGTCTAAGTGTTCATAGTAAGCATAAATAATCCACCCATAGGCTTAGTTGAGCACCTTGGTAAGGGACTGAGGTACCTAAAATCCCCCACCCAACTGTGAAAACTTGGTTATGGAATTTACCCAATAGAAAGATATCTTGGGTGAGACTGCATTTGCGTCACAGGTGTTGCCGATTGAGCTCTTCTCTATTAGGATGATATCTTGGGATTTGTTGTGCTAAGAAGAAGGGACTGAACCTGGTTCAAGGTCCTTAGAGGAGGGAGAAAAACCAACATCAAGTCAATTTGCAAATTTTTTTATTACAATTGCTTGGTTGTAATATATATGTTTGGTGATTCCAATGACATCCATTCTACTTGTTGAGTAAAATTCAAAATATATATTAACGTTTATCAATCATGCTCAAACTACACTTGTTATGAATGCTATATGTGGAATGATATAAGAAGGATAAGTTTAGCATATAATCATACTTCTTAATGTTATTCAAATCGTCATAGTAATTGGTTTATGAAAAAATGCTTTGAAATACTAAGAAATTTGAGTGATAGAATCATAACATCAATAGCTTAATAGGGATTTAGTCTTTGAGTCAAGTTGCTCTCTTACGTACTCTTGAATTACTTGTTTCATGATGAATTGGTGAATGACTTGTTTGATGAATAATTGATGATGTATGGAATTATCTAGTACTTTTTATTGCATTGCTAATAATCTCACCTTGCTATCAAAGTGATTTCTTCATCAATAGTTCGGGTTCATTGCTAGACTAATGACATGATCTTGTTAGAATAATCAACCCATAGTTTACCCACTTAGACATTAATTCATTTATTTTTGTCTTATTTGCCTAGTTCATGTGTCCCACCTTGTGCAAGTTGTTATGTGCCTATCCATAGAGGTCAAACTTGCCACATTTGACTCATGTAGCACATGGGAAAGCCCAAGGAATCAAATCTACTTTATTCCTGGCCTCCTAGGCGCCTATCTGCTTTTTTTGCTTTATTGCCTGCTTTTTCAGTGTTTTAAGGCAAATGGGAAAGCTAGACTAGGTGAGGTGAACTTGTTTTTTGTCCTACACATCCTCCTCTCTTTTCTCCATGCAAAAGCATGTATGAGCTGCCATTCCACCACTCTTTAGCTTGCCTAAGCCTTTTTTCCAATTCATGAGCTCCATGACAGATTTGGGATCAACTTTTTACACCTATGGGGGATTTTCTTATATTTAGTAAGCCTGCTTTATGCTAGATTCGAATTGCTCCTCATGCATTCAAATCCCTGATGTATGTTATTTATTCAGCAACCTATTATTCTACAGGGTTGGCTATTGTACACTTACATAATATAGTTTAGTGTTACAGCTCCATTTTCAGTCTCTTTTGTGAGTGATTTTGCTTGATCAATTGTTAATTGTTGTGAGTAAAATTAATCTATTACTGGGTTTAATTTCCACATGGTATCAGAGCTGGTATAGATTGTATTCTCTCCTTCAAAATTGTTTTGCAGGTTCGACATCAAAGACTGGGAGCCTTCTACTGATACCTGGGACAGATTTTCTAGAGCTATGGATCAATCACAGAAAACTATCTTGACTCCTTTCAATTTCTTTGAATGGAAAGCAGAGATGGAGATACTGTTGGGAGCGAAAGGCCTCTACAGGGTGACTATGGCAACAGAAGCAGAGCCCAATGCAGCTGTAGAGAAGATAAAATGGCACAACAGGAGGGATGAGGCTTATGGCCTCCTGTGCTTGAGTATTTCCAGAGACCTCCTTTTCCATCTTGATGGATTGACATCACCGAATGAAGTATGGGAGAAACTTACTGATCTTTTTGGAAAGACAGATGAGATGAGGGGACATCAAATTGAAAATGAGCTGATTTCTCTGAGTCCAAATAGCTTTGAATCCCTGCAGCTATATTTCTCCAAGTTCAAAGCACTAGTTTTGTAGCTGAAACAATGTGGTATTGAAATTAAAGATGATCAGCTCGTACTGGCCATCCTCTCGAAGCTAGGCCCTGACTATTCAATGTTTGTTTCGACCTTCTATGCCACAAAACTGACAGCTCAAGCCTGGAAGATGCCTAGCCTTGCATATTTCATGGAATCTCTCACACAAGAACAAGACAAGCTGGTGATGATGGGCACCATCAAACCATCCAAAGATCAAGCTTTGATTGCTGGAGATTCGAGGGTGGATTCAAAAAGCAAAAAGAAAGCTAAAAAGCCACCTGAGCAAAAGAGAGACAAGAAACAGTCTCTGGAGGATCTACAAGGTCCCAAGAAGAATACCCAAAAGAAGAAAAACAAAGGTGAAATGAACAAGTGCGCATACTGCAATAAGGGCAATCACTCTGAAAGCTCTTGTATGAAAAAGCAGATTGATATGCTGGCCCAACTCCTGGAGAGGAATGGCATCTCCCTTCCAGAAAGCTCAAAGAAGAGAGAAGGAGGATCAAGTTTAGATGACAGAGAGAGAGTTCATGCATTGGTTGTTGGAACATCAAGCTCACCCAGTTTTATCATTGATTCTGGAGCTTCAAGACACATGGTTTCGACTAAGGAGGCCTTCTCCTCACTGGACAAGTCAAAATGACCATCTATTGTACTGGGAGATGACTCTCTCACTGAAAGTATGGGCAAAGGAAGGATAGATCTTGATCATGGTCAGTTCAACAATGTGCTGTATGTCCTTGGTCTCGCCTCCAACCTCCTGTTAGTGTACCAGATGACCCACACTGGGTCTCCTAGAAGGTCATATTCTCCCCCTATGAAGTTGAGATCACAGAGATCTCAAGTGGTAGATTCATTGCAAAAGGAGTTACAAATCATGCTCAAAAGGTGTACATGTTCTCACACTTCCTACCCTACTCAAACCCCTCTGCTCTTCTGATTCATGCTAATGAAGCTAGCAAGCTATGGCATGAAAGATTTGGCCACCTAAACTACAAATATCTTTCTGATCTTAGTGAAAAAGAGATGGTCATAGGGTTGCCCAAGATAAAATTTTCCAAAGGAGTCTGCCAAGGCTGTATCCTAGGAAAACACCCAGAGCACAAATTTGAGAGAGCTAGTCATGAGAGAACCTCTACACCCCTCGAGCTGATTCACAGTGATGTTGCTAGCCATTTCCCTCATATGTCCATGAGTTAGGCCAAATATGCATTGACCTTTATTGATGATTTTTCCAGGTATTGCTGGGTTCACTTCCTGAAACATAAGTCTGAAGTTTTTGGCCTATTCAAAGTCTTTAAGGCTTTGGTTGAAAACCAGTATGGAAGGATAATCAAGGCCCTCAGATCTGAAAATGGTGGTGAGTATGTCAAGTCCGAGTTTATTAATTATTGTGCATATGCAGGTACTCAAATGCAGCATTCGATCCCTTACACACCACAGCAAGAACAGATCACTGAAGGAGATGGCAACATGCATGATGGAGGCCAAAACTTTGCCACCAAAGTAATAGGACGAAGCTATCAACTGTGCATCCTATATCCAGAATAGGGTGCCTCACAAACATCTTGATGGCATAAATCATTTTGAAGCATGGAGTGGGCACAAGCCAGATGTGACCCATTTTAGGATTTTTGGCTCAAAGGCTTGGGCTAGAATCCCAACAGAGAAGAGGAAGGCTTTGCAGCCCCAAATCCGAGAGTGTCTTTTTGTTGGATACTCTAAAGATTCAAAAGGGTACAAGTTGATAAATTTGAGCACAAACAAAGCCTTCATTGAAAGGTGTGTTCAGTTTGAAGAAGAACCCCTTGCAGCAGTGGAAGTTGGTGAAGCCTCTTCACCACTTGAACCTCAAGAAGTAAGTAAAGAGTTTGTTGAACATGCTGATTCTGATTTGTCTGATGGAGATGAGTTTATTGTAGACCCTAACATCCCTACAAGGCCAAAATGGGCAGCCAAGACACTACATGCAGCAGGAGAGCTAGTTGGGGATCCTAATGACCCAAGGAGGACTAGATCTCAATTTGAGAGTGGTCTGTGCATGAAGGATCCTATGTTTGCTAAAAAATGATATTTGATGGTGGAGTCTGATCCTCAAACATATGAAGAAGCAACAGGATATCCAAGATGGAAAACAACCATGAAGGAGGAGTTCAGCTCACTCCAGAAGAGCAACACATGGGAGCTAGTGGATCTTCCTCTAGGAAGAAAGTTAGTCCAGTGTAAGTGGGTCTATAAGACCAAATTTGCTGCTGATGGTTCACCACTGAAGTACAAGGCCAGATTGGTAGCCAAGGGCTACTCATAGGTTCATGGCATAGATTACAATGAGACCTTTGCCCCAATGGCAAAGATGGATTCCATCAGGCTAGCCTTAGCCATTGCAGCCTCAAGGAAATGGGAGGTACATCACATGGATGTAAAATGTGCCTTCCTGAATGGAGATCTCACTGAAGAGATATATATGCAGCAGCCTCAAGGTTTTGATACTAACCCTTCTCTTGTGTGCAGGTTGAGAAAGTCATTGTATGGGCTAAAGCAAGCCCCCAGGGCATGGTATGCCAAGATCGATAGCTTCTTGCTATCACTGAATTTTGTTCGGTGCAAATCAGATCCAAATGTCTATTTGAAGTTAGTTAATGGTTCATTAATGATCATTGTGTTATATGTTGATGACCTCCTCATTACAGGAAGCTCACAGGATGAGATTGCTTCCTTAAACGGAGCTATGAACCAAGCCTTCTCTATGACAGATTTGGGGCTCTTAAGTCAATTTTTGGGGCTTGAGATTGCTCAATCCAAAGCTGGAATCAAGGTGCACCAGTACAAATATGCCTTGGACTTGCTGAACAAATTCAGAATGAAGTATTGTAAAGCAAGCAAAACTCCTTTCCTTTCAGGAGTGAAGCTGGAAGAAGCTGATTCTTCACCGATGGTAAACAATACACTGTATAGACAATTGATTGGATGTTTGTTGTATATGACACATACTCGACCTGATATTTGTTATGCAGTAAGTGTGGCTTCTAGATACATGGATCAGCCTCAAGAGAGCCATTGGAAAGCAGCCAAAAGGATCCTTAACTTTGTTCAGGGAACAAGGACACATGGGATCTTCTATAAAGAAAAATCTGATCTTGATTTGATTGGATTTACTGACAGTGATTGGGCAGGTGATAGCACAGACAGAAATTCCACATCAGGATATGTGTTCATGCTTGCAGAAGGGCCAATCAGTTGGTCAAGCAAGAAACAGAGTGCCATTGCACTCTCATCTACAGAAGCTGAGTACAGAGGAGGTGTTAATGCATCAACTCAATGTTTATGGTTGCAGGGTTTACTTGGAGAGTGTGGCTTCGAACTAGAGTACTCAACTACCATATACTGTGATAACCAGAGTACCATTCGAATTTGCAAGGATCCAGTTCGGAAGCAGAGAACCAGACACATTGAGATCCATATGCACTACATCAGAGAACTTGTGCATGATGGCACCATTCACCTACTCTTCTGTTCATCTTCAGAACAAGTAGCTGATATCTTCACCAAAGTATTTTGTGAGAAGACCTTCAGCAATCTCAAATCACTGCTGGGGATTGCTGATCATGCTGTGAAGCATGAGTGAAGACAAGATTCCAAAATTTTGTTTTACAGTCCATGTTTAAGGGAGGATTTTCCCAAGTTGCTTTTGCCTCTTTCCTTGGTTGTGTGGACATGCAGTATGTAAAAGGGTGACTAAGCCTTGTTGCTAGGCCCTATAATTTTCTGATATATTACTCATAAGTCAGGCTTAAGGGGGGGTGTTAGAATAATCAACCCATAGTTTACCCACTTAGACATTAATTCATTTATTTTTGTCTTATTTGCCTAGTTCATGTGTCCCACCTTGTGCAAGTTGTTATTTTCCTATCCATAGAGGTCAAACTTGCCACATTTGACTCATGTAGCACATGGAAAATCCCAAGGAATCAAATCTGTTTTATTCCTGGCCTCCTAGGCGCCTATCTGCTTTTTCTGCTTTATTGCCTGCTTTTTCAGTGTTTTAAGGCAAATGGGAAAGCTAGACTAGGTGAGGTGAACTTGTTTTTTGTCCTACACATCCTCCTCTCTTTTCTCCATGCAAAAGCATGTATGAGATGCCATTCCACCACTCTTTAGCTTGCCTAAGCATTTTTTCCAATTCGTGAGCTCCATGACAGATTTGGGATCATATTTTTACACCTATGGGGGATTTGCTTATATTTAGTAAGCCTGCTTTATGCTAGATTCGAATTGCTCCTCATGCATTCAAATCCATGATGTATGTTATTTATTCAACAACCTATTTATCTACAGGGTTGGCTATTGTACAGTTACATAATACATTTTAGTGTTACAGCTCCATTTTCAGTCTCTTTTGTGAGTGATTTTGCATGATCAATTGTTAATTGTTGTGAGTAAAATTAATCTATTACTGGGTTTAATTTCCACAGATATTTTGTTACTAAAGGTTCATTTTAGTATTTTGGTTATATTGCTAATATTGAAATTATCTTAAGCATTGGATTCTTGAAAGTTCTCGTGGTTTGGTTAGTGACCTGAACAGTTGATATACTTGTCTTATTGAGAACATTTTCAATCCTACGATGCTCCCTAATCCATTACCAATTTAAAGTACTAATTCATTTAATCATGTGTTGCCAGTATACAAATATGCAATACCATAAGAGAGAGAAGGCTATGCCTTCCTTTATTCTTCATATGCCCCATGGGTGCAGCTATAATGGATGGATAGCCAAGGGAAGCTCCCCACCTACCTCCCCATAGCCGCCTCAGTCAGTGTCCTATATGCTATTTTTTCCAAGTTAACAAGATTTTCATCTATTGTAGGTTATACCAGAGTGTTGTTTCAAAGTTTCGCATCATCGAAGGTCATGTGAACATAGGAGAATCTACCATTTTTACATGCCATGTTTGCATTCTACAATTTATCATATCTTTCCATGTTCGCATTATAAAAAATTATCACCATTATTAATTTCATGTTTCATTTAAATTGATTGGAATAATGTTACGAGCACATGATTTAAAAGGATATTGATACATAGAATTCATTGTTGAAAGCATTATCATGCATACATGTATGGATTAATGATATAAGGGATTATTGGGTAGATAGATTTGTACTGGTATCTCAAAATATATTTAGGAGTTGTCATTCAGTGGGTAAAACTACGGTTTAAGGGAACCATACTATACAATGACCATTGTTGGAAGAAGTCTCATTGCACTCTCGTTAGGTGCAAGATGTTAGACATCCCCTTTGACTTCGTTCTGATACCCTTCTTTGATTAGTACCACATTAGAAAACATCGAGCACGAACTTGGACCTTATGTACCTTGCAATATTGATGACCCCATATGAATCCTGAAACCAACCTATCAACCATATTGTTATTATAGTGCATCAAACACAACATTCCAGAATATTACTCTTCACACATTTGAGAGGCTGGGTGGTGTGGCCAATGTTGGAGATATTTACCCACCATGCACACTTAATTTGGTAAAATTGACCTTGTTAAACCACTATCCTAAGTTTTATTGACTTAATCGGCATCAGATGAGCATGCTATGACATCAACATGAGCACACCCATGCCTACCTTCAGTCAAGGAGGCCAACTAAGCCTTCTCCTTCATTCAGGGAGGCTAACTGGAGCACTCCAGGGGTGATTTGAGTGTCATAAATGCACCTAATTGCTAACTAATGGTTAAAATCAGTTAAGCTAAGTGGTGAAGGTGCCTACATTCATTAATATTGATTATTTTATTAATATTTAATGAACTAGAGTCAATAGGGGTGCCTCCAACCACCTCTGATGGCCAGTTTGACTTTAATTAACCTCATCGAGGTTCATTGGAGTTAATGATGTGCTACCACTTATTGTTTGGCATGCAGTGACATGTGTCTTAGCTACTTTTAGTTAGACTTAGTCATCCATTGCACTCTTACTTCAGTTAGGACTCAGTTGAGTCAATCAGCACTTGATCAGTTGGTTAACTAATGTGTTTACTATGGCTTACATTCAGTTAAGCTACACCCATTCATTCAATTCGAATGACCACCTTGGGAATTCAAATTGTCTTGTAATTCATGCACCTTTCATGATCATTTTATTGTATTATTCATTATTCATTGATTATACAGAGCTGTAACATTCTATTGCAGCACCATTTTCCCAATTTTATGCATATTTGTCTGTATTCTTTGTGAGACTGTGTTTTCAGTCCCTAGAACAATGTGACAAATTAATATGGTATCAGATCTCATGGCAGGATGAAGCTCAGATCTCTAAAAACATGGTTTTTGATAGATCTTGCATGAAAAATTGAGCAAAATCTCAAAATTCCAGCACTACACCAGAAGCCAAGGCTTACCACTTAATACACGAACTAAAGGAATTGTTGATCAAGCTTGCTTGATCAACTATGCTGGGTGTGATGAAAGCCTAAAATGTGTAGGATGTTTGATCTTATGGTGCCCCTTTTGTTGTGATTTGCAGGTTTTAACAGGTGAAAGCATTCGCTCCAGCAGTTTGAAATGGCTTCTTCCATAGAACTCTTAACTCCGTTCAATTTCCATTCATGGAAAGGAGACATGGAGATCCAACTATGTGCTAGAGGACTCTACCGGGTCACTATGGACACTAAAGAAGAGCCTACTCATGTGATAGACAGAGTCAGATTCTTGAACAAGAAAGATGAAGCATTCATATTCTTGTGCCTCTCTATTTCCCAAGATCTTCTTTTCCATCTCTCGGGATTGAAGATTCCAAAGGAAATTTGGGACAAATTGGACACCCTATATGGAAAACAGGATGATTTGAGAGTTTTCCATCTTGAAAATGAGTTGATGTCTCTCCATCCTTCCAATTTTGAGACCTTAAATGATTTTTTGACAAAGTTCAAGCACATTATATTACTGTTGAAACAATGTAAGGTGGAGAAGGAGGATGGTCAGCTCATCCTCACCATTGTCGCCAAACTTGGAGCTGATTATTCGGTGTTTGTCTCTACATTCTGTGCGGGGAATCTCACAACCCCTGGATGGAAGATGCCTTCTCTCAATGCCTTCATTGAGTCCCTAACAAGTGAACATGATAAGCTTGTCCAGACGGGGATCATCATATCCTCCTGTGATCAAGCCCTCTATGCTTCGGGGCCCAAAGATCTGAAGGGTAAAGGAAAGCAGCAGAAGAACCCAAAAACCAAATTCGAAGCTCCTAAGCCTAAAGTTGAAAACCAATAGCATGAAGAGCCTTCTGACTCGAAGAAGAACAAAAACAAAGGGAATCATGGAAAGGAAAAAAGTCAAGTGTTCATACTGCGGGAAGGGCTTCCACCTTGAACATTCCTGCATGAAAAAGAAACTTGATGAAGCTACTTATCTTCGTGAGAAAAATCACATCAATCTTCTTGAAATATTTTGGAGGAGAGATCGGCAAGATCAAGAACCACAGCATGAAAGAGGTCATGCTCTCATAGCAAGCACTTCGAAGTCCAAATCACTCTTGATAGATTCTGGATCTTCAAATCACATGATGGCTGAAAGAGAATCTTTCTCATCTTTGGAGACCAAAAAATCCATTCCCATCCACATGTGAGATGACTCCACAATCATATCCGAAGGACAAGGTACTATAGATCTTGAGCATGGTTATTTTTCCAATGTTCTGTATGTACCATCTCTTGCATCAAACCTCCTAATTTTTTATCAAATGACACATACTGGAGTTCCCAAGAGAGTCTCCTTATCCCAGATCATGTAGAGATCACAAAACTTGCATCCAAAAAACTTGTAGCAAAAGTCCTGGCAAACCATCATGCAAAATCCTACGAGTTCTCCCATTTTGTGGCGGATGCAAATCCCACTGCATTGCTGACTCATGGAAATGAAGTTAGTAAAATGTGGCATGAGAGGTTCATCCATATGAACTTAAAATACTTGCATCAATTATAGAATAATTCTATGTTTGAAGGCCTCCCGGTCATTAAAGCTACCACTGGAATTTGCAAGGGATGTGTTGTTGGAAAGCACCCTGAGCATAAGTTCGATCGGGGAAAGGAAAGCTAGGCATCATGCATCTTGGGACTGATACATTCTGATATCAGTGGTCCCATTCCTATCACATCCATGAATGGATCAGGTTATGTTCTAAATTTCATTGATTACTTTTCCAGATACACATGGGTCTTTTTTATCAAAAAGAAGTCAAAAGTCTTGGAAAAATTCACTGAATTGAAGGCCTTGATTGAGAATGCATATGGAAAAAAGATCAAGATTTTAAGATCTGATAATGGTGGGGAGTATGTCAGTAATTAGTTACTGCATATATGTTCCCAAAGTGGTATTGAGATCCAGCATTCAGTCCACTACACTCCCCAGCAAAATGGTGTAGCGGAGAGGAAGAATCGGTCTCTCAAGGAGATGACCACCTGTATGTTGGAATCAAAGAAGTTGGATGAAAATCTATGGGCTAAAGCCATGCATGCTGAAAAATATATTCAGAACAGAGTGCCACACTCATCTGTGAAAGGGAAGACCCCTTTCGAAGCATATTTCAGACACAAGCCGGATGTGTCGAATCTAAGGATGTTTGGGTCCACTGCATGGGCCCGATTTCTGCTTGATAAAAGGAGGGCTTTGCAACCACAAAGCATAGAATGTTTGTTTATTGGATATCCTGACGAATATAAAGGTTTCAAGATTTTGGATATCAAAACAAAACATATCATCATTGAAAGAAGTGTCAAGTTTGATGAGCCTCTTCAGGAGGTAAAACTAGTGAAGGAGAAAACTGCTGAATTTCCTTCCTATTCTACTGAATATCTGGATGATATAATTGGGAGTGATGAACCTGATTTGGATCCTCTGATTTCTGATATTAGTGAACAGAAAACATCAGATTCTGAATCATAACCTAAAGTACAAAATCATCTCACAACTTGGTCCCGACAGACACTCTCTTCGTAGGTGATGACATTGGAAATCGAGATGATCCAAGGAGAACTCAATTTGATTTCCAAAGAGCAGGTATTGTGCTCTCTTGTCCTGATTATTTTCTGTCCGAATATTATTATTTGATGATAAGTTCAAAACCGAAGTCTTACTACCATGCTCGCAAGGATCCGAGATGGAAAGTTGCCATGGATGAAGAGATGAATTCTCTTCAGAAAAACACTACTTGGGAGCTAGTTTCTCTTCCTCCGAGGAGGAAATTCATTCAATGTAAGTGGGTGTTTCAGACTAAGGTTGCTGCTGATGGAAGCACATAAAAATATAATGCAAGTATAGTAGCAAAATTTTTCTCCCAGGTCCAAGGTGTGGACTACCATGATACTTTTGCACTAGTTGCAAAAATGGACTTCAGCTTCCTAGTTTTGGAAATTTCTGCATCTAAGCGTTGGGAAGTGCATCATATGGATGTTAAGTCTACCTTTATGCATGAAGATATTCATGAGGAGATATGCATGAAGCATCATGAGGGATAAATTTCTGATCCATCTTTGGTTTTCACGCTAAAGAAGTCACTATACGGGTTAAAATAGGCCCCAAGAGAGTGGTATTCCAAGATGGATGCCTTCCTTCTCTCGCAAAACTTCCAAAGGTCTAAATCAGATCCAAATGTGTATATACAACATTATGATGGTCATTTGATTATTATTGTTTTATATTTTTATGACTTACTGATTACAGGTAGCACAGTTACTTCTACTTCAGTCATCAAAACTGCTCTCCACAATGCATTTGAAATGAGCGATATGGGGCTCTTGAAGCAATTTCTGGGGCTCGAAATTGAGAAAAATTCTGATTGGATAATGGTAACATAGTCCAAATACATATAATACCTATTATTCAAGTTTAACATGGCTGAATGTAGGGCTGCTCCATTCCCTTTCCTCTTAGGGATCATCCTTGAAGAAGGAAAAAGCACACCTCCCATGGACTGCACCATTTATCGACAATTGATAGGTAGCTTGCTCTACTTGAATCATTCTCAGCCTGATATATATTATGGCTTGAATGTTGTGTCAAGATACATGCAGCATCCTCATGATATTCATTGGAAGAAAGCCAAAAGGATCCTCCAGTATATTCAGGGAACCAGGACCTACGACATTCACTATGCTACGGACTCCGAGCTAGAGCTGGTTGGTTACATAGATTCCGATTGGGTGGGTGATTCTATTGATTGGAAGTATAATTTAAGATATGTCTTCATGTTTGGTGGTGGCCCCATTTTCTGGTCTAGCAAAAAGCAGGCTGCCATAGCATTGTCTTTAGTAGAGGTTGAGTACCGAGGAGCGGTGAATGCTTGCATCCAAGCTGTTTGGTTGCAAGGAATTATTTCAAAGTTTGATATTGGTGGTAATTTTTCCAATATCCTCTTTTGTGACAATCAAAGTGCTATTAATATATCCACAGATCCAGTTACCATGCAGAGGACCAAGGACGTAGAGATACACATGCACTATATCAGGGAATTAGTGCATGACAGGACCATCATTTTGCAAATACTACCCAACTGATGAGCAGATTGCAGATATATTCACCAAGAGATTTTTAGAAAAGAAGTTCACTTATCTCCGTTCACTGTTGGGGGTGAGTTCATCACGGTGATCAGACTACTTTCAGTGTTCATGTTGATGGGGGGGTTTTCCCACTCTGTTTTCCCTCTTTTCCTCACTTAGATTTATTTTTGAGCATTGTTTGAGTTTAATTATTGTACAAGGTGACGTATGGCCTTTGTTTTCAAGGCCCTAGCATTTCATGCACTTTATGTTTCTACTCCTCTGAGTATAGCTTAAGGAGGGGTTTTGGAGACATTTACCAACCATGCACACTTAATTTGGTCAATTTGACCTTGTTAAACAACTATCCTAAGTTTTATTGGCGTAATCGGCATCAGATGAACACAATATGACATAAACATGAGCACACCCACTCCTAGCTTCAGTCAGGGAGGCCAACTAACCCTTCTCCTTCAATCGGGGAGGCTAACTGGAGCACTCCAGGGGTGATCTGAGTGTCATAAATGCACCTAATTTCTAACTGATGGTTACAATTAGTTAAGATGAGTGGTGAAGGCACCTCCATTCATTAACATTGATTATTTTATTAATATTTAATAAACTGGGGTCAATAGGGGCACCTCCAACCACCTCTGATGGCCAGTTTGACTTCAATTAACCTCATCAGGGTTCATTGGAGTTAATGATGCACTACCACTTGTTGTTTGGCATGCAGTGACATGTGTATGAGCTACTTTCAGTTATAATCAGTCATCCATTGCACTCTAACTTCATTTAGGACTCAATTGAGTCAATCAACACTTGATCAGTTGGTTAACTAGTGTGCTTACTGTGGCTTACATTCAATTAAGCTACACCCATTATTTCAATTCGAATGACCTCCTTGGGAATTCAAATTTTCTTGGCATTCATGAACCTTGCATGATCATTGTATTGTATTATTCATTATTCCTTGATTATACAGAGCTGTAACATTCTATTGCAACACCATTTTACCAATTTTATGCATATTTGTCTGTATTCTTTGTGAGACTATGTTTTCAGTCCCTAGACCACTGTGACAAATTAATAGCGAAGGGTGTGGTCTATCCTCCTCGGTTGGTGCTCTAAAAAATTGGGTTGAACATCATTGTTGGATCTCGTGGTTGGATAGAAGGGCTATAGTGACTTGACAATCCCCATGACTTTCAAGCCTTTGGTTTTGGGGTTGCTTATTTCAAGAAGCTCAAATTTTCTATTTTTAATTGAATTGCTTTTATTTCATTGTATCACATGTTTTTATTGCTCATAGTTATATTTCATGCATCATTGAAATGTTTTTTTTGGAAAGTACCTACCCATAGAGTATTTGAACTCGTGACCTTCTATTTACAACTTCTCATCTCAATTACTCAATACCAATTGCTCTAACCCCCATGGGACATCATTGAAATGTTAAATTAAAGTGCACGTTGTTTACTTAATTGAATATCCTAGTTAGACGCATGGTCATAAAAATTAAATCTAGGTCAATATTTGGGGTTAGTTAGGTGTAGAGGATTGTGCCAAATTACTAATTTAATTTACACTCACATTAATTGACTATTCTATTAAACACTATAATAAATTTGGAATAGAAATACTATTCTATAACTTTTATTATTTTTTTTCATTTAACTGAACATAATACCATCTATACAATTATTTGAAAACAAATACGTTTGAGAAAATTTTATTGTACTTACTTGGTTGGTTACCGCTGGTCTTAGTTATCTAGTTGCTTCTGAGTTTTTTGCAACAAACTCATCCTTCTTCAAAGTTGCAACACAAATTGGGGAAACAGTCTCCACCCAACCAATACCCCAACTAGAAGCTGAGGCCCATAATCCCCCCATCAGATAATACTATGCCATTCCTCGAGACCTCACTACTCAGCCCTCATCCTTCCTTTCTTGAGTCTCACCAATGACACACAAACACACCACAAAAACCAACCAGACAAATCCATTATATACACATTAATTCTACCTCGTATCAACATAACAATGCAATTTCCTATACAATCAATCACCATGACCCTGGACCTCTCTTCCTCCCTCCGTGAAAACCCAAAAGAGTTCCCCCCTCTCCATTTATGCAATAAAAACATTTATTTTTTATTTTTAAATTTTAATTGAGGTAAATTATGCATGATGTCCACGTGGCCCTCATGCACCTCTCTTTATTTATCAAGTTTAATCAACTTAATCTATGTTAACTTAACGATTTGTTTTATTAGTTATTAAATTAATTTCAATAGATTTTTTTTCTTTATTCCTCATTTAAATAATTAATCTTTAATATTTCTTCATTAGTGGCTATTGTGGAATCAATAACTCTAACCTCTAACTAATTAAACATTATTTTGTTTTAGTGTTGTTACATACTCTTCCCCCATTGGAAAACTTTGTCCTGAGTTATATTCCCCATAACAATGATTTCAAACATATAGTATCACAATGTAATACACGTATATATGTATGTATGTATATATGTACATATGTACATATGTATGTATGTATATATGTACATATGTATATATGTATACACACACACACACACACACACACACACACACACATATATGTATGTATGTATGTATGTATGTATATATACACACACACACACACACACACACACACACACACACACACACACACACACACACACACACATATATATATATATATACATGTATACATATATACATATATATGAAGATGAAAACTTGTGCATGTGGCAAGCATGCAAGAGTTTTTCTCCTTCACTAATACAACCAGGTGCCCTAACACTAGTACATGTGCACATTTTTCCCACGTTAAATTGTTGCTATTGCAACACTTTTTTGTTTCAATAGCGATAAATGTCACCCCATATTTTCATGGAATTTTTTTTGTCGATATAGCCACATGCTGAACCATTCATCGCAATGGTGACAAGAAAGAGATGACACATGGCGTCCATAGATGATGGCTTATGAATCAATTTCCGTTGCTATAGCGACAACTATCCGTCACTTTAGAGACAAACCATCATTCCTAGACCAACAATTCTAGCGACATTTAAGTGTCTCTATAGCAACACCCAACCATGCACAAAGTGACAAGCTTGCCATATTAGTGACAAAATATTGTTGCCTAGATAAAAATCTACTAAGTCATTTTCGTCGCTATAGTGACGCTTTCTGATTATTTTAATAGAAAAAAGAAGCCTCCAACATAAGAAACGTCTAATCTAAGAACACTTTCAATAGGTGATGAAATCTAAAAGAATGTTATTGTTTGAATCATTTGACCATTCATTTGGATAGGTGAAATGGATTTTCAATGATTCCCTTTCACAACCTCATAATGACTATTTCATCATTAGTTGGAGACGAAGAACACAATGAGATGGAAATTCCATGAAGTTCTAAGGTAAAATCAAGTTTAAATGTTGGATTGCATCCCCATGGTTTGTTCACAATGGGTGGCTAATACCACGTCACACAAAACTAGGCATCCTCAAACATTTTCACGAAGATAAATTATGATGTGTACTACTCATAGGTAGCACACTCATACCACATGTTCATTCCGATTATATATGTCAATAATGAAATATTGACCTCAAAATTTTACCCCTTTTCATGTAATGCACCACAAATATTTGAAATTTCCATGAATATTCATCTCACACATTTTCCCAATATAGAAATGATTGCCAAAATGACTTTAAATTTGAATTCGAAGGTATTACTAAAACATGTATATAATTCTTGTAGTGAGCACCATTTTACTTTGTGCTATCTTGTGAGTCAAAGATCAAAACCATGGGTTCTTTCCCTATTTGCAATAGGTGTAAGCATTGCAATAGCCTATTATTTGTATTGTCTATGCATTACACTATTATTTTTTAAAGGATAGATATCGGTGCCGATTACAATTTCTAGCATATTAGCACTTTTTTTGTACTAGGTTTATGTCGGTCAAGAGGTAATAACCAATCACCATAATAAACAATGAAAACAAAACCATAAACATTGTCATTCAAAGAATTTTCACACTAATGATTTCATTGTTGGACATTTTAGTTGTCATTTATGTCAACCTTAGAATATCTTTGATGGTGACTTATTGAATAAAAAATTGGTTTGTTGAAGAAATGTTAATATGAAAACACCATAACATCTTGAATCCACATGAAGTACTAAAGTGCCATAAAGTATCCATAAGAAGAATGATAATGAGAAAATATTTAAGAGAATCATAATCATGAGTAATGGTACAATGTTGAAAGTTGTGAAGCTTTGAAGCTTTGTTAAATTGAAGAAACTCACTCCCTAATGAATGGATAAATAATTAAGAAAACCTACACAATGATAACAAAAGGAGAGGATATAAGTAAACTTAAAAGTAGTGAAAAATTAATAAAAAGAGTTGAAACCCCAAAATAAAAAACTATGAACAATAAAAGCAAATAAAAGTTATAACATGAAAGAAGAAGAAATTATCGATTTATCTAATAATAATTTTCAATATGCGCGCGTGTGTGTGTGTGTGTACAAAGTATGGTTGTGACTTGATCTTCATGGTTAAGGAACGATGTTTGATTAAAGAAAAGGCATTCACTGATATCCATACCTTGTTCTTTCAAACTTGAGGAGTAAAGTATCATAGATTCCATCTTGAACGATCAACTTTAGAATCAAATTTTCCTTCTACCTCTCAATAGAAACATAAAATAACTCAGAATAGTTAGAAATTTTTATGTTAGTTTCAAGTTGAAATTCAATGTATTCATTAGTATAAGATGAAAATTCAGCAAAATGGATGCCTACCTCAACCTTGATGACATGGTAACTAACTTTTCCATAAGGGTACAAAATATCTCAAATAGAATATTCAAGATAATCAATATATACCAAGGAAAAGATTGGATCAAAAGGAATTTTTTTTGGGGTGATGATGGATTCATTAAAAACTAAAACTTATATCCTTGGAACAACATTTAAAATTACATTGTATTTTTTCACATTCATGTACGAGTGAATATATATACTTTAATTGTCATATCCAAGGCCTATCTCTGCTAAAGTTGACAATATACGGTTGTCGTCATGAAAAATGTACTTAGTATCTTACTCTCTAGGAAAAGAGGTAGTATGGAAGACCATTGAATCTAAATGGTACCTTTAATATTCAACCTCTAAAAGGATAAGAGAAAATACAAATTCGATTGCATTCACCATTATGAATTTTAATATCATGCACAATCATTTGGGAGAGGAGAGGGTCTTCCAAATAGTAGGTATTTGTCAGAATATTAAAATGCCAATAGAATGGATGGATAATGATGCACAACTATGCAATATGATATATATCCAACAACCCACCATATGACATTTACATCACTTCATGATTAATATACACATACATGTACCTCAACAATTCAACCATACATCATTTGGTACAATTGTTGTTCAATACTCTTGAACTTTGGGGAGATTTCCAAATATTATCATCTTGAAATATTTCCATATCAATTCTAGAATTGAACATGGGTTTATTCCAACTCAATAGTTCATCTTAGGGAAATAGTAGGTATTTGAGGGAAATTTGAAGCCCTGATTGTGGTAATAAATGACATTGGTGTCCAATACCTTGATTGGGACAATGATGATAAAATACATGGAAATGGAATCCCAAATGTGAGAAGGAATATGGAGAGGTTTATAAATGTCAACTTTATGATTGACAGGTTTAGCATGATGGATGAAGTATTATAGAAATTTGTGCAAGGATGCCCAACAAAAGTGGCATTGTAAGTGATGGAGGGTTTTATGGGTGTGGAAATTTCCACCATTGGATGAGGAATGTGATTACTTGACTAGTATCAAGCAATTTGGGGGATGGGGAACACATATTTGATTTAATTTATAGAGGTAATCTTCATGGATTTGGTATTCTAGGAGGGGGGTTTGGTTATTGTTGATAAGGCTCTGCAAGGCATGAAGTACTGAGGTGAAGGAAGGATACAAATTGTACAATTGCTTCCAATTTTCGAAAGAAGACACCACCATAAGAATTTTCTAATCTAAGAATACTTTAAATAGGTGATGACCTCCAAAAGGCATACTAAGAATTCTAAAAAATGTGATTCCACGAGATGGAAACAAATTTTTATGGACAACATTTTTCCACCCCCTCAAATTCACACAAAATTCTAAGCTAACACATAATGATAGGAATTGGAAGAACATACTATAGTGTAACTCTTTATTAAAGCACCTTCCCTATTGATGTATTCTTGAGCAATGCACCCTCATGCATAAGAACCTCTCTCATGGGTGAATCTTGATGAAGAGCCATGCTATGTTGAGTTGGAAATGGCTGTCTAACTTGTTAGAGATTTGATATATTAGGATAAATTTAATTAATTGCAAAGAAAAAAAATAGGATCAATAAAAGGTAACCATGCACGAAAACAAAGAGACACATATCAAACCTGGGTCTTTCCCATGCATCCCAAAATCTCTTGAAATTGGAGCAAAAGTCTTGTCAATATCAACCCCCTATTTTTGAGAGAATAGGCTTTGCCAACAAATATGGCCTCCGAATTTACAAACTATAAGGATATAGAATCAACCTTTGTATGTATGCAGTACTATAAAATTATGTAATTTTTGTAGAAAATAAAAACCATACCTCAATATCCTTCATGTCCGGCATGCCCCCAAAAAAATGAGCTACAATAACTATTAAAGTACTGAAAACAATAACAATAATAACAGTAGCAATATATATCTATATATCTATATCTATCTATATATATATATTAGATCTAAACCAATTATAAACTCAACATCAGATATTAGGGAATAACTCTCTTATACTCAAGAAAAATGCTTCTATTAAATGGACTTCAACCTCTTAGTGTTAGGTTACTTGCATGAGACTCAACTAGACCAACATACCTATGAAAGGAGAGAACCCAGAACTGGAAAATACTCTAAAAAAGATCATCCAACCCTCACAAATAAGAAACAGTAGCATCACAACAGTAGGACTAACTCACAATAAAAAATGGCGGCAAAGTACTCCAAAAAAGTCATATAAGGTAGCGCTATGGTTCATGGCACCTAAGGAGTCATATTAAGGTCAACACAAGGGTGGGAAAAAACCCTAAGGAATCAAGCTAGTCATCAACAAGTTGGATGTCAACATTTAAGGATTGTATAGATCAATGTTACCATGCAAGGGTCAATCATAGGTCACCACAAGGCTAAACATCACATACAAGTAAACATGCAAGTCAACAAAACATAACAAGGAAACATGACGTTATACTAGGCTCATGCACATCAAGTTAGGGTGAGGGTAGGTTACCCAGACTTCTCAACTGCATGTGGTCATACATCTCATGTTTATCAAGCAAATATCGGAAGCTCATAATCATAATCACTGGATAAGGAATCTCATGTTGTCATCTCATATTTCTTAGGTTAACAAAGCAAGGGGTTTCCATCCCCTTGAGGATAACCATAGTCCTCAGAAGATGTCACACATATTCAAAAATAAGCTATGCAACAAAGTGAACAAACATTTCACATATAAATTTTAAAAATAAGAAATATAGGTATATTAATTGTTTTAATCAGCACAATACTATCAAACGGAGAGATGCAATAATCATTAAGGTATTGAAAAGAAAAACAATAATAACATTAGTAAGATAATTTAAACATAATTTTCATCTCTTTCAACTTTAGCACTCTTCCATGATCCTTGTGCTAAATTTGGTCCCTGAGATGCACAATAACAATAGTACAAAATCAAATTCAATACCAATAAAATAATCAAAACTTAGTATCAAAAGATACTGGTTTATACCTTCCTGATATTTAGACACATTTAGGACCATAAATTGTATTTCAAGAAACAAGTCACCGAGGAACAAGATCATACCATGCGAGAGAGAGGGTTTGTGGTAAGCACAAATGTTAGAAGGATATAAAAAAACAATCCAGGAAGAGGGTTGCAAACAACAAGTGGAGGATAACTTAATTCAAGGTGTTGCATTTTCTTGCTGGTTTGAATTGCTATATGTTTAGTTTCAATTTTAGAGTTTAATTGTGCAAGTTGTTCATAATTGATGTTTCCAACAAATTTTTCTCTAGTAATTAAAACTGGTACAACTCATTAACATGGAAAAAATATACACTCATCCGTTTGCATGGAAAAAATATTCATGTGGAACAATTCTCAATTTATATTTTTCTTCTGTGAATGATGAACATTTCTCTAAGGCATACCCATTAGAAAACAAAGAGATGGGATGATATGTAGAGGTAGTCTTCATGGAGTTTGTAGTATAGGAGGGGGGTTTGGTTATTGTTGGTAAGGATCTACAAGGAATGAAGTACTGAGGTGAAGGAAGGATAAGAATTGTACAATTGCTTCCAATTTTCGAAAGAAGACACCACCATAAGAAACGTCTAATCTAAGAATACTTTCAATAGGTGATGACCTCCAAAAGGCATACTAATACTTCTAAAAAATGTGATGCCACAGGATGGAAACAAAGTTTTATGGAAAAAATTATTTCACCCCCTCAAATTCTTAACAAATTCTAAATTAACACCCCGCATAATGATAGGAATTGGAAAAACATACTATAATTGGAAGAACATACTATAGTGTAACTCTCGAGTAATGCACCTTACTTATTGATGTATTCTTAAGAGATGTGCCCTCATTCATAAGAACCTCTCTCATACAAGTGTGTCATACCTACTCAAACTCCAAGCACTCAAACAATAAAAGGATAATTGAAAATGGATTCAAATAAATAAGGGCCCCGAGTTCTCCATCAAACCAGGATATTCTCTCATCATATTAAACTTTCCCTTTTCTAGGGTCTTAGAGAATATGTTACCACCTATGAATCTAAAGGTATATTAACATAGACTATTCTCCACTATTAAACTCTGAAATTTAAGAATCTTCAAAGTACACTTCCCTTGTATAAGGAATACTTCACCTACAACCTACCAAACCCGACTCTTTCCCATGCATCCCAAAATCTCTTGAAATTGGAGCAAAAGTCTTGTATAGTATCAACCCCTTATTTTTGAGAGTCCTTTGCGAAAAAATATGGCCTTCGACTTTACAAACTATAAGGATATATAATTATCCCTTGTATGTATCACTACAATACAATAAAATTATGTAATTTATGATCATAAGAGAAACTGAAGAAGATTTTGTTGAAAAAAATGATAGGGAAAAGATTGAGGATTATATTTATGTGGAGACTGATGGACTTGTTATAGACATACAAAATAAATAAAAGAATCATGAAACCACGAGAGTTGCAAAGAAAACAATCAACTTGTTAGAGATAAAAACATGCATCGAGGACCAAAGTTTACAACATTGTGTTATATGCGAAGGAATAAGATAATTTAAACATAATTTTCATCTCTTTAAACTTTAGCACTCTTCCATGATCCTTGTGCTAAATTTGGTCCCTGAGATGCACAGTAACAATAGTACAAAAGAAAATTCAAGAGCAACTTAGTATCAAAAGATACTGGTTTAGACCTTCCTAATACTTGGACACATTTAGGACCAAACCTTGTCTTTCAAGAAACAAGTCACCAAGGGACATGATCATACCTTGAGAGAGAGAGGGTTTAAGGTAAGCACAAATCTCAGAAGGATATAAATAATGGTCTAGGAAGAGGGTTACAGACAACAAGTGAAGGATAACTTAATTCAAGGTGTTGGATTTTATTCCTGGTTTGAATTTCTATATGTTTATTTTCAATTTTAGAGTTTAATTGTGCAAGATATTCATAATTATTGTTGCCAACGGAGTTTTCTTCAGCAATTAAATATGGTACATTTCATTAACATGGAAAAAGATACACTTATCCCTTTGCATCGAAAAAATATTCACGTGGAACAATTCTCAAATTATATTTTTCCTCTGTGAATGATGAAAATTTATCTAAGGCATACCCATTAACAAACGAAGAGATGGGATGATATCATAACTTTTTGTAAAATAACTCAGATTCCATCATAATAATTCCCACTTCGAAGGACAAATATAGCTATGGGTAATCTTATTACTGCTATTCATGGAGGGAAAATAGGATAGAATATCATACATGCAAAGCATATCTCTTATTATAGAAATCGAGTTGATGGATTAACTAAAAGAAGTTGGCATTTTATTAGGCATTGATAATTATAATTGAATTCACCTTCAGGTTTTGTTTCATTCTTCTAGTTTTTTCATGATTACAAATTGTGTTTCTCTTTTTATTAATGGTTCTTTTGTTGGTTATTGAATTCATCAATGATTGCGGACATAGAAAATATATTATTACAATTCGGCCACAAAATCTAAGACTTGGCATGATCCAAGATAAATAACTTGAACACATTTGCAATATTGTTTTGTTTACTCAAGAAAGGGAAATTGTAGGTAAGTAATTAGTAGGTATATGTTTTTAGGTCTGCATCATCTACCCCTGGGTGTTTATAGGGAAAATAAGTGGGAAACAAAGGTTGGGAATGGACAAAGAAAAATTAAAATACTTGGGATTTAGGAACAACAACTTCAAATATTGACCATTCCACTAATGCCATATATTCCAAAGTTGAATGCATTACCAAATTCCATGTACAATAACAATATTATAATTGATGAAACTAAAAAATAACAATGTATAGTAAAATAACAATGTTACATAGTCCACTTTACATTCACGACCCACAAAGCAGTTCATGGTTCTAGCCTAGTCTCAGAAAAAGTAGAAACACAGTCCACGGCTCACAAAGAAGTTCATGGTTCCATCCCACAGTTGAGTTAGAACCTAGACACGGTTTAGCCCACAATTCAGGATATCCCAACAATCCAAGTTTATTCCACATTCCAAGTCTAGTCAACAGTCCATCCCACAACTAAGCCTCACAGCTCAGCTTTAGGGCACACAAATTAGTATTATAGTCGACTTCATAGTTTAAGAAAAAACCCAACATTCATAAATATCTGAATAATTACAATGTAATGAAACCTTACCACCCAAGAATCCCTAACATAACTGCCAAACATAAAGAGACCAGCGCTGGAAATATCTTAAAGGATAATTGAATAATGAGGAATACAAGGACAAAAATAATAAACAAGGTGTTCTCTCTCAAGGTATATAGTTCACATGTTCCATACAATAATTGTTTTCATCATCACCATATAGGAAAGTCATAATTGGATGAAGTGATATTTTGGTCCTCCTACTGCTCTTGAAGGTTAAGTGTTGGCGATATCATCAAGGGGTGTCTAGTCCCTTGAGAAAAAACCTAACTTAACCATATAGGAGAGGAAGTCATCACACTTCATCATCTTGGTCTACTGACCAAGATCCATAATTACAATATAATATAATAACAATTCTAAGTAACAAATTTTCTTACAAATATCTTTTCAACTAAGACAAAGCATTTAATTTCAAAGTAAAACAAGCATCGATTTTTCTATACAATATTTACTGAAACAAGAAGCATGTAGTCGAAACATGTGTAAGATTTTGGGTAACTACTATTTTGGGGCATGAATGAAATGAAAATATTATGAGATGTTTAGTTTAGTTTAGCATTATCACACAACTTCATTGCATGCAACAATGGTAATGACCAGGGGTAGTAGGAGGGGGAGGGATTATCTTAGGTCCTGATGGAAAAATGGAACTTCAGTACGCTTGGGGACTTGGTAAAGCTACAAACAACCAAGCTGAAGATCTTGCGCTCCTGCAGGGGCTATGACAAATCTGGAGAAAAGGAATATCATAGGACATGGTGATAGGATATTCATAAAGCCTAATTGGTTTTATTGTAAGAAGAACCAAGTCAATTGGCATTCAACTAAGATAAACCGTAATCAGAATCCAGAACATAGCTACAAAATTTTACAAGCTAATATTATTTCATGTGTTGCATAAAAACAATGCCAAAGAAGACCAAGTCACTAACTGATTGGTTGGATTGGAACCTAGTGCCCTTCTCTTGAACAATCATGAACTCAGGCGGGACTCACTCCTCTAGCGGGGAAACCCACTCTGCCACGTGGAGTTTAAATGTGGAGAGGTGGATGGATGGAAGACCTTAAGACATGCATGAGAAAAGGAGAAGCTACCCATGAGCTAAGGGGAAAAATAAAGAACCGAATCACCAAGGGAGATGGATTCAATGTGTGGAGGTTACATGCATGTCCGAAAATTCATTGAGAAAGCAATCTCCGCACAAGAGGTACAAATCATAACATGCATGAATTCGTGTGTTCCCCGGGTGAGTGATGTGAAGAGGTCTTTAAACCAAGCCAATTCAGGAAGGATGACATCAATCGTGAACGAGGAGTGAGCCATGAAGGAACCAAGAGATTTAAATCTTTCCATAGAGATTGCGCTGATCATGGAAACAAATGACTGGATCAAGAAGACATATCACCCTCGTAATACATATACTCATCCAACAATCGGTAAGGAAATATAGAATTCGTTCACTATTTGTGTGCACCAATAGATTGTTTTTCAACATTGTGGGGTGAATCCATGGACATGGGTAACACTTTTTGGCAAGCGGATTTGGGCAAAACCAAAAAAACATACCTCGACCGAGGTTTTATTAAGCCCTCGACCGAGGTTTTAATACCTCGACCGAGGGTTAATAAAGCCCTCGACCGAGGTTTTTTTCAGCCCTCAGTCGAGGTATTTATTAACCCTCGGTTGAGGTATTAAAACCTCGACCGAGGTATGTTTTAAAAAAAAATTATAAATAGGGGCCGCGCGGGCCCCCGACGTCATTTTCAATCGCTCGACCGAGATACGGAGCTCGACCGAGGGACGGAAATCGACCGAGGGACGGAGCTTGACCGAGCGATAGCGACCATCAGCCCAAAGCAACCCCACCTCATCAAAATATCGGAGCAAAGAGGTAACCATTTTTCAATTTAAATGGAATTAANTCATCAAAATGTCGGAGCAAAGAGGTAACCATTTTTCAATTTAAATGGAATTTAATTTTTTTTTTTATAAATTTATAAAATTTTGTGAATGTATATTTTTATGATTTTGTTTTCAAATTTAATAAATGTATGTTTTTATAATTATGTTTTCAAATTTAGTAAATTTATATTTTTATAATTTGCATGTTTAAAATGTGTACCGGCAAGCAGAAATGCTGCCGGATTTTTAAAAATTTGTAGTTAAA
>LPNX010565766.1:340816-420825 GCA_001517045.1 Pseudotsuga menziesii | reverse complement strand
AAGAAGGAATCTTTCTTTCCCAGTCTAAGTATGCTTGTGACCTTCTTCATCGCTTCCACATGGAAGATTGTAAACCAACCCCTTCTCCCTTCCAGTCTGGAGTCAAATTTTCTGCCACTTGTACTTCCCCTGAAGTAGATGCCACCTTGTATCGTCAGCTTGTTGGTATTCTTTTATACTTGACTCATTCTCATCTTGAACTTTCCTTTGTCGTTGGTCATGTTGCTCGTTATATGCTAACTTTTCATGACAGTCACTGGAAAGCAGCAAAAAGAATACTTCGATATATTCAAGGTACAATTCAATTTGGGATTCATTACAGTACAAGGGGGAAACCTTTGTTGGTTGGTTTCACTGATTAAGATTGGGCCAACGATCCTAATGGTTGAAAGTCTACTGCAGGTTATGTTTACAGTCTAGGATCTGGACTTGTCACTTGGGCTTGTAAGAAACAACAAGCTCTTGCTCTTTTTTCAGCAGAAGCATAATATCGAGCCGCAGTTAATGCCAGTCGGGAAGCTTTATGGCTTCGACAGATCCTTTCAGAGTTTGGATTCGAGCAGCAGCAGGCTACTCCACTTTGGTGCGACAATCAAAGTGCCATCAAGCTTGCTAAAGATCCAGTACTACATTAGCGCAACAAACACATTGAGCTACACATGCATTTCATTAGAAATATTGTTCATGATAGTGTTATTCAAGTTCTCTATTGCCCTACAGATGATCAAGTTGCAGAAATATTCACCAAGTCTCTTACAGAAGCGAAGTTTTCTAAACTTCGGTCTATGTTAGGAGTTCAGGAATGTGTCCTTAAGGGGGGATAGTCTCTAATTCCTCCTTCCTTCTCCTAATAGTGTCACTTTTGTAAATCCTTCAATCCTATCCCAAGTTGTTCTTAAGGGGGGATAGGATATTTATACACTTAGGAGTCAGTTAAGATCAACTTGTGTAATATATCTGTTAGGCAAAAGTGTGTTTCTTTAGCATGCATTAGTATGCATTCGTAAATATTCTAATCCGACGGTCACGATATGTTCTAGACATAGAGTGATCCGACGATTCAACTTCTCTTAGATCATACCTACCATTGATCCATGGCTTAACACCCGATTGGTCTATGATCTCTATTTAAAGAGCATAGAGGGTCCTTGGCTAGTTGATCGATTATGAGAAGCTCATGTAACTTTATTTCTTTTGCATAATAAATTTTTACAAGTAGCTATTTGGATGGGGCCATGGACTGTTTCCCTCTCGAGGGTTTTAACCACATGACAAACATCGGTGTGTTGATCTGTGATCTATTTGTGTGAAGCGGTTTCTCAAGGTGTTCGATCTTTTGGGAGTACCATGTGTACCCAAACAAAACCCACAAGGGGAAAACATGTTTCAGAGAGAGTTCTTTTTATTTCCTCAGCAAAATAAAATGAAACAGAAAAACTTACAACTTATCTCATCCGCAAAACCCATAATTTTGTCTCCTGCGTGTTTTTCTTATTCTCCTCTCAAGAAGTCAAATTGCTCTCTGCTCTCTCAAATTTTCTCTCCAACTCTCTTGATTTCAAAATGAGGAATGGGTGCATTTTTTATTATTTTCCTTGTCTTTTCATTTCACCTTCCTAGGGTAGTTGAAAGGTCACTAGATCAAGGGCCCACATTTTATCTAGTGTTTTCTCATCAATGGATGAGAAAAATCACTTTTGTCTCCATTAAATATTTTTCCTCTCAACTCTACTTAAATTTATTTAAAAAGTCAATTTATTCTCTAAAGTGCATTAGTTACTCATCTCAAGTAATTAATACAAATGTCATGTAAATTGTCCCATTTTTAGTGACTAAGGCACAAATTCACTACGGGAACACTTTTAAGGAGGAGCATCAATCTCTAATGAAGAACCAATCTCTGTAGGCAGATCCCTAACCCCTTGGTAGGAAACTTGGATGGTGCGAGTGGAGATCTTAATTGCTCTTGTGTTACTTAAATTTATATTGCTCTTGTGTTACTCGCCTTGAGGAGTACACCTTGTAGTTTCCTTAAGAATTCACCTTGAGGAAAAGAGTTTACAATACAACTATAGACAAGGTTGAGGAATTATCCTTAAGGAAGAGGGATTACAATACAAATACAAAGAGGGTTGAGGAATTTTCCTTGAGAAATAAAATACAAATATTGAAGAGGATAAAACCCTAGGGATTTAGTAAGCGAGGGAAGAAATGATGTAGCATAAAAACGGATTGATTGTCATATGGATGGAGACCGAGTATGACATTTTCACAATAGTTAGTGGTTAATGCTTTCCTCAAAAGTCTATATTTATAACGTATTGTTTAGTAGGTATTACATATGTGCTAAAAGTAGGTACTAGATCTATTGTTCAGTTCCTCAACTTGAAACATGGTTGCAATGAATGAAGCTTTCCCTATTTTTTAAACCTAAAAAATTAGTCAACCATGATAGTCCTCCAAAACCTCCTTTGAACATTACCAAAAATTTACATCATGGCCAAGAATTTTTATGCATCTTCGTGATAAAATTCACACAATGGTGAAATTCAAACTTCAAACATTCCTCAAAACCATTGATATTACCAAATCATAGGGCTTAAGATCATAAAGTTTACCCCCGGAACATGGATTAGGCATAGAGAACCATCCACAATGAGATGAACTTGCATAGATGAGATTACACGTGAGAGAAAAACACACTTTTGGAGGGATTGGAACCTTGATGAGGGTATGACATTCCTCCACTTTACCATATGTTAGAATAATCCGTCAGGATTATTGTAAATAAATAATAAATAGGAATATGAATAGATAGGAAGGCGAAAAGGTTGGTAATCAACCGCCTCATGAAATGTATAAATATTTGATATGTTAATGGAATAGTATCGAATTAGGAGTTATCACCAACAAGTGGTATAAGAGCAGGGCTATCTGCCATAACTCCTGCTGCATTTCTGCCCATTCCTGGCATTCTGCTTGCTAGTCCATTGCCAGACTGCTCCATCAGTCTGCCAGTCGAGTCGCATGCAAATTCCTTCATGATTGAGTTTGTGTGCTGAGGAAACCCTAATGAGTTGAGTGTTTTGTATGTGGCTTATTCTGGTGATTATCCTGAGTCGCGACCTCTGCCATTCTAGCCAACATAATTCTTGCCATGATGCTGAACTTTTCGTTGTCTTTGCTCATAATCTACGTCTCCATTAAAATGGTAATAGAATGACGAGCCTGCAAACCGTTTGGAGCCTCTGTACTGTGCCTCGCCTGCCATTAGAACCGACCTTGAGCTTGATTCTTCCAGTATGTTCGATCTTTCCTTCCACGCCCCCTTGTCTTAGAACCAGAGTTTGGAGCTCTGGATGTTGCTACAGCAGCATAGAAGCAGTATTATTATTATATCTGCGTTGAGCAATCGACCGCTCCGTTCCAGTAGCCAGATCAATCACATCATCATGGTATTATAACCATGTTTTTGTTGATAAGATTCTATGGAAATTAGATTTAATAGATGAACTTCGCACAATGGTGAAATTCAAACTTCCAACATTCCTCAATGGTAAAACCATTGATATTACCAAATTATGTAGTAGATCATGTGGAAAACTAATGCACTATGTTCAATCACTTTCTATAATATAGAGATGGTATTGATGTTAAACCTTCTGTTATAGTTGATTTTACCACACATGGTGAATCACATGTTTATGGCCTTCTCTGTCCCTATGCAGACTCCTTAGACCCCATGGGCCATTTTTGTTCCTTTGATGTTTCCAAGATCATCCCTAAAAACATGTAAAAATTACCATACGCGACTTTTAAACACTTTCTCGCGTATATATGCGGGTTCAACCCCTAAAACCGCATACATCGGGATGTGTGCAAAAGGCCAAATTCTTTTGGAGTTTTCCTTAATGTGGATCCGACTCACTTGTCTCCTGGCCTTCCATATGCCTTGAGATTGCTCGGATTCGACCATTCATTACCCCATTGAAGAGCTATATAAGGAACCATTTGGATACATTGAACGCATGAGGAATTGAGAGCAAGAGAACTATAGTCCACTGTTGCCGAAACTTGTGCTTGAGTCTGCATCCCTTTGTCCCTTGGAGCACTTTTGTGTTCTTCCCAAGCTTGCCCTTTGCTTGTGAGCTTGCTATCGAGAGATGGAGGATTGAAGTGGTGGAGGCCCAAGTGGGGGACTCAGTTTCTCCGATTCACAGACGTGCCGACAAAGGTTGTATTCATTGTAATCTATGATTTTATATTAATAGAAATATATTTTCCTGTCCAATAATGTGTATTTTAATGAATATTTGATCCATGGATGATTTCAAATGCTTATATGTTATTGATTATATATGCTAGAGTAGATATAACATGATTATATGTAGCATGCTTGTATTGTTTATTGAATGTTGAGGAAACAATTTATCAATTCAAGCTGGAGTTGGAAAGCTCAACGGGGATCTACATCAACCGTTCGGATTAAGGTATGAATCGAGATCCTTTAGTGTTAGATATTTGGTTTCTCTTGCATATAGGAAAGGATTGATTTCTGGAGTCAAGCTGTCTGTTGTGGTACGCCAAGCCATAGGAATTTCTCTCCGTAACAGAATTGGTGACTCCGCTGGGGAGTTCCTAGTAGTTGTCCTTTGGGGTTTTTTTCGGCATTCAATGTTCTTGAATTGCTATTATTTCTCTGTTTCTGAGTCGGGTCCGAGGGCATGTTTTCCTGGTAGTGTCTGATTGGTGTGAATTTTGTCTCAGTTTATCTGTTTGCCTTTCTTTTTATACATTTTTCTTCCGGTACGCGAGTTTTTAACTCATAGTCGCATATACACGCGGCTTTTACTGCTATATCCGCGTACATACGCGGGTCCACTGCGAACAGTCACGTATGCACTGATTTTTTCCTTTTAGAGGAAGATGGATTATTGCTGGGTGAATTTTGATGATTACTGAGTCTCCTTTGATATTGCTAGAGTCTATATACACCTCTGTTTCTGACCAGAGACACTTTTTTTTAGGGTAATTTTTTTTTAAGAATGTTCTTGTCATTGCATTTTCAATTTTTTGTTTTGGGATCAGTGCATTAGATGTTTTTTACCTTAGTACTTTGCGTGAGCGCTGTTTGATTGTGCTTGCAAAGTCTGGGGGTGGTAGAATCATTCTTTTGCTTTAGTATCTCATTTTTTTCAAAAAATCCAAAAATATTACTTCTTTGCATCATTATGCATTTCATTTTTCACTTTGCATGGTACTTGCACTAGGTTTGATTAGAGAAGTATTAGCTAGGCTTTCATATAGGAATGACTGCATTTTGCATTTCACGTAGTAGCATGCCCTGTTTTTCATTCGACACAATGCATTTGCATTGATTGTTAGGTGTGAATTTTACTTCGAGTTGCGTCATAACACCATTGGTTGCACGTTCATCTACCTTTTTTGAGTAATAAAGCCAAATAAAATAAACACTTAATTAAAATGAATTACACTATTTTCTTTGATAGGGTACACCAACAATATTAGGTTTTAAGGTCTTGGAATAGTTCATTGTGAGTAAATTCTCTAAGACCACTAAACAACAACATGTATGTGTGTGTCCAGGTGAGAGTGTGAAATTCCTTGGTATAATTAGTGTTTCTCAGGATCCTCCTCTTACAAGGGAGTTAAGCACGAGGCAGTGTGAGCGGTGATTGATTGGGATGACCCCTAGTCATAACTGAGTAGCACCGGAGATATTTCCAGGATTGTATTCGTATCTAGGGGCTCTTTCGATAGTTTTGGGCTTTGCTATCCCTTCCATACGGTCAATCCCGCCTACGATTGTCTGCCTGAGCATTGATTATATCGAGGTGACCTTAGTTTCGTTACCTAGGTTATTGAGGGGGTACTTTGTAGGGGTTATTTTGCGGGTGTCCCAGCCAGGTTGGGGTTGGACAACACAGTCGCTATATGCGTTGAAGCTGAGGGCCACAATAATTGGTTACAAACCTCTGCTTGTTGTGTATGGGAGTCTCAAGCCTCTCCTAGGTGAGACATACTTGCTTCATTCAGGAGCTCACATATCCTACCCTTATTTGCTTGTGATTGGCTTTAGATTATATTGGTGTATGCTCTGTGCATGTTAGCTTGCTTAGGGTTTGCGTAATTAGAGAGTCTTTTTCATTTTTTGAGTCATTGTGGATTCAGGAGCAGCACCTCGTCGTTCTCGTCGTTTAGCAGGAATTCCGCCTTATACATGTAATGTCACCGGTTTTGACCCCGTTTGCATGATGTATATATTGTAATTAATCGTGGTGAGGAGCTCAAGGCAAAATCCCCACCATCGATTTGGTTGTGTGTGTGTTTCGGCAATGGGGATAGTTGCCGATGGTTTATCGTGCCATTTGGCACATTATAATTCAGCATCATGTAAATACGCACATCAATTAAAACTAAAACCACAACCAGCTACGGCAGTGCAACGTTGACTGAAAAGGGCATGGTTCCAAAGGATAAGGGGTGAGGGATGTCAAACCTTAGTCTATGGGGGAAAAACCCATGTGTTACCACCTTGTTGATTTGTCACCTTTCTTGTCTCATCCAACCTCTTCCAACCTATTTATTGTCTTGTTTTGGGTAGCTGGGGCAGTTATTGTTTCGGGAGTGGGGTGGCAGGATTGTCAGTCCTTTGCCCACATGCCCACTCCACCCACAACTGCCTTCACTTCACTCTCCCTCGACTCCCTTCTTTCCATTCTTCCCTGGTTGGTTCGTTACTCCATTCAGCCCATTCACTCTTACGCAGGGGCATGCAGAGAGATGTGTTGTTCATCCTCGCGCGGGCTAGGATTCTTGCTCTGTGCTCCTCACACACCAGTCACAGATCTTCTCGGGTTGTGCATGCAGCGAGCAGGTGAAACAGCCTCAAGGGCCCGATTTCCACTGGTATGTGTCATAGCCGTGGCTTTAATCCACGTTTTCTGCTTGCTGTTGGTTTCACCCACGTTTTGGGTTGCTGTTGTGTTTTTCCCCATGATGTTGGGGACTGTTGAGAATCCAATTTCTGTTTCCATGTCGGACTGTGCATGTGCGTTCATCCACGCTCTGCCTGGGCTGCGTCTTTTTCGATTTTCACTGACTGTGAGTTGTTCTGTCCCCACTTTTCTGTCTATGTAAGTCCTTCAGTGTTTACATTGAGGATTGTGTGTGCTGTGGGCTCTTGGATGTGGAACGGCTGTTAGTTTCCAGGTATGTTGGCTGGGTTTTCTCCTTTGTTGAGACTATGGATTGTGGCCATCATTCATTGTGGATTGTGGCCATCATTCATTGTGTGTTGTGGCTGCTGGAGTACCCTGGTTTTGGGTTGCAACTGAGTTGTTTTGGCCACGTTAGGGCCAAGAACAACTCTGAATTGACTTGTGGGCTTGAGCTGTGTCTCACTTTTCGTTTGGGGCTGTCACCGGTTGGCTTTGCTTCTTCACTGGGCTGTGAAGGGATTGTTTGGCTATGTGTAAGCTTGCATTGACCCTTATCCTTGGAGGAATCATGCCCAGCTCGGGGGTGGCAGCATTGCTGAGAGATTGATGAGCACGTTGGCCTATGGTTGGGTGGAACGTTGCAGCGACGTAGCTGGTTGCGGGTGAATTCTTCGTTAAAAGATAAGTGCTACTGTTATCTCATCTCTGCAGATTATATCTATTGTTTTGTGAGCTATGATGAACATGTGAATGCTGGAATGTGTGTTGCTTCCGCTGAATTGTTGAGTGATTATGTACTCTGGTATGTTTATGCATCTTTGTATGATGGATTATGCATTGTGCTATACATTATGTTTAAGTTTCTTAATTTCAGCATTGACTTATCCTTGTTTATGTTCATGGGGCTGTTTTCCCAGTTGCATTGGTGTTCGTCGTGTCCTCTTCGCCGGTCGGAGGGTCGGGGACGTGACACTACATCTCCTCCTCCTTTGGGAGAGAGAAGCAGATGGTCTAGGTGGACTACTTCTCACATTGATTCATACACGATGGGAGATCATGAAGATGAAATTCCTGAGCTACCTTCTTCACCTCATGAGGTTGAAGAAGAAGAGCCTACCCCTACATATGACCCTTCACCTGATATACCTACACACTCTGGGTACGATCCTTCACGTGATATACCTACACACTCTGGGTATGATCCCTCATCCACAGGTCATCGGCATTGGATGTCGGGCGACAAGACTCATCACGAACCTGCGAGCACTAGTTATGGTAGTTATGATATGTCTGGTATTCCTACACATGTTTCGGTACCGCATACCGAGTCAGAGTTTGAACCTAACACTATACCTGGGGGCATTCCTAGTCACTTCCATGTGGAGAGATTTGGGAACTCAAGTCACATTGCACCCTCCATCCTGGTGGTGGAGGTCACATCACATGTTCATCCTAGACCTAGTGCTAGTAGTCCTTTTCAGATACTAGAGCCAAGACGAGTAATCTCACATGTCCCTTCGTCCTCTATTCCTAGTTCTTCGAATGCTATTCCTCCCCCGCATTCACGTGGTCCTTCGGGCCGGAATGTTGCTACAAGTCATGTGCGTACTGTTGCTACTCACGTAGTTGTGTCTCAAAGTCAAGTACCTCTTGTTGTGTCGAGAGGTCGCATTCCTACTTCTAGAGGTCATATTCTTACTTCCGGAACGTCTATTCCTACCTATGGAGTTTCTCATGGGACATCTCATGGGACTTCTTATGGACCACAGTATGCATAGAGTTATTCACCTTATGGGTACGGGTATCAAAAACCTGCTTACTCCCTGAATTATGGCTTTGTAGCCCCAACTAGTCAAGGTACACCACATTATGGTGCTTCCATGCCACCCTACACGAGTCAAACGGGAGGAGGATACTATGGCCATGGCCATGGTGGTTATGATAATCAGTCCTGCTCAACCTAGGCTCCCTTTCCTCGCAACGTTAAATATGCTTGACTTGTCGAGACTAACGAATGATCCGGTATCTTATGACCCGGCTTGGCCTGCTGTCCCTACGAAGCTTCCCTTGGACATTTCCAAGTTGGAGGGAAAACCAGGAGAAGATCCGAGTGAACATGTTACTACATTTCACCTATGGTGCTCTTCTAACTCCTTACACGAAGATTTGATCCATTTAAGTCTATTTCAATGCACCCTCACCGGGCCTGCCGCGAAATGGTACATAGAGCTGCCTAGGGGGGCATTCACTGTGTTCGATGACCTAGCTATGAATTTTCTCAACCACTACCAACTACCAGTGCATTACGATGTGGGTACGAAATTCTTGTCAACATTTCGGCAAGACAAAGCCACGGATATCTAGGACCATATCCAAGAGTGGCGTAGACAAAAGAGATTGATTAAAGCCTTCATACCGCCGGAGTTTCTCCTCGAGTGGTTCCTTAAGTCGTTACTACCTTATATAGCAAAAGATGTTTCTACATTCGGAGTTCAAAACAAGGAACAAGCCATTTTTAGGGCACAAGAATTGGACTTGATTTATGCTCAATCCGATTTGTTATATGAGATCATTCCTAATGTTCTGTGTTCTAGTTTCGACCCTAAGGTCAAACCTGGACCACATGTCGATGGCATTGTTGGTTGTACGAGTGCCAAACCTGCGGATTCGGTTGTGAAACAGGTCAGTCAATTATCTATCAACCAATCTACTTCAGGACAAGCCACGGCTTCATCTCAACCCACCCAAACAACGAGTGTGCTTTTGGTACAATCGTCGGACCAGAAGGGTAAACAGCAACCCAGAAGGAATAAGAAGAAGGGTAAAAACAATTGTAAGGGTGGGAATAAGAATGGAAATGCCAATTCTAATGACAAGAACACCTTAAATGCTAGGGGGGACAAGCAGCCTAAACGTAAGGTTAAGTTTCCTTGCAAGTTATGTAAGGAGGACCACCTCACTCACTTGTGCCCTCGGATAGAAAAATCCTCGAGGTTCATAGTGCAGGACCCAGCTGTGCTGACTAACCCTTTACCTCATAATCAAAATATGAACTCGAGGACCCATGATCAGTTTGGTGGGGATCAAGACCCGCCGGAAGCTTGTAGTGGTCATGGTTGCATCAACATGGTGCGTGTTGCTAAAGTTGTGACTCGTGTGAAGGACTATGGTTCATCACAACCAGGGCTTGGAAAGGAACCTGCTCCACCTGAGAGTCCTTTGCATTTTGAAAAACCTGTGGATAAACCTGAAGTTGCTCCTCGCATTCCTAAAGGATTCCTTAAGCATTCAAGGCACAATCCTAATGCCCGAGCCGCCCAGAACTATTCTGTTTTCGAGGATTTGGGCCACACTCCTTGTGCGATGTCTGCACTTGAAGTACTTCAGAGTTGTCCTTCGCAAAGGAAAGCTTTGCTTTCTGCTCTTGGTGTTAACGACGATAATTATTCCTCCATCATCAAATTTGAAACCGCGGGACTACAACCTCGTTTTCCTTACTATGTGTCTCTCTTGATTCATGTAAAATGTCTTAACAAGACCATCAAACGCACTATGATTGACGAAGGCGCTGCTGCTTCCATGATGTCTTTGGCATGTTGGAAGGGTTTAGGTTCCCCTGAGTTGTCTAAATCCGCAACCATGTTGACTGCGTTTGATGGTAGATCGTTTCGGTTGCATGACATTCTTCCTTCTCTTAAGGTCTGTTTGGGAGGGAAGACCGTCGCGATCGAGGTCGAGGTGGTTGAAGCGCTCCTTGACTACAATCTGTTACTAGGTAGGAATTGGATGTACAGTATGCAAGCCGTAGCTTCTTCTCTATTCTGAGTTGTATGCTTTCCATTTAATGGGAAAATAGTTACGATTGTTCAAATGTCATTCAAGAATCTGTGTGTTACAGCATCTTCGGGAGCTTCTGTCCCGATTGTCGCGCACTCTCAGACGACAACTGGGAGTGTGGGTGTGGGCATGTACCCATCCCTTATGGGATCATTTAGTTGTCCTGCACCTGTTCTCATGATCGGGTCTACTTCCGGTGAGGCTTCATCATCATTGCGTTCGGTGTCTTTTCGCACCACTCATATGGAAGATCCTTGGATTCTTCCTACACCGAGTCTTTCGCGTGAGCCCATTGGAACGGACGTGTCGTTGCCTGCAACTATGATAGCATATCAAGCTAATCTCGGATGTGTTGCAGAGCCTAGTCCTTCCTCTTCACGAATAGAGGAGGAGGACCCATATGTACTGCCCGCATGAGCAGTTCAGTCTTTTCACACACATGACTTCCTTGATAGTGTTTTTCCTTCAGATGAGGGTATTATTGAGGCTATGTTTGGGGTTGAGCCACCTTGGGAAGAGTTGCATCATAGATCTTATTTTCTTCCTGAGCTTGACCATTTGGAGTGTGAAGAATTTAGGGAGATTCTTATTGAGAGAATTGGTAGTCCCATGGTTTTGTTAAGCTCTCCTGGTCCGATGGCTGATGGAAACATGATGAATATATCTCCTACCATCCCTATCAATATCTCTCGCGATCCTGGAAAGATTGAAAATGTCTATATTGGGGAAGAATGTTCCCATGCTGAGACTCAAGAGTATACCAAGCTGTTCAAATAATTTTGTGATGTATTTGCTTGGTCATACAAAGAAATGCGAGGTATCGACCCTCGCACTGTTGAGTATGAAATTAAAACTTGTCCCAATGCTAAGGTTGTTCGACAACGCTTGCGGGCGGTGAATCCTAGAAAAGCACCTGCAATTAAGGCTGAGATAGAAAAACTGTTGAATGTCGGTTTTATCTATCCTATTCCCTTGACGGAGTGGATTTCAAACCCCGTTTCGGTTGATAAGAAGCAGGGAACGATCCGCATATGCACTGATTTCCATGACTTGAATCGTGCCTATCCTAAAGATAATTTTCCTACACCATTTATCGATCAGATTTTGGATGAGTGTGCATGAAACGAGGTATTTTCCTTTATGGATGAATTTTTTGGATACAATCAGATACAGATCAAACCTGAGGACCAAAATAAGACTGGCTTTATTTGTCCTTAAGGTACCTTTGCATATCGGAAGATGCCTTTTGGCCTTAAAAACGACGGAGCCACTTTTCAACGGGCTATGACCTTGATCTTCCATGATCTCAAATCGATTATTGAAGTCTGTTTGGATTACCTTGCTACTCATTCTCGTCAGAGGATGCGTCATTCCTACCATTTGAGATTAGTGTCGAAAGGTGCCACCATTATTTGGTCAGGTTAAATCCTCACAAGAGCATATTTTGCGTGAATTCTGGTCGCTTATCAGAGTTCATTGTCTCCAAAGAGGGTATAAGAGTCGACCCTTTGAAGTTTGAGGCAATACTTCAATTGTCTCCCCTGAGAAACATTAGACATCTTCAATGTTTGCATGGCATGGCAAACTTCTTATGGAGATTTGTCGTGAATTTTGCCAATTTGACTAGAGGCTTTATGCGTCTTTTGAAGAAGGACACTACCTTTTGTTGGGATGAGCGAGCCCAGGAGTCCTTCGATGCGCTTAAGCGAGTCTTAGCATCGACCCTCGTAATTAGTCCACCCGACTATAGCCATGACTTTCTACTTTATGTGGTCGCGTCCATGGAGACGATTGGTATGGTTTTGGTTCAAGAGGATGAGGAGCTCCAAGAGCATGTCATATATTATCTGATTCGGAACCTTATAGATGTGGAGATTCATTATTTCCATGTGGAGAAGCTTGCCTTAGCTACCGTTCATGCGGTTCAAAGATTGAGACACTATATTCTCCTTCGCCAGACCTTGGTGGTTTCCCATGTCAATACATTTTAGTTCGTCCTCACTAGAATAATGATAGGGGGAAAGTATAATAAGTGGATTGTCATCTTGCAAGAATTCGATCTCGAGTTTTTTTTAGCAAAATCGAAGAAATCATTGATTTTTGCGGAGCTTATATCTGATTTCCTAGGCAAGGAGGAGGAGGAAGCTTGTGAAGATATGTTTGTCGATGAGCACATCTTCTTAATCTCAACTTTGGATCCATGGTATGGAGATATTATCATATATTTACAAACATTGAAGGTCCCTACTCATATCCTCATATATTTTCAAAATATACTCATAAGTTGCTCAAAATATGCTCTTTAAATCCTCAAAAGGTGTGTCAAACTGGTTCTTCCAAGCATCCCATAAGTCAGCCTCAAAACAACTATTAAAAATACTCCAAGCAATCTACAATACCAATTATGTATTTTGGCCTTCAATCAGTCAAATCATACCTTGGGTAGCATGCCCAACAACCATCAAAATTTGTATTTAGATTAGGTTGGAAGTCAGTATCTAAAGCTATCCATCAACCAACCATTAATTGTCTAGTAATATGACTCTATTCCTATCCAAGAATACTTGTCAAATCTGTCAAACATTGTCCTTTAAACAATCCTCAATATCATCCCTTTGAACATGATTCTTCCAAAACTACTTTCAACCACGTCAATAACAACTAGCATTTGATACTAGGAATGGATATGGATAATTCATCATTATAGTCGAGTGAGCTACTTTCAATCCTTGCTTATAATTTTTTGCTTCAAAAATTTACTTCAATATTAGCGTCTATTTTTTAAAGACTTTTCCTTCTTCCTAGACTTCAGATTAGATAAATTATGTTCGCAATTCTAATCAACCTTTTCTTGACTAACTATGTTTCTAGTTATCATAGTCATAATTTTCTTTAACCGTTCTCTTATTATTTTTATCATAAACTCAAATATCTTCAAGCCTGCTAGGGAAACTCTCACGCCATTTCTAATCTCTAAAAAAAATATTTTTCTTCCCTACCCTTTGTATCTTAAAGAAAAGAGGATAAAAAAAGAGTGTTGAGAGAATCATATCTCAGTTCTTCAACATGAAAAACATCCTTTTCTTTATTATCATATTTAGGAGATATTTTTCTTTCATCCATTATACTACCCAACTTAAGATAGCTTGTTCTGGTTTTCTGACATGTGACCTATACATCCACTAATTTTGCCTCTATTTAGCCTCTTCTGGTTGCTTTGGTAGAACAGTCAACATCATCGTCAACTTTATTTAATGTAAGAACCTTGACGTGTCCCCTAGTGTGTGTCTTGAGAGACTATCATGAGTACTCAATTTACCTTCATTGTTTTGTGCAATTTGTGCAAGCATAGTTGTATGTTCTTCTTGTCCCTATTTCATTTTCCATGCCTTTTTATATCCATGTCCAGAAAATCTTGTTATGTTTCTTCTGCGATCTCTTGTTATATGTCCATGGTAATGACATTTGTAACACTCAACCTTGTAGGGAGCCATGTATACACCTTTATTTATTACTTGACCATTTCTTCCAGAATATTTGTAATCTATATCCCTATGCCCAATTCTTTTGCAATAACAACAATAACCAGAAAAATGACTTTGATACCTATATATAAAGGTTCTTCTTGGTGGTGTGTCTCTTTCGTATTCATTCCTATCATATATTTTCGTATTTTTATTTTCTTCATTTTTGTTGTCTTTGGAACTTATGATGATCTACATAGCTTCTGAGCTTTTCTTCAATTTTCTTATCCATTAGTTTGGAACTTTCACCTTCTTTATTGTTGTCATAGCCAAGACTAGCCTTATCAAGTGGTGATCTTTGACATTTTAGAATATCGTCTAGAATTGTTGAAATATTTTCAAATTTCAAGTTTGTGATGATTATCTTTTTCAAATCCTTTCTTAGAGAAACTATTTCTTCCTCAAGTATTACAAACTTTTATTCATTCACTTAATGAGTACCCTTTTAGAGTTTGTTCTTCTCCATCAGCATAATGTTCATTTGAATTGTGAGAACTTTCATTTGTCTTCTTTGAGGTTGCTCCTTATTTTAGTGGCTCTTCCTTTTCATTATCCTCATATTCTTGATCAACATGAAGTTTGCTTCCATAGCTAAGAGGATAGGTTCTTCTAAGTAAGCATTTTGTAGCTTGTCCCATAGTTCTTTGGTTGATGTACATTGTCCTACTTTCTATTTCTCAGAATCTAAAGTCCATCCAGGATGGCATTCATCACCATTGTAATTTTATTTCTTAACTCCTTCTTAGCTACAGTTTTTGGTGGTCTTTTTAAATTTGTGTAATCATCCTCAATTCCACCACAAATGTCGAACCCAAGATATTGTAGGTATGCTTTCTTTCTTATGCTACAAATTAGATAATGTGTTCCATTGAAGGGGATATGTCCATGTTGTAACCAAATTACTCACAAGACATATCTTATATAGGTATTCCTTCAAATTCTAAAGTTGTTATAAAGAAACTGACTCTAATACCAATTTGTTGGAGCACAATTTTCGTTAGACCAAAACCCACCAGCGTTAATCTCCACTACAATCGCCAAAGTTAAGATCCACGAGAGAGGGTTAACCCATGTCGAGAAACTCATTAGGGGAATTGGATGAAAATGGAAACAACAAGTCCAATGGATTCAAGTATTCATCGATCTCAGTCTTGGTTCTCAGTTTATGGAGAGTTTCAATTTGCTTCCTAAATCCATTCAAGGACAATTTCCCAATTTCTACGTGGGGAATAAAAACCCTAGTTTTGGAAATGATTGAAAAAAGAAACATATGATCCATGTAATCATGGGAGAGGGTGAATTTAGGTTTAATAATATATCACAAGTAAAATATAATCGAGGGTTCACCGATCTTGTAATGTCCCTTTTTGGAAATTTTGGATAAATGCACAAATTGGGCAACATTCGAGCTTAACTAGTCATGACTCTAGAGGGTTCCAACTTTAACCAAATGGTCCCGAATTTGAAAGGGAATGGTATGGTGAGTCTTAAAACATGAAAATATGGTTTATGGATACTTTTTATCATACTTTTTACCTCTGCAACATTTTTTGGGGCTGATGACAAAAATACCAAAATTACTAGGAAATTGTGATGAGATCCCCCCTAGGGTGTAGGACAACTGGGCTTCCCAAATTTGTAATAATATAATTGGGACTGATATAAAACCTCACAGAATGTCCTTATACATGGTTATTAGTTCTGAAAAGTGGTTATAGAGTTCCACATTCATTTGATAACTTTCAGTGAAATTGCTTATGGGGAAATTACATAACTAGTTCGATTTTGACGTATGAAAGGTAGAGTTAAAGGTTCAGATAAGTATGTGACATATAGGGACCACATACAGAATACAAATGGATTACCCAACAGTGTTAAACACCATATAAATCACTTCATACAATTCTGGTATACAACTCATTCAGTATGGGAGTCAAATACATGAAAACTAGTGAATTAGTAACATGGAATTGCAAGAGTTTCAGATATGGATTTATTCAATTTCCACCCACAGAGAGTAGGAAAATGAAATTTGAGAGTAACACATAATATATTTCTGTAAAAACATCATAAAACTTATATAACATCCGCATACAAACTTGATACAAGACTCCTTCACGATTCAAGCTAAAGTCATGGAAACTAGTGATTCAATGGCATGGGAATGCAAGCTTTTCACACATGATTTTATTGGATTTAGACCCATAGGGGATATGGACATTAAATTACAGAGTAATACATCATATATTTATTTCCCAACATCATCCAACTCATATAATATCCCTCATATGAATCTGGTATAAAACTACTTCAAGGTTGAAGCCAAATCCATGAAGACTAGTGATACAAGGCCATAAGTATGCAATATTTTCATACATATATCTCTGATATTTCGACTTACAGAGCATGTGTAAATAATATTACAGATACATACATCATATATTTATTCCCCATAATCATAAAACTTATATAAATGTCTTCATACAAATCTGATATAAAGCTACTTTGATATTGAAGGCAAATCCATGAAAACTGGTTATTCAAGAGCATGGGGAATGCGATCCTTTCATACATGTATTTCTGATATTTAGACTTAAATATAATATTGATATGATATTATAGATCCATACATCATAAATCAAATCTTTGGCATGAGCCATCCTCAGCATGGTGCAAGAATCACTCCAACAAGTGAGCCATCAAATGTGAGTGTGGGGAAATGGAGAAGAAGGAATAAGAGAATGGGGAGATAGATAAGAATTCAACTGTAGGACCTTCAACATGCAAATTAAAATCTTTAATTAATCTCCCATGATATTTCTGAATGACCTCTCCATCAACCAACTTGGAAAGGAATCCAACTCCCTCAAAATTGGTTCACTAGCAGGGTAAGTGTGCACTTGTCGTGCAATGGACAAGCAAAAGCTCTCGGAAATGACAAAGGCCAAATAGAAAATGATCAAAATCTATTTCAATTCCTCATTACATAATTTTATTAACTTCATGAGGCCTCCTAAGGTATAATTTCCTTCCATGAGCATCCTCCAGCTCATCTTAGTGGTTTAGTAACTCTCATGACACTTGTCTTCCTCTTCATGCTCAAATTATTTCCCCAATTCAAATGAATGCCTATAAATCCCAAATTAGACCTATTGGTGGCTATTTTTATCCTTGACATGTCATATTTGTCATATGTAAGCAATCAGGTCTAAATTTTTCATACAATTTTCGTAGAATCTTCCATCATTTGTTGTCATAGAGTGCATAGAATCTCCTTCCAAGTGGCACACCTTGTATTCTAGTCTCTTCCTCTTCCATGGGAGTTACCCTCCTTTACCAATTCGACTTCCTTGGCTCATTATATGATATTTGACACCACATTACCATCCAATAATGTTACATTACCCATGTGTTCGAATTTGGATGAATAGCATGCCAAGTGTGTGGGGAATCTAGTCACCCAAAAGATTCACAAGCTTCCAAGTGTCTTCATGAACCCATGCCACATTATTTTCTTAGAATTGATCATTTATTTGACCCATTTAAATTTGAATATTGTAAACTAAATTCCTTTTGGTTCCCATATCCCTTTATTACAAAATTTATGTCTCCATCTCAACCTAGGTAACTAGTAGGTTAGTGAAACATTATTTGCAAATACTCTTATTTGGAAATTATTTAAATAGGGACATGACAGATCCAACTCTCAGTTATCAATTTATGGAGAGTTTCAATTCACTTCCTAAATCAGTTCAAGGACACTTGCCCAATTTCTACTAGGGAAATAAAAATCAATCATGTCACATACCCAACAACCTCTTTCCAATATGGGGACCATGGGGTACTTAAATACACATATAAATTCTATCCCTTGTTAAAATTCCAAAATTTTCCATGGAATTTCTATACCATTAATTTTAATATCGAAAGTAAATATAAATGTTGCGGTCCAAAACCAAATTACCCATTCTAAATTATGCAAGTATTCATATAATGAATGCATCCAATCCATGTTCATTCATTCATGCACATAAACATTTCCATAATAAATAATTTAAACAAACACAACAAAATTATTAATCATAGCATTCATTCATTCAGTCATTCATTCATCATAATTTTTTTTAGTAATTATAGCATTCATTCATTCATTCATTCACAATTGATTAATTTATCTTTTAATTTTCTCCAACTATATGTAGGTGAAGGACAACCCCCCCAGTCATAGGTACTCTATCACACTAGATATTCCCTGATAAAGGATAACTCCAAGCTGGGGAGATCAATCCAAAAGGGTGAATATTTCCCCATTTTTTCTTCTCAAACACACTACACATCCTTCTGGTGCAGAAATCCCCTCTGCAAATATCCCAATCCACTAGTGCTTAACCCCCATCAGCGTGCACAACACAAGGAATGGGACCCCCTTGTTCGCACCGCAATCCATTAAGTTGTCCACATTCCCTTCCAATGCTCCCAAAAAACATGACCAAGGTGTCTTTGTGCTCGAACTCCGGGGACCTCAACTACAACCTAGATTCCACTCATAAGGAGAGACAAACCTTAATAATAGTTTCCTAGGGTAATTGGCTTGAGTGGTGTGGTAGCTCTAGTTTTCCTCCATCGGGTACCTGCATCTAGGATAAATAAAATGATGGCTTGAATCCTACTCTCCCTCGAATTCCCAACCTTTTGTAAGCATGTTAAGAACTGGCCATTTGGCACTCATGAGGAGCCCACTTTAACCCTCTAATCCTAACTTAGTTTAATAAATAAATAAAGGTTAACTAACCCACTTTTCTAAACATGGACTGTGGGACCTTAGGATAAAACTACTCTCTATGGTTTTAAACAAGGATAATAACTTAGATTAATAAGTCACTGGGATCATCTTCCCCTTAGACTGCCTCTCACTTCCCTCTACTTTGAAATCATAGACCCCCACTTCTTCTTCATCCTTCTTCATCTAAATTCATGGTGTATTTTATATTAAATATGAAAAGTTTATATTTACAATTCATTTAGTCATCCTATACCATTCATGTCTGGATTCTAGGCTTCACATCATTACATACATAATTACATCATGGGATCAAAAATGGGGTGTTATAAATATGAGTAGTAGAATTGAATGGTGTAACCTCCTCCAACATTTTCGGGCAAGGATGACATGACCATGATGTCCACATGCTTTGTTGGCACATTTTTCAAAAATTTACTATGTGATGGAAAAATGACATTGCATGTTACATAGAAAAACCATAGTTTTGGAAATCGTTGAATAAAACAATAAATGTTCCATGGAACGACAGGAGAGGGGTGTACCTAGGTGTAATCAAATTTCATGAGGAAAATGATGATTAGTCGATCTGATTCCAAGTTATCAATTTACGTTGAATTTCAACTTGCTTCCTAAATCCATTCAGGGACACTTGCCAATTTCTATTAAGGGTATAAAACCCCATATGAGCAACCATGTAAGAGGAGCACAAGACTAAAGTCTTGTTGGAGAGTGCACCCTCTTATATGAGGGATGTTCAATCCAAGGAGAATCATGCTTGGATCGTGTTTAATCTTAAAGGTTAGATAAACCCTAGTATGGCACATGTACATCCTCATATTTTAGAGCACTCTGTGTGACATTTTCTTATTAGTTAATTGTGTGGACATAATTTCTTATGTTATGTTAGCCTCCCTCACCAACTCTTTACATAAAGGTATGAGAGAATTATTATAATCATTATACTATTCTATTCTATTCCACATTCGTAATTGTATTTGAGATGCGTTTTAGTAAGGAAGAACGTACAATTGGCGAGTAAACCCTGGGAAAATACAAGAGGAGAGAAATATATCTTGGATCTTCTTGGAGAGATTACTCTTGTAAGGTTCTAGGTTTTATGATATGCAAGAAAACCTAGAGAAGAACATGGTGGTGGAGGTGATTATCATTTATCTTATGGTTTTTATTCTATATATAGGGTTTTAACCTGAGTAGAAGACATAAGTAGACAAGCTAGCAACTCGAATGAGATTGTAGCCTTATTCTTGTGTGATGCATGTAATCTAGGGCAAGATCATGGAAATACTAGCTTGATGGGTTGTCTTAATCTTTGTGAGATTCCTTACTTGGTAGAAGGCGTGTTTATTTCTAAGCATATGTCCCAAGGAGGGATTCCCAATATTGATGGTAGCTTAATGAGGATCTATTGTGGCGTGACCAAATTTGGTAGCTAGGGTTTTGGTATGGCTTCTCTAGATAAGGTTTGGAGAATTTAAAATGTACCCATTTTATGATAAAGTTGTTATATGTACTTGTACTTCATCTTGGCCACGGTTTAGCATACTTGCATATTTAAATTTCATCTTATATTATATTCATGATTAAGTAGATTTTAACCTTGGCCATGCATACTAATTTGACATAACAATGAGTTAAATTGGTTAAGTGATATACACAAATCTAGAAGATAAAGGATCATATTATCTATTATAATAAAGTATTTCATATTTGTAATTTGCTTGGGAAGTGTGCCCCAAGGGATATAACTTGTTGGCATTGAATTAGGCTTGTTTAGAATTATTTTCTTGGGTTTCTAAGTGAATTGGGTTGGATAAAAATGAAATATCAGTAATTTAATATGTCTAACCTTAAGGATGAAAATTATCCAGAAAACCTAAAGATTGAGATAAAATTTTGGAAGTTGCTTTAATTGCTTGAATCTTAAAATGTCTACTATTGGAAAGCACTTTTACCATAAAAAACAAAAATACTTATTTAGCTAAGCCAATCATTTACATATTATATCATATGTCTCAACTTACTATAATTAATACAAATATTTGGTGTTAGATTTCATGAATTGTGGAAATAAGGATATAGAGGGTAGTTTTGGCTAATTCCATAAAAGTATTTGACAGTTGCATTGACTCATAACTTCCTAGTTTTGGTTAAAAGGTACCTACAATAATGTATCATGCCTTTCTGACTTGACAATCATTATGCTTATCAATAAATAATTTTGATTATGCGTTTCATACTAAATGGTTTGCTCACTTTGAAAATCCAATCCTAAACATGGTTATGCTTGTAGTGCCCCAACTTAATGTTTCAACTTGATTTAGATATGATAGCTTATTCCTACATTTTTAGGTTACAAATGAGTTATTTTATTAGAGTATAGTTGGGTCCACTTTACCATACCCATTTGTTGGTTTATCCCACAATACTGAGAGAAGGGGGGGTGAATCAGTATTGTCAGTTTTTACTTTAAAATACACAAAATAAACAATCAAGACACACATTTTATCGTGGAAACCTCAAAAGAGAAAACCACCAACACAAACTCATTAATAAGATGAATTTACAAAATTGTTTATCTATTGCAATAGAAAGAATGTAGATACGCCCTAGATTTTTATTGCAACTATAGACTAGGATGCTACAACACCCCTATGGTTTTCTTCCTGCTTCAATAGACAAGGATGCTACGACACCCTGTTCTCCAACTACAACTGGAAGGAGGCTGCAATCCCCTGCAGACCTTTGGCCTACCCTAGCACCACCCTGCAACCCTAGACTGATGTTCTTAGTCTTTTAGAACAGTTGAAAAACTATTCACTTTGGACTCTATCATACTTACTAACAGAGACACTTTATTCTTTACACATTCATTCAATAAATACCTTTTACCTATTACCTACCAACACATCTCTCCATAGCTACGTTCTTTCATTTTGGATCATGATTGTTTACTTATAGAAAAACCTCTTCATCATATACCCGTTCAATCATCGCGTCATTTCATTGTTAAGTTTCAGCAAATGCACCGTTTCATTCTTCTCACAACTCAAAATTCATTTCCACAGCCTTGTTTATCGTTTTCTGGTGCTTCTGTAATCTTCCTCTCCAGATATAATCCGGGCCATTGATGTTATGTCTGAATATCTCTGCACTATTGATCTACTCTGCAGATTTCCTCTTGAAATTGTATTTCCGCACCAGGTTTCTGTTTCAACGATTCCCCACCATTGATCTTTATCAGTCTTCTCCATGAGTGTCGATCTTCAAATTGCGAGATGCGGGATGCAGGATGTAACATTTCCCAAAATCGTATCTCGACTTTCCACAAACTTATTTTCGCACTTCCTTTTTCGAATCGTTGATCTGTTTTAGAGAGACTAACTTCGGTCGTCCGATCTTTCTAGATTGTGGGATGCGGGATGCGGGTTGTAACATTTCCAAAATCATATCTTGACTTTTAGCAAGCTTCTTTCTGCGACAACAATTCCGCACCGTTGATCTTTTTTTTGGTGGAACTAATATTAGATGTCCGATCTTGATCTTTTGTGGAACTTCATCCTCACGCCTATCTTTTGAAAAACTGATCCTCAGTCATTGGATGTCGTGCGGCATGCTTCCTGGCCGTCGATTTCAGATTGAATTCATATCTCATAATGACTTTGTGGATCTACATGATTTCTTTGCGAAAATTCTCTACGAGTGTTTCTAATAGTTTTGTCATTCATACTGCATCTCTACTTCCACTCGACCTCTGTTCTTTGTTTCATTAACCATCATTTACATCATACTTTTGGAACTATCTTCGAAGTCTTCAATTCAGTCATTCATGTTATCTTATCATCCATGTCCATCTTTATTCATCTCATATGTGTCATTCCATCATATCCACTGGTTATTCCTTTTTCATTTGTGAACACCTTTGACATCAATGACAACTATATACTCAACAATATCCCCCCTTTGGAATTGATGGCAACCTCTAACCATTCTCCCCCTTTGAAAACAATGCCAAAGGAACCTTTATGTCTGACATCTCCCCCTATCAACATTTCCCCCCCTGAGATTGAGCTTTCTCCTCTTAGTACTTTTGTAACGGAATTACTCCCATTTTCTGTCTAAGACGCTCAAAGGCTTTCTTAGGTAGTGGTTTGGTGAAAATGTCAGCAATCTGTTCTTTTGTGTCAATGTATTCTAATTTGACAGCTTTTTGATATACCTGTTCTCTTAGATAGTGATACTTGATTGGTATATGTTTTGTCTTAGAATGCATGATAGGATTTTTAGACATATTTATAGCACTAGTATTATCACAGTTGATCACTATTGGATGTTCATATTTTACAAGTAGATATTCTAGGGTTTGTCTCATCCAAATAACCTGATTGCAACATGAGGCAGCAACAATATATTCTAATTCTGCCATGGAGAGTGAAATGGAGGATTTTTTTACTTGACCATGATACTAAAAAATGTTGCTCCACTAGTACTTTTTCGATCGTCAACACTTCCTACCCAATTTGCATCAGTAAACACCTTCAAGGTAAAATCTTGTCCTTTCGAATACCATAAACCATGCTCCATAGTACCTTTTAGATATTTGAAAATCCTTTTTACTCTTGTTACATGTGTTTCTTTGGGAGTTGATTGGAATCTAGCCACCAATCCAACAGCTTGCATCACATCTGTTCTTGTGGCTCTCACATATAGCAAACTCCCAATCATGGATCTAAACATGGTATGATATACTTCCAAAGATTCATAATCCTTAATTAGGTTGCAACCAGTGACCATAGGAGTACTAACATGTTTGGAATATTCCATTTTAAACTTTTTCAACATACATTTGATGTACTTAGTTTTAGAGATGAGAATTCCTTCGTATGTTGGGCAGACTTGCAATCCCAAGAAGAATGTCAATTCACCCAACATTGACATTTTGAATTATTTCTTCATTTTAGAGGCAAAGTATACACTTAGGATTTTAAGATTCCTTCCAAAAATGATATCATCCACATAGACAACAACAATGATCATATTTTTATCTTCGATTTTTAGGTAAATATTACTTTCAGTGACTCCTCTTTTAAAACCTTGTTGTTTCAAGTAACTATATAGTCTTGAAAACCATGCTCTTGGAGCTTGTTTGAGACCATAGAGTGCCTTTTCAGTTTACAAACCTAATCTTTGTTTTTAGACAAGAGAAACCATTCAGGTTGTTCAATATACACTTCTTCTTCTATTTTTCCATTCAGGAACGCAGACTTGACATCCATTTGATATACTTTGAATTTTATATGCCATGGCAGTGCTAAAAACATTCTAATTACTTCAAGTTGAGCTACAAGAGCATAAGTTTCTTCAAAATCAACACCTTCCACTTGGGCATACCCCTTACAAACTAGTCTCGCTTTGTTCCTTATTACTTGTCCATCTTGATTGAACTTGTGTTTGAAAATCCATTTGGTTTCTACAATGTTCTTATCTACAGGTCTTGGGACAAGTTCCCAGGTCTCATTTTTCTCAGTCTGATCTACTTCTTCATTCATGGCTTTGACCCATTCATCACGTTTTTTGGATTCTATAAAGTTCTTGGGTTCTACTATTGAGAGTAGGGCTTGTTCCACATCTGGTAGTTGTCTTCTTGTTTTGACTCCAACATTTTTATCACCCATGATTTGCGACTTCGGGTGATCCTTTTGTACCCTCCTAGAAGGAGTTTTAGTGTCAGGTCTAGGGAATTCTTCATCATTTTTCCTATGTATATTCCTTCTCTTTGTCTTCTTCTTCGTTATGAATTCTCTTGTCCTTTTGCAAATCACTTATTTCATCATCACATGTATTTTCAATGGTGTCAATATTTTTCTCTGTCCTTGGTTTTATATCATCTACTTTCACATCAGCACTTTCTACAATTTTATGTAATCTTTTATTGTAACACCTGTATGCATTTTTGGTGGATGAGTATCCTAAAAATATTCCATCATCGGTCATGGATTTTAACTTTCCAAGGTCATCCTCGTTTCTTTTGATGTAACAGTTACTTCCAAACACTTTAAAATATTTGACTGAGGCCGGTCTTCCATACCACAATTCGTAAGGGGTCTTATCCTTATTAACTCTGATTTGTCCTCTATTAAGTGTGTAGAAAGTTGTGTATACAGCTTCTCTCCAAAATGAATCTGACAATTTTGCTTCATTGAGCATAGTTCTGCTAGCTTCTTGGACTGTTTTGTTTTCCTTTCAACAACCCCATTCTGCTGAGGGGTTTTTGCAACTAAAAATTGCCTCTTAATTCCATGACCTTCACAGAACTTATTGAATTCATTTGAGGTAAATTATCCCCCATTATCTGATATAAGACACTTTATTTTCATGCCAGACTCATTTTCGGCCATCGCCTTGAATATTTTAAATTTTTCAAAGGCTTCTGATTTTTCCTTGAGAAATTCCACCCAGGTCATCCTTGTGTAATCATCAATGAGGAACATGAAATAGTGATCTCCTTGCATACTTTTAGTTCTGGGTGGTCCACAAAGGTCTGTGTGTATTATTTCCAGAGGGTGTGAGGTCATATGTTCTTTTATTTTAAAATTGGCTCTGGTTTGCTTCCCATGTTGACAAAGTCTGCACACAGAGTTTAGAGGAACTATAATTTTAAGTAGATATCTTATAGCTTCCTTCGTGCTTATTTTGGAAATATTATCAAAACTTAAATGTCCCAACCTTCCATGCCATAACCAACTTTCATCTACCATACTTAAGTAAGCTTGGTTTTCATTTTCCAATATGTATACATTGTTTGTATTTCTCATAGAAATGCCAACAACCTTTCATGATTTATTATTCTTGATTTCACATTTTTATGAGTCAAAGATGAAAATGTGTCCTTGGTCGCATGTTTGACTTACACTGAGAAGATTAGGATTGAGGTTTTAAACTAGCAAAACATTTTCTACTTTGATCTTGCTATTGACAACAATTGTTCATTTGCCAATTATTTTGGAGGACGGGTTGTCTACAAAAGAGAATTTTCCCTTATTGTCTTTTAGTGTTATGAATTTGCTTGGGTCACCAGTCATATGTTTTGAACAACCACTATCCAAGTGCCATAATTTTTGGCTTTCGGTTGCACATAAGCCAATCATGGAAGTTTCCTTGTCTTCCTTATCTCTCCAATATCTCTTTTGTTTGGTGTTTTGAGATTTTATTGCAACAGTATTTCTTGTAGGAGTATTCAGTTTACAATCTCTTGCCATATGTCCATGGTTATTACACTTATAACATTCTACGTCACATTTTTGGAGTAGTGTAAAAATATTCTTATTTCCCTTCAACTTATTACTTGATGACTTCTTCTTGTATTCAGAAACCTTTCTTTGAGTTCTGCGATTTAATGCTTTATGACCAAAATTATTACAAGAATAGTAGTGACCTAAGAAGATCTGTAAATATCTATTTGGTCTCTTTGGTGTTATATTATTTCTATTTTTATCCAAAAAATTAATCCTACTTTCTTGCTACCTTCCTCTTTAGCTGCAGTCTTTAGTACTTCAGCATAGCTTTTCTTACTTCCTTCTTGATTGGTGACAGGAAAACTCTCTGGCTTCTTTTCTTTAACGAACCCCAATCCAGATTTATCACTTGATGGTGTTTGGCTACTCAGGATTTCATCTGGAATCCTTGAGCTATTCTCAAACTTCGATTTGATAGATCCTTCATCAAGATTTCTCTTAAATTGCATGATTTCTTATGCAAGATTTTCAAACTCCTATATTCTTCTTTTGAGCTGTAGGTTTAGGTCCTCCTCAACCCTCTTGGAATCTAAGAGTTGAGCTTCCAACTAACTAATGATAATATTTGACTGTCAGTTCTTTTTCCTACATTTCTCAAGTTCTTCAAGGGCGCTAACAAGTTCAACTCTTAGATCTACTTCTCCTTCTATGTCTGAGTCACTTTTTGAGGCTTGAGTGTCTAGACCAATAAATAAAACTTCAGTTTCCTCAACTTCGTTTCCATCTGAATCTTCATTGTCTTCCATGGTGTAAACAATTTTCTTTTTCCCATAGGGTTTTTTCTTGTTTCCTGGTTTACCCATTTTAAATTTCGAAGTTTCTTTTTCTTCATTCTCATCTTGTTTAGTGTAGGTGCATTTAGAGGAAAAATTCCCAATCCTTCCACAATTAAAACACTTTAAAGGTAACTTCCCCTTGTATTTTCTAGTCCCTCTCTCAAGTTTATTAATGAAAAAGTCTTCCTCATCATTTGGGTTTTCTGATTGATTTTTTAAGGAGGATTTAAAAGTTGCTTCCCCCTTTGACGATCCATTTTTTCCTATTCTCATCTCATATGTGGTAAGAAATCCATGTAGCTCATCCATTGTTACCTTTTAAGATCACCTCGTTCTTCTAAGGTGGATACCTTTGGGTTATACCTCATTGGTAATGTTCTTAGTACCTTACTTACCACTTCCTTTTCTTTTAATTTTCCTCCAAGCCCTCCAATGCTTCCCCTTTTGAAGATTCACACAAGGTTTCTATTTCAACGATTCCCCACCATTGATCTTGATCGGGCTTCTCCATGAGCATCGGTCTTCCAAGATGCGGGATGTAACATTTCCCAAAATCGTATCTCAACTTTCCACAAATTTCTTTTCGCACTTCTTTTTTGAATTGTTGATCTGTTTTAGCGAAACTAACTTCAGCCATCCGATCTTTCCATATTGCGGGATGCGGGATGTAACATTTCCAAAACCGTATCTCGAATTTTCAAAAGCTTCTTTTCGTGACAATAATTATGCACTGTTGATATTGTTTTTGGTAGAACTAATCTTAGCCATCTGATCTTGATCTTTTGTAGAACTTCATCCTCCCGCCTATCTTTTGCTGAACCGATCCTTAGTCGTTGGATCTCGTGCGAGATTATTCATGACCATTGATTTCAAATCGAATTCGGATCTCATCATGACTTTGCGGATCTACATGATTTATTTGCAGAAATCCTCTATGACTATTTCTAAGAGTTTTGTTATCCATACTGCTTCTCTACTTCTACTCAACCCCCATTCTTTGTTTCATTAATCATTGTTTACATCATGCTGTCGACATTGTCTTGGAAGTCTTCAGATCAGTCATTCATGTTGTCTTATCATCCATGTCCATCTTCATTCATCTCATATGTGTCATGCCATCATATCCACTGGTTATTCCTTTGGCATTTGTGAACATCTTTGACATCAATGACAACTATATACTCAACATAGTTTTAAAATGATCAATTTGGCCTTTAGAAGTAGTTTACCCTCTTTGTACTAGACTTATGTAATCTATTGAGTTCGAATTCTCATCTACCCCAACTCCTCACAATCTTAGTTCCAATTTTGTTATCCACCTACCTTTTTTATATCATTCTAGTTCCATCTTACAACATCAAGGCTTTTAGCATTGATTTAACTCTTCATCGTTATATAGCTAAATAGTGTTGATATGTAATGCATTCTTTGGGATGAAACATCATTTTAGGGCCATAAAGTGTCTACCTAGGTTAAAATCCTATAGTTACCTTAAGTTTTTTATGCTTTTGTGTATTTTGTTGTGTTTTGTTGTATTTGTTATTAGCACACATGTTCTATGCACCAATGTATCTTAACTTATTTTGTGTGTGTGTGTGTGCAAGTGTGCACACAAGCACATTTCGGCTTTCACCTATGGATCCAAATATTGCACCATTGAGTGCTTAGTCATTTATAAATATGTCACAAATGCAAATGAAAAAGTGATTGGGTGAGGGATTGTATCATATTGTACTATAAATAGAATACACTAGGATATTTAGATGCTTCTTTACAACCAATGATGTTGGTGTCTTGTGTAAAGGCACGGTTTCCTATATTCTCAAGTTAGCATAGTATTTAGTTGTTGTTATGACAATGCACAAATAGTTTTATGTGTTTTGGTTTATGTTCTTGGAATTACTTGTGTTTGAGTTATTGTATGTGCACTAAGATGTTATACCTATTTTAATGTTATACCACCAACAATGAGCAAAAAGGGTCACATTAAATTGCCACGATACCTCTCACATGCAAAATATTCCTTATGATGGATTGCATGATGGCCTTGGGGCGCACAAATTTACCATCACCATCATAGACAAAGGTTATGGCTTAAAACCCTATATTTTTCCCCTTGACTATGGCCTAAGCACTGAAAATCATCCATTGTATGTTGAAAATTGAAATGACCATCATATATCATAGAAAGTCCAAGATTACTTATATAGGGTTTGTGTGGTGGTATTGGGCTCTACCCATGGCCTATCAACCTTGTATACAAATGTTATGGCTTGATACCCTATTTTTTAGGCCCCAAAACTTTGAAATATGCCTTGAAAACCATCCAAAATGTTTATAAGGACACAATATTCATCTCATAGGCCAAAGATTATTTGAGTAGGAATTGTGTGGACCATGGCTTGGTCTACAAGAACCATCCATAGCATTTTAAACCTTGAAATGGTGAAAACATCTCGCTCATAAGCCAACATTATTTATGTAGGTAATTTGTGGTGGCCTTGGGACTCATGCATAACCCATAATCCTTGTAGGCAAATGTTATGGCCGAAGGCCATCACTTTTTGCCTAAAAAATTAGAAACATTCTCAACAACAATATTTAGTATGATAAACCTTCAAATGGTCATGACATCCCACACATAGGAAAAGTTATTCCTAATGCAGGGATTGTGTGGTGTCTTTAGACCCCACACATGACCCATCAACCCCATAGACATATGTTATGCCTTAGTCCCTACATTATTTTTCAAAATGATGGCCTAGTTCTAGAGAACCATCCATTGTGTGGAAGAACTAGAAATGATAATCATATCTTGTTCATGGGAGAACTATTCCTTGTGTGAGGCTTATGTGATGATATTGACCCCATGCATAGCCCATCAATCCCATAGACACATTATATGGTATAAGGCCCTCACTTTTATCAATCCAAGTCTCATTATTAGTTTATGGGGAGTTTCAACTCACTTCCTAAAGTCATTTAGGGGAACTTTCCCAATATATACAAAGGGCATAAAAACCAATTCAAGCAGCAGAATTGAGTGTCACAACCTCATACACACTAGTTTTGGTAAGGTTGAAAATACCACAATTTCCACTTGCTCTATTAGCACAGTTTTCAAAAATTCACCTTGTGTCTCACAAATTGCATTTCATGTTACTTAGCAAAACTCCATTTCCAAAAATCATTGAATAAATCAACATCTAGTTCTTAGAATAACGATATCAAATAAGGGTGTACCTAGGTATAATTTGATGTCACAAAACAAATATAACTAATGATTAGTTTATTTGAGTCTCGGTTATCAATTTAGGGTGAGTTTCAACTCACTTCCTAAATCCATTGAGACACACTTACCCAATTTTAATGGCGGGCATAAAAACCAATCCAAGTAGTAAAATTGAGTGATGTAACCTCTTACAAGTTGGTTTGGCCAAGGGAGACATGACCATGATGTAACATTCTTTGTTAGCATAGTTTTCAGAAATTTACTTAGTGATACAAAATTTGCATTACATGCTACGTATCAAAACCCTAGTATTAGAAATCATCGAATAAAACAATATATGGTTCATGAACTCATAGGATAGGGGCGTCCGTAGGTGTAATCCTATGTCATGATACCATTGGAACTAACGATTCATTGATCCAAATCTCAGTTCTCAATTTATGGTGACTTTTAACTCACTTTCTAAAGCTATTTAAGTACACTAGGAAAATTTCTACCCAAAGCATAAAAACCAATATGAGAAACATAATTGAGTGTTGTAACCTTCTACATGTTGGTTTAGGAAAGTCTAACATGACCACAATGTCCACATTTTCTATTGGCACAATTTTCAAAAATTTGCGTTCTGATGTAAAAATTACATTACATGTTACTTAGCAAAACCCTAGTTCCAAAAATAGCCAAATAAAACAATATATCGTCCATGGATTCATGGGAGAGGGGTATTCCTAGGTGTAATACAATGTCATGAGAACAACATAGCTAGTAGTTCTTCAATCTGAGTCTCGGTTATCTTTTTATGGTGAGCTTCAAGTCACTTCCTAAAGCTATTCAAGGACACTTGGAAAATTTCTATCAGGGACACAAAAACCAATCTGTGTAGTAGAATTGAGTGTCATAACATTCTTCAAGCTTGTTTGTGTAAGGACGACATGAACATGATTTCCACATGCTCTATTGGCATAGTTCTTAAAAAATTACCTATGATGAAAAAATTGTATTGCATGATGTTATTGAGAAAAAGACTAGTTCCAAAAATTGTTGAATGCAACAACATTCTTTCCATGGAATCATGGGAGAGTAGTGTCCCTAGGTGTAACCCAATTTCACGAGGCCAACAATTTGTCAGTTTTTCAATCTAAATATCGGTGATTAATTTGTGGTGAGTTTCAACCAAGGGAATAAATCCATTTAAGGACAGTTGGAGAATTTCTACCAAGGGCATAAAAACCAATCCGAGCAGTGAATTGAGTGACATACCCAGCTACAAGTTTGTTTGGTAAATAATAACATAACCACAACCTTCAACTCGCTTGGAAAATTTGAAAGGAAAAACTATGGATTTCTATCTCAATGACATGCATATCAAGTTCTTCACTATTAAGAGAAAATATAAATATATGCATGCCATAGATGGTCCATATTGTCGCTCTCAAGGTAAATCTATGATCCATACTTCACCATGAGAGATAAGATTATTTGGGGTTGGAAAAGTCACAAAATGCATGAACAAACATAATTCACTCCATAAGTGGAGGTCTATGAAAGAGTTTCCATTATGGAGTGTATGATTGAATAACTCCTGATTCATTTTATTCCTTGGCAAATGCATTTATTTATACATTGCATATGGTGGTTGAGATTCATCTTCCAACCAACCTTTTCATCTTCCTACATGACTATTCATATTAAAAATATATTTACAATATTTACATAATGTATGGAACCATAATGCGAGGATTAGGTATCCAACATTCCTCCTCTTAATCCAAAGGGGCCTTTGTGAGTTTGAGCATGGTTCTAAATTTTTCAAAATTTTCTCGTCCAAGTGCTTTGGTTAAGATGTCAGCAATTTGCTTATTTGTGGAATAATGTCGTAAATGAACTGGCTTGGCATCTACATGATGTCGAATCAAATGTTATTTTGTGTTGATGTGCTTGGTTTGATCATGGAATCTTGGTTTCTTGTCCAACTTGATTGCAGAAGTGTTATCAATAAATAAGGGAGTGGAATTTTCTCGCTTCTCCTACAAATATTCAAGTATCTTCTTGAGCCACACAATATCCTTTGTTGCTTCTGCAACTGCCACATATTCTACTTTTGTTGTTGAATCTGTTGGAACTGATTGTTTGCATGATCTCCAAGAAATAGTTATTGATCCAATACTCGTTGTGTATCTAGAAGTGGAAACTCATGTCTCTTTGTCACCATCGAATTCTAAGTTAGTGTACCCAGTGAGTTTGAAGTCTTTTACCTTAGTGTACTTGATTCTAGAATCTTAAGTTCCCTTCAAGTACCTTAGAATTCTTTTCGCAACAGACCAATGTCCTTCATGAGGTTTGTGCATATATTTGGAAAGAATATAAACAACATAAGAAATATTTGGTCTGGTAGTGGTATGGTACATAAGGCTTCCTATAAGTTGTCGATACTTGGTTGCATCCTCAAATTCTTTTCCTTCACTTGATGTGAGCTTCAAATTTTGTTCCAATGGAGTTGAGAGAGGGTTGCATTCTGTCATGCAAAATCTATTCAACAATTCTCCAACATACTTTTCTGAGATATGAATATGTACTGAGGATGTTGAGTCGCTTAAATTCCCAAGTAGTAATGAAGATGTCTCAAATCAATCATTTCAAAACATTTCTTCAAATCATTATTTATGGATGTTATATAATCTTTTTTGTTCCCTATCATCAAAAGGTCATCTACATATACCACAAGAAATACAATAGATCTTCCAACTTTCTTCACAACCAATGTTTCATAATCAAGATTTAAATGCTTGAAATTTTCCCTTAGAAGATGCTTGGTTATCTTTTCATACCATGCTCGTGCTACTTGTTTTAGGCCATACAAGAATTTGACAAGTTTGCATACCTTGTTTTCTTGTCCCTTCACAACAAAACTATTTGGTTGAGACAGGGAGACGTTTTCTTTCAAGTATTCATTAAAGAAAGTTTTTTTTACATCCATCTAGTGGACTTTACACCCATTTTGTGCTACCATGGAGAGAAAAGTGTGGATGGTAGCCCATTTTGTTGTGTGGAAGAATGTTTCTTCATAGTCAATTCCTTCTTTTTGTGGATATCCTTTCACCACAAGCCTTGATTTGTGTTTGTCAAGTGAGTCATCTGATTTGTATTTATTTTTGTATACCCACTTGCAACTAATTGGTTTGGGTTCAACTAGAGGTTCAACCAGCTTCCAGGTTCCATTCTTTATGAGTGTATCATATTCATTTTGCATGGGTTCTTTCTATTCCTAACATGTAGCATCTTCTATAAAGGAAGTTGGTTCAAAAATAACAAATAAATTTAATTCACAATCAAATGAGGCATCCATGTCATCACCTGAGTTATCTTCTTCTCCTCCATCATCTTGTATTGTTAAGTTTCTCGTTCCTATCTTTCTCACTTCATCTAGATGGACACTTTCAAGTGTCTTTATGGCTCATTTTGGAATCTTCTTTGATGGTCCAGGTTGATCAGTTGGAGGCACTTCATTCTCTCTATTGGGTATATGTTATATTCTTTTCATGTGCATGTGAAGGGGAGGCACGCATGTCAGCGCTACGTTTTTGGATATATTGGGGGAATTTTCTAAACATATGTAGCTTAATCCTAGTTAAGGGACTGGAGTCTATTTTATAATCTGGGTTAACGGATTAGGGTATTGGATGCTGCTGAATACCTATATTTGGTATTGTGAGGATTCATAATGAGAACGAGAAAATAGGAGGTGAGGATCCAAGGTTTGTTGGTTTTCTTGGTTAAGGGTTTCCAAGGTAAATCTTCGTGTTTATGTGTGAATTCTATGGTGTAATATCTATTTTGCTTAAAATAATATGTATGCTTTTCTTCTCTGCATAGGTTTAAAACTTACACTATTCAAGGTTCAATCTTCCAATCCTCTCAATAACATCATCCAGTTCATGTGAAGTGGTGGGAACTTCTTCTTCATGAGGGGGTATTGGTCCTTTAAAAGGAAATTTCAAATATTGGTCCTAATTCAATATCACGATTCCCCCTTCAATATTTGGAATTTCATTATCAAATTCATAATATGTCTTTAGGTGGGAAAACCTCTCCACATGATCAAGTTGTCTTTCAATAGACTTGTCATTTTTATTAGTTTCAAGAAAAATGGAATCTCTGGAAACAACAAATTTCTTTTTTACCTCGTAATAAAGACGATATGCCTTGGAAGTGTCTAAATACCCCAAGAAAATGCATCTTCAACTTCTAGCACCAAGTTTATTTCTTTGCTCCTTTGGTATCAAGGCATTACAGGTGGAACCAAAAACTCTAAGATGCCTAACAGAAGGAAGGTGGCCAAACCAAATTTTGATGTGGAGTCTTGTCTTCAATAACATGAGATGGACTTCTGTTTCTCAATATGTTGCACATACTACTGCATCACCCAAAAACATCAGTTTTACATTCTTGAAAAACGTCATTGATATTTCCATATTCATTGATGTTATATTCCTCCTTTCTACTATACGATTTTTTTTAGGATTATAAGGAACTGAATTTTGATTTGTAATCTCATGTTTGGAAATATAATATTCAATTTCATTAGAATCCTATTCCTTACCATTATTAGAACATAATGTACCAATACATGTTTGTGCTTGATTCTCTATCCATGCATGAAAGTTCTTGAATGTTTGAAATGATTTAGACATTGTCTTCAATAAATATACCAAGACATTCTTGAATAATCATCAACAAAGGTCATGAGGTAATTATTACAATCTGCAGAAGGAATAGGCATGGGGCCACATAACTCATAATGAATTAGTTCTAACTTTCTGCATGCTCTAATTTTAGACTCTTGAAAAGGCTGCTTACTATGTTTGCCTAGTATGCATGCATCACATATGTTCCTTTGCTTAGGAACAGTAAACAAACCATATACACCATTCTTCCTTAACAAACGAAGTCCATTATAATTCAGGTGACCAAATATTGCATTCCACAATAAACTCAATGACAAATTACCTTCTTCAAGTTGAGACATATAGGCAAAGTTTTGAATTGGTGCAGAACAACCCTTCAACTTCAACAACTTTCCATATTCATACCCGGTCATGATGACCTTGTTGTTAGATGAATTCATTATCTTTATAATTCCATGAAACATGTGGATGGAATGGCCTTGCTATCATATCTACACGAAGGAAAACAAGCTTCTCTGCAACTCTGGAAGATAGAGAACATCCTTTAACACAAAATCAAATTTCAACCATGCAACTTAATCATGATTGAACTAATTTCAGTTCTTCAAAACAGTCTCTTCTAAAAGTAATATGATAAGTTCCACTAGTATCAAGCAGCCAAAATCTTATTAATTTGTCACAGTGTCCTAGGAATTGAATGGAAGTAGCAGCTCTGTATAATCAAATGAAAGAATGATGATACATACAATGATCATGCAAGATGCATGAATGCCAATACAATTCGAATTCCCAAGGAGGTCATTCGAATTGAATGAATGGGTGTAGCTTAACTGATTGTAAGCCACAGTAAACACACTAGTTAACCAATTGATCAAGTGTCGATTGACTCAACTAAGTCCTAACTGAAGTCGAAGTGCAATAAATGACTAAATATAACTGAAAGTAGCTCAGACACATGTTACTGCATGCCAACCAACAAGTGGTAGCACATCAATAACTCCATTGAACCCCTATGAGGTTAACTGAAGTCAACTGGCCATTAGAGGTGGTTGGAGGCGCCCCTGTTGACTCCAGTTCATTAAATATTAATTAAATAATCAATATAATGAAAGGAGGCACCTTCACCACTCAAATTTAACTGATTGTAACCATTAGTTATAAATTAAGTGCATTTATGACACTCAGATCACCCCTGGAGTGCTCTAGTTAGCCTCCCTGAATGAAGGAGAAGGCTTAGTTGGCCTCCTTGACTGAAGGTAGGCATGGGTGTGCTCATGCTGATGTCATACAATGCTCCTCTAATGTCAATTAAGTCAATAAAACTTAGGATAGTGGTTCCAAATTGACCAAAATAAGTGTGTATGGTGGTAAATGTCTCCAACAAATCTGTGTAAGATGAAAGAGAATTTATTTTACTAATACTAAGATTGCAATGTACAACTATGCAATGAGTTGAATCAGGGGCTTTACCAGCCTCTTGACTCTTATTTTTGTCTTATTTATTCTAATTGTGTCTTCATTTAATGGAATCCCAAGGATCCCAACACTGATCTGCTTCATGTCCATTCTTTCCACTACGCTTGCACTTCAGATCTAATCTTTTGCTTGAGTTGTTTCTGCACCCTGTGCTTCTACAATTTCTTCTTCATCTTCCTCTCTTGTTGTTATATCCCTTGGAAGGGTATTTGGGTTTATTCTTTGCTTTCTGAACAAAGCAAAGGGATTCTCCAGCAGACTTGCTCGATTTCTTTCCAAAGGCTTTATCTCTCTTTGCAATATTTTATACCAAGGTCTCAAAGGTGAGATATTTGAACTTGTTGCTTGCTTGCAGGGACTCAAGGTAGTTGGAGTGAGTTGAATACACTTACTTTACAAATGTTGCAAGTGGAAGGTCAGGTTTCATACCATATGCTTAGATCTTATGCATGATTACTCTAATCTCATATGCAACTAGCATATAGCATAAGATCATTATATTTTACTTGCAAACTGAACAATTTCAACATTAACTTAATTATCTCCATATCATAATGTGAATCATACAACTCTTTTAATGTATTTAGAGCTTCAAAGCATGATTTTGTATGAAAAATATGTTGGCTCGCCTCTTTACTAATAGTGGCAGTGATCATAGTTAGGGCTTTCTTATCTCTAGACTTCCAAACAACAAGTTCTTTCTCTCTTGTAGGAGGTTTTGGATCAATGGTTAGAATTGTATCAATCTCTATCTTAATAGTCTTTCCTTCACAAATCCCATCTCATAGGTCATTGTATATGAAGGTGGATTTGATATTTCTAGATCATCTTGGATATGTGTTCTTTCTAGTGAAGACATCACCAACAATAGATGTAAAAGAGTGCATCTTCAATCTAGAACCTGCAACTTACAAATTATTTGAAAAGATAATGGATCTAGGCTTAAGTTCCTGCTCCTCTACAAGTTAGAAAATGATTCTGACAATTATGCATCCTATTAGAAATAATTTTGCAGCTTCTTAAAACAGTTCCATAACATTGTTTGGGTATCTCTAAAGTGCTATTACATAAATAATTCAAATCTTTTTATGAAAAATTACAATAATAAGTCAATACAATATCTTTAGCAAATATCAGGGACTTCTTGCAATTTCACACTCTTCAAGCAATCGTCACCTCAGTATTCACTCGCAACAATGGTCTCATATCCAAATGAAACAGATCAAGATGTAGCTTAGGCTCAATCTTCACATTTTTCACCAAAATCCTTGTGATGGGAAGGGTGTCCAAAACGCAGCTCAGGCTCAATCTTCACGTTTTTCACCAAAAGTCTTGTGATGGAAAGAGTGTCCAAAATGCAGCTAATATTCAAGAGGATGTGAGCAGCTTCAGGAACTTGCATCAATTCTTAGGAAGAGATCTGCATCAGAAAGGTGAAGCACAACATACACTACTTCTCCAATGCATCAAATAGTAGTCACGAGCTCATCCTACTAGCCACACTTCAGACAGTTGAGTGTTGGCGCAAGTCTTCACAAAGTCTTCAAAAAATGCATAGAAGAATGTTGAAGAGAGTAATCTCACCAGTAGTTAGGTTAGAGTTAGGTAAACCACAACGGTATTTACCTACCTGTGGTATTCACCCATAGTATTCTTGTTTTGTATTTCCTATTTAAACACCTCTGAATAATGAGAAGGTAGAATCATCTACCCGTATTGTTTCTACTCCATTCTTTTCTTTGTCATGGTATCAGAGCTTACGGCCTGATCCTTCCATTATTGGGGTAAACCTTTTCACAAAGTGGAAAGCACTCTAAGGAGCTCAGAACACAGCAGATCCAATCAGCTTACTCCAACGATCAATTGCTTGGTCTCTCATATCTGAATCTAGTGATCTCAATCTGAATAGCTCACGCTAGAGAATCAGAATTTTATGCGAAACCAGGATCGTGCTTTTACTGCACATTGCACGGCCTGCATGGCTGCCAAGTTTCATTTTTTTTTCCTGTGTGTGGGTGGACTATGGAGTGAGCCACACACAAAACGATATTTGAAGCTGCAACCCCCATTTACTAGCTAGCTACGACAATGTGTGTGGGAGGCATATCATAGTTCATTCTATGAATCTTGAATCTAAGGAACAAAACCAGTTCTCTCTTCACTGGCGATCTATCTCCTTCACGAAACCAGTTCTCTCTTCACTGGCGATATATCTCCTTCATGACTGGCTTGAGATCTGCTAGGGTATTCAACGGCACAACGGTTCTCCTCAGCGACCAGTAAAAAATCATCCCTTGCATTCATCAAAGTGTTCTACAGTTCGTATCTGCAATTTTCTTTTTGTTTTGCATGCACCGCTTCTCTCCCACATTGCGAGAGCAGTGCCACCACCCCAGTTGAATAATCCATAAGCGGTACCACTGCTTTTCATATTTCTAAAGAACGCAGTGAACTGCAGTCACTTATACCGATTTGGGGCACCACGCCCCCTCACCTCCTTTTGTCTTTGCACCAAGAGCGGTGCTGTGAATGTTTTTTTATTAAAAAAGAAACCAAGGGTTTTGTTTTTCATCTATATTAACAAAAAAGTGACAAGCAAGGTATTTTTTTTTAAAGCAAGGGAATTTTTTTTATTAGTCATATCCAATGGCTAATACAAGCTCTTTGAAGCCGATCTCCGGACCTGTTTCAATCGGAGCTAACTATGAATTTTGCTCTATCAAAATGAAGACATTTCTGCAACTCAACAAATGTTGGGATATGGTGGAAACTGAGTTCACAGAACCCGAAGCGGTTGCTCTAGCCGCAATGAATAATGCCCATAGAAATGCTCTCGAAGCTCACCAAGACCGAGATCTCACAGCCACATGGCTGCTCCAAAGCTTCATTGAAGAGTCCATTTTCCCAAGGATCTCAGGTGCTACCAATGCACGTCAGGCTTGGAATCTGCTTGCATCGACGTACAAGGGAACCGATCACGTCAAAATGGTAAGACTGCAAACCCTACGCCTTTAGTTTGAAAGTTTAAAGATGAAGGAGTCAGAATCTATAGATATGTTCATGACTAGGGTCTCGGGTCTTGTGACCCAATTCCAAACCTATGGTGAACCACTAGAACAAAAAATAGTTGTTCAAAAGATGCTTCGGTGTCTCACCAAGAAATTGGCTATGGTAGTGACTGCCATAGAGGAAGCCAAAGATCTATCTAAATTCACCTTAGAAGAGTTGAATAGATCTCTTCTATCTCATGAAGCGCGATTCACTCAAGAAGAATAATCACTGACCAATGCATTCAGCACCTAGGCTTCCCTCAATAGAGGTCAAGGCAGAGGAAGAAGAGGCCGATGGTATCGATCTACAGAAGACAGAACCAATCATGAACACTCAGAGCATTCACAACACTCTCACAACTCTCAAGGTTAGAGGGGAAGAAACAAGAGATGGAAAAATAAGTCCAATGTTCAGTGTAACTACTGCAAGAAGTATGGGCAATATGAACGTGAATGCAGAAAGAAGAAAGTAGACCAGAACAATAACCAGAACCACAGCAGAGACAATGTCTCCAAAGAAGAAGAAGGCTCATTAGAGGTGATGTTTCTATCTTATCAAGCAACTGAAGACCACTGCAGCTTAGATATATGGCTACTAGATAGCGGTTGTAGCAATCACATGACAGGTAACAAGTCATTATTCTCTAGTCTAGATTCCTTTGTTATCATGAATATCAAGCTAGGAGATGACTCTCTAGTTCCAGCAAAAGGAAAAGGTATTGTTCCTATACTTAGTAATCAAAATGAAAAAATGTCCATTCATGAGGTGTTTTATGTACCTCATTTGACTATAAATTTGATCAGTATAGGTCAATTACTTCAAAATAAGTATGATGTTAGGTTTCATGATACATACTTTGCTATCTATGATAAACCTCCTAGTAAGAGACTCATAGCCAAAGTCGAAATGACCAAGAATAGAATCTTTCATCTTAGTCTTAGGAGTGCTAACCTTCCACATCCTGTAGTTCATACAGTTTCAAGTCAAAATGAATCCTAGTTATGGCACTGTAGATTTGGTCATCTTCCCTTCAAAAGTCTCCATCTCCTACACAAATAGTCAATGTTTAGAGGATTACCGGTTATTCATCAACAATTCAGCACTTGTGAGGATTGTATCACTGGTAAACATCATAGGGACAGTTTTCCCACTTCCACATCTCAAGCCAAAGAACAACTTGAGTTAGTTCATACAGACCTCTGTGGACCCATGCAAACCCAATCCATAGGAGGCAGTTTCTATTTTCTGACCTTTATTGATGACTTTAGCAGAAAAAACATGGATTTATTTTCTCAGGCACAAATCAGAGACCTTCTCCAAATTTAAAGAGTTCAAGGCTCTCACTGAGAAGCAGTATTGAAAGTCCATTAAAATGCTCAGGTCAGATGGTGGTGGTGAATACGATTCACATGAGTTTTTAGACTTTTGTAAGCAGCATGGCATCCAGAGACAGTTCACCAACAGATACACTCCACAGCAGAATGGAGTTGCTGAACGAAAGAACCAGACTATCATGAACATGGCCCGCAGCATGCTGTCACATAAGAAGCTGTCAAATGAGTATTGGGCTGAAGCTGTTGGATGCTCAGTCTACTTGCTCAACAGATCACCTACAGTAACTGTCCAAGACAAGATTCCTGAAGAAGCATGGAGTGGCACTAAGACTAGTGTCTCACATCTTAGAATCTTTGGTTTTGTTGCCTTTGCACATATACCTGATGAACTCAGAAGAAAGTTATACAAGAAAAGTGAGCGCTGCATTTTCACTAGTTATAGTGAACAACACAAGGCATACAAGCTATATAATCCTGTCACCAGACAACTTTTGGTGAGCAGAGACATAAAGCTCATTGAAGACAAATGCTGGAGTGATCCTTCAAACATACAACATGAAGATCACTCAAATCTACCTATCAGACTTCCCAGATTGGAAGTACAGCAGCAAGAAGATGCAGCAGATGGTCCACCATAGAACCAAAAAACCAAAATCTTGACAGAGTTATATGAACAGACTCCAATTCTTGACGAGCAACTTCAGTTTTCTCTCTTCTCCTATCAGCCCACATATTTTAATGAAGCAATAAAGGATGAGCAGTGGGTAAAAGCCATGAATGAAGAAATTGATGCAGTAGAGAAAAATCAGACTTGGGATCTTGTTGACATCCTTGCAGACAAAACCAGTATTGGAGTCAAATGGGTCTATAAGACCAAATTGAATGAAAAAGGAGAACTTCAAAAGCATAAGGCAAGGTTGGTTGCCAAAGGTTATGCACATAAGTATGGTATAGATTATGATGAAACCTTTACTCCTGTAGCAAGGATGGATACCATCAAAGCTGTACTTGCCATTGCGGCACAAAATCAATGGCCTATGTATCAAATGGATATGAAATCTGCCTTTCTTAATGGCATTCTTGAAGAAGACGTTTATGTAGACCAGCCACCTGGTTATACTATCAAGGGTCATTAAGACAAAGTGTATAAGCTCAAAAAGGCCTTGTATGGTCTAAAATAAGCTCCACGAGCTTGGTATAGTAGGATTGACTCCTACCTCATCAACAATGGTTTCAACAAAAGCAACAATGAGTCCACTCTATATGTCAAAATAGAGCAAGGTAAAATATTGATGGTATGTCTTTATGTTGATGACATGATTTACACTGGTAATTTGATGCTTGAAGATTTCAGGACAGTCATGAAAAAAGAATTTGAAAGGATTGATCTAGGACTGATGAAGTACTTCCTTAGCCTGGAAGTTACTCAAACTGATAAAGGTATTTTTATCTGCCAGCATAAGTATGCTACTGATATTTTGCAGAGATTCAAAATGGATAAATGTAAACCAACAGAAACCCCTATAGCTCTTGGCACCAAGTTAACCAAGAATGGTGATGAACTAGCAGTAAACAATACACTCTATAAACAATTGGTAGGCAGTTTAATGTATTTGACTGCAACTAGACCTGATTTGATGTATGTTGTCAGTCTTATATCTAGATTTATGGAATCTCCCAAAGACTCTCACTGAAACGTTGGAAAAAAAATACTGAGATATGTTGCAGGCACACTTGGATATGGCCTCTGGTACACTCATACACCAGACAATACTCTTATAGGGTACACTGACAATGATTTTGCAGGTAGTCTTGATGATAGGAAAAGCACATTTGATTATGCTTTCCATTTGGGTACAAATTTGATCTCTTGGGCATCTCAGAAACAACCCATTGTGAGCATGTATTCTGCAGAAGCAGAATATGTAGCAGCCACCACAGCAGCTTGCCATGCAGCTTGTCTAAGAAGACTGTTGAAAGATATGGGACACACTCCAAAAGATCCCACTTCTATTTTCTGTGATAATAACTCTGCAATATAGTTGTCTAAAAATAATGTGTTTCATAGAAAAAGAAAACACATTGACACTTGCTATCACTTCATTCGTGAGTTAGTCAATGAAAAACAAATTTCTTTACTGTTTTGTGGCTCTAAGGGGCAGTTAGCTGACATGTTCACCAAACCATTGGGAACATCTACATTTGTATATCAGAGAGAGCACTTAGGCATAGACAGTGTTGATAATCTACTACCAGTTGAGATTAAGGAGGTGTGTTGAAGAGAGTAATATCACCCGTAGTTAGGTAACCCACGACGGTATTTAACTACAATTGGTATTCACCCATAGTATTCTTGTTTTGTATTTCCTATTTAAACACCTCTGAATAATGAGAAGGTAGAATCATCTGCCCGTAGTATTTCCGATCCATTATTTTCTTTATCAAAGAATAACCTCTTCAATGTAGCTTTCAAACTCATACAACAAGGTCGGGTTGATATAGCATCCTCACCATTCAAACAAATGAAAATATTTGCAGAAATTTTCTAGAAAATATTCATGCATGCATAGGAAATAGGGTAGAAATTAGGTATTATGTACTCCCCAACGGTTACATCCAATATGGAAAGAAACCATTTTACCTTCATGCTATTTGAATAAAAGTGTGAGTCCTCCATCAACAGACTTCAGTCATCGGACTTCAAAGAAATCGCATCAGCAATAGAGCTTCAATCTTCGCTCAAATGAAAAGACATGACCATTCATTCTTCTATCATTGTTCTCCAATGAACTTGCAGCAACAGAATGGCACAATTTCTCATAGCTTCAGTCTTCAATAGATTCTCAACTTTGAATACTAAGATCTCCTCTTGGTTAGTCACAGCACTCAGTCTTCCATAACAACTCTCAAAACAAATCTCCACATGAAATTGCAGTTCACGGCTTCACATACAGCATATGGGAAGAGTGTAGATGGGATAGTTGTATCGCACAACCCTCTCAGTGCAAGCATGGATAATATCTCAGGACGAAGTGGAGTGGGAGCCTATGAGGGGAAAACGAGTAACAAAAATTTAGGGTTATGTATGACCTAGAAATGATTCAAACGCTCTGGTAAAGAGACTTCAAAATCGTGTAGTGATTTGAGGAAATAATTAATAGCATATATTCCAACAAATAATTTCATACAATGAATGCAAGTTGGCTCGCAAGAGAAACAGTTGAATGCAAACTGACAATGGGCAAGCAGTGTTAAACAAATTAGCATAGGACACGACGAAGGTCTGGTAGGCAGAATGTCAGGGCTGAAACACATCAGGCAGGGCTGAAACACATTAGGTAGGAGTTATGGCAGGCTACCATTGTAGGATTTAATAACTCATTATTCATTTTAGGTGTTATGGTAGGCTACCATTGTAGGATTTAATAACTCATGATTCATTTTATTCTTTGGCAAATGCTTTTATTTATACATTGCATATGGTGGTTGAGATTCATCTTCTAATAAAATTTTTCATCTCCTACATGGTTATTCATATTTAAAGTATATTTACAATATTTATATAATGTATGGAACCATAATCCGAGGATTAAGTATCCAACATGATGGATAGCCTACCTAGGAACTAAAAAAATGCAAGCAACTGTGACTAATCCAAATATGATCTATCTAATAATATCAATGATTCTCATTACTTTGGGGTGAATGATATTTTTGGAGTGTTGACAAGGGCATAGAATCATGAACAACCTATATTTATTCACAAATATCAAATAAATTGCTATGGTTTCATGTGAGGTAACATTCTATTAGAGGCTAGGAAGGTCCCTAGCATGATGAAGAGGCTAGATCTTAAAAACATCCAAATAATTAATTATCAACATATCACAGCAATATCCCCCACTCATAATTGCAAGGGATAATGAAGTTTTAAAAAGGGGATGTTTTCCAGTACAAGATCTCAATACCTCTACATCGATAAAGTTTTCGGAAAATCTTGAATATCAAATATTTCCTACTAACCAATGCAAATGGTGCCCTATGCCATGATGGCTAAGAAATACTAGCACTAATACCAACCCTCCATTAAGGGGCATAAATCAAAAGTATAATTTACACCCTAAAGTGCTCCAACCTTCAAAAAGTCAAAATGTTCTCACTTTTTCACCCACTTTTGCATACACATTGCAAGAGAGTGTTGTACAAGAATAAACACCTTATAACCGAAGGTCTGGGGTTACCAACATACTCATGAAACTTGCAGTCTATCGACTCTAAAGTACAGTAAAGAAAATAGGAGGATAGGAAAGACTCACCCGACACATGACGGTTGATCCTAGCTTGTTCTCTTCCGCTCTGCTTCTCCTCCAAAGTCTTTAGGGATGCTTCTCCTTCACCTGTCAAGAGTCAATCTTCCAAATACAAGATGATACATATATATAAACAGGATAGATAAAGCATATACAGAATTCTGAAACATAAGTATTTATCAAACCACAATATATGAGATACATTCAAGACACATATGGAAGAATGATTCTCTTTATTAACAATAATGAAAGAGTTCAGATTACTACCCAACGCCTGAGACAAGGACTCCTCTGCAACCAAAGGATTCTGAGTTCCACTGCTGCAAAGATTTCTGTATAAACTCCACCAACATAACTTTGCTCTCCAAGTGTATGTGTTTAACACCCTCCCCAAGGCCTGTATTTATACTTGGTGAAATAAGGAAGTTTCGAAGGTTGAGGAGGTTGAGACAGTTAAGGTGATTAAGGTTAAGTGCTTAACTAATCTCAAGTAATCGCGAGTTTTTATTTTTAATGTCAAAGGGACATGTACGCGGGTATCAATACTGGCAACTCACGTATGGCACGCGAGTTGATCTAAGGGTAACCTGCGTACAAATCTGTACGCGAGATGCAACAACAGACACTCGCGTACAACACGCGATTTGCATATCTATAGAGTCGCGTACATGACTTGACATATCTAAAGGGTAAAAATAACCAGCTGGATGGATGAGAAATGTAGTTCATAATAATCCCATCTATAGTGTTTTGGGAAACCCTCAATCCATAAATGTCCTTTTGTATGCTAACATGAGGGATGTTGGCACTCGGATGGAGAGGTGCCAGTCAAGTAGATAATAGATGCCCCCTAATGTGTGAGGTCAGAGGGAAATGATGACCGAAATACATTATAATCATTATCTGTGGCGAACTCAGAAAGCCAATGGAGCAGAGAGAGTACCTGAAACAAATACATCGTAATGTCATATACAAAGTTACATTTGAAGAGGCTATGTTCAATTTACTGGAACACTAGCTCTTTTACAATATTGGAGTACATCATATGATACGGGTATGAAAACCATGTATATTACAAAGGTGGATCGAAGCCACAATATACAATAATGATGAGTCTTCAAAGATCGAGAAGCTGTGTATATGAATAGAACATAATCTTGCGCAACTTAGTCCATAGGTGAGGAACTAAGGTCTTCATAAATAATCCCAAGGAACCAGTGCAATCCAAGCCATGTGAATAAGGGTAAGATGAAGTCGAACATGGAAAGGATTCAAAAGTTTGTCAATCAATAGGTGATAATCAACAACTGAAGCAAAGGAATTCACCAATGATGAAAGTGAATCCTGAGGTACAAACGTCAAAAATCTAGGTCTTCGTCATCAGGAAGTACTGAAATGGAACCATGCTGTGATAAGGAAGGCAATAGATGCTCCAACGGATCACAAGAGGGATGAGGAACTGGGCAAAAGAAGGGAGACACAATAGATAACAGATATAACAATGATGGGATCAGGCTATAGATCAAACATTGGGTGAAGTCCTTGAACAATGAGCACGACACAGAGATGACCCAAGGCAGCGGTTGACTTATAGATAGAACAACTAGACTTATCTGTCATGTAGGAGACATGATCAGATTCCCCAGGTATAATGGACAAGAGGAGGAGTAATAAACTCAAAGTAATAGTTGAACAAAAAGTGTTCACTGAAACATGGATATCAGAAAAGACAAGGAGTGCGATGTTCAAGGAGGACATGCTGCCATTACTGAAAATAAGAGAAAACTTCTTCCTTACCTTCCCTGTTAAATTTTAACGAGTCCAGGAAAGTTAAATCGGATCCCTCTTCATTTTTTAACAAGCTTGAAGAGATGGGAAAATAATGCTTGATAGTGTCACTAATTCGTGGATTTAATGAGCCCGAACTAGTACATGCTCAGTTGGTGTTTTCACATTTAAAGAGTCTGAAAACTCCAAAGAAGACTCCAGGGGGGTCCTTTTTCGTCCAATTTAGTCTCCTGAGGCCGAAAAAGTATAAAACATACCACAAAAGAACTCTCTTAACTTCCATAGAAGAAAAGGTGAATCTTTTTCGTACTTAGTCAGGAAGGTACGAAAAAGGTTAAATTACCACGTACCCAACGCTCCTTCCAGAACAGAACAAAATAGCTTGAGTTTTACAAGTGTGAAGGAAAGCAAAATCACTCAGAAAGATCCATTTGATTACGAGAAATGGGGCTTACAACAATAAACTCGTTGCTTTGTTCTGAAATGTTTAACGAGCATGACAAAGACACAAAGTACACTCGGAATCTTTTTCATGTTTGAGTCTAGAGCACGAAAAAGAGAAAACTAAGCTCAAACTGAGTGTTCCTTTTCCGTAAATTTAGTCCCTCAGGTTCGGAAAAGTGATAAACCTATACCTGAGAATACTCTTCTCAATTCAAAAGAAAAGAGAGCGATCCTTTCTCGTATTATTCCGCATGGTCCGAGAAAGAGATAACCTATCACCAATGTGGATGCATGTTCACATATTCTTAACAAGCTTGAACAGAAGAGTTAACTCGACAGTCAAGTCTGTTTTGAAGGAGTCAGACCTGGGCCTAAAGAAACTCCATAAAGGCGGGGAGTCCTATAAAGGGATAGCCTGTAAAAGGAGATTCAAAAGAAGCTCTATTTGGCATGAAAAATAGCTACGAGGACACCCCTATACTTGAAACAGTTGTGGCATGAGAACCAAAGAACAACTTAGGCATTAAAAGAAGGATACTCGTGAAAAAGGGTCCTATCCACGGAAGAACAATGGTAAAAAATAGGGAACTAATGGCTTATAATGCCATAGTCCGTGGCAAAATGTTGAATGCTAAGGTTAATGTGGATTGAATAAAGATGCCAAAATGTATTGGAAATGACAAAACCACCCTATGGAAGTAACAACATTTTGTAATAGTGACAAACCTGTTCCAAAGCACAAAGAAATATGGTATTAATCGAATGAAATTTCAAACTATAGAAAAAGACCCACGTAAAGAAATATAATTTCTATAAATAGTTGAAAAAATCAAACAAAACTCACCATTTGAACTTTTGAGCCATAAAAAGCAAGTTTGGCCTTCTACCTTTGATCAATAATTTTGGACAATTGAACCGACGAAATCGAATTCCAAAAGTTGCAGGTAAGCCTACACCCTGAGCTCTTCATGTTGATCCAAGCAATTATGAATTTTGAGTCTTAATTCCATTATTAAAAGCATCCTAAAGATGGCACGGCACGTACGCGGGTTGCCTGTGTACAGACTCGCGTACATGCATTCTGTACGCGAGTTGCCTAACTAGACAGTCGCGTACAGTACGCGACATGTCTAACTAGACAGTCACGTATGCTGCGCGAAGGATAGAAGGATTAAAATAGGCAAAAAAATTTGAATTTTGATATGGAATTACTGAATCAAATTACTTGTTTTGCTAGGGAAAAAATGGTTCTGGAATGGAGGGAACGGGAGCATGAAATAATGGACCAAGTAGCGCTCCAAAGTGCGCCCACGATACATGCATTGCGAACAAGTGGGCTACTAAAATTCGTTTGCACATCGCCCATGCGGGCCAATGTCCGCATACTTGAGTTCATGGTCAATTATTGGGATCGTGAATTGGGGATGTTCAACCTACAGGGTGAAACCTTGGAGATTACCACTGAAGACATATATTTCATAACCGGTCTGTCACGACGGGGAGCACCGGTGAACTTAGAGGGCACTGGCAGGGGCGGGGACCTCTTAAGTGTCCAGAACTATATAGATGTATTTTGCATACCGGGTACTCAAAAGAGAGGGAGTTGCGTCCCTGTTGTACATATCAGTGACTTTACTCTACAAGTACTTGCTAGCACCATCATGAGGATATTTGGATCCTCTTTACATTTGGCTACTTGGAACCAAATGAGGCTGGCAGTAGACTATTTCCGTGGTGCTCTCTATGATTGGTGTTCGGGAGTTGTACCTATCATGAAGAGGCAACTGTCCGATTGCAAGAGAGGAAGGCAAAAAAACTTTGGCTATGCGAGCATATTAGTGGCCTTCTTCTTCTTCGAGAGTGCCAGCATTGAGCCCTGCCATACCTCTACCGGTCAGATCTCCACGTTAGCCGAGGCTGAGCAGGTGGGGAGACATCTTCCTCCATCAAGGAGGAGGAGACACCATACACAGTGTATATGATGATGATTTCTATACCTGGTGGGAACGACAGCTACTGGCACTGGAGCAGTTTCCATATGCCGGCATGGACTTCCGAGGTGACCCAGACCTTGTCCTCCCTCCAGGAGGAGCATGGGGAGAGCTAGGTAAATAATTTTTAATTTTTATCATTATCAAATTTTTATGTATTTTAAAATGATAGATATATACATATGTACAAGTCTTAATCCTATAAATGTATCAAAATGCAGATATTGGACCGGTCCATCCGGAAGGGCACCCCCGCATGTTTGTTTGTCCTATCATATGCAAAGAACTGGGACTGATTAGGGTGCTAGAGAGGAAGCTGGCCAGCTGACCCAATGAGTACCTACCTTACGGATAGAGCATATCCCGACTGCCATGTAGGAGTTCATAGTTGGAGTTCCACCGGTCTGGCTACGCTTATTCAGGCGAGTGGTCAGAGCGGTGCTTGTATATATAGAGGCTGCGGATGCTACCGAAGCCGAAGAGGCTGAGGAAGCCAGGGTGCAGAGAGATCATAGGGACCAAGGTGGTCCTAGTGATGAGGGTGGTCCAACTTAGAGCTAGGACATTTTGATGGACTATGATCCACATTGTTGTACATTTTGTATATGACGGGATCTGAGGATCAGGCTTGACCTATCTATAGACAGATATTTTACATATATATATATATATATATTGTTGTCAGTTTATTTACAAATGTTTTTTTATATGTTTGCTGTAAATATTTATAAAATGTGTGTGAGATGCCAATCTAAAATGTAATTAGCATATGCATCAGTCAATGAATTCTGATTTCGTGGAATATGATTGAATGCAATAACCTCAAAATGTCTTTCCAATAAACGAATTTGCATGAACTAACGTAATAAAATAGGATTTCGTACCTGATAAGCCCGATTGAGCTGGGAAACCACCAACTGAGAATCCAGACGGACCTCCAGCTGGGTGATACCACGTGACACAACATCCCATAGGAGCTCAATGACAGCCCTATACTCAGCAACATTATTAGAAGCAAGACCTAAACAAGCGCCTCCCATGGCAACAAGCTGTCCTGAGAGAGAATAAATAACCCATGCTTCCGAAGCTAGGTTACAAGTATGATGGCTGGTGCCATCAGCGAACCCTATATACCTTTCAAAAGACATCTGCAACAACCAGCAGATAGTATAAAAAACAAAACTGACAACCTAATGTACATAAAAATAAATACAATAAAATTACAAGAAGAAGTGTTAAGCCTAAGAATAGTACTTCTTCAGGTAGAGCCCATTTCTAGGCTCATGCAGCTTATTCCCATCAAAATCAACTAACTCATATGCACCTTTCTTCAAAACTTTCGACATGACATAAGGTCCTAACCACATGGACTTGAATTTTCCTGCCCCCAGAGGTTCTTTATCTTGGTCCCAAAGCAAGACAAGTTCCCCCTCAGAGAAAACCCTAGATTTGACCGATTTATCATATTGAGCTTTGACCCTATTTTTATGATCTTGATTAGCAGTCAGCGCATCTCTACACTGTTCATCAAGGTGTTCTAAATGTACCAGATGTTCCTCAAGTTCAGTCATATCAGGTAACACATGAATGGCTATCTTTAAAGATGGGATTTCACACTCAATCGGAGTAACTGCTTCCACTCCATGAACGAGTTGGAAAGGGGGGAAACCCGTAGTAGTTTTTACATTGGTTCGGTAGGCCCAAAGAGCAGGATATAACATGATGTGCCAGTTAGAACGGGCTGCATCAATTGTACGTTTAAGGATAGTTTTTAATGTTTTGTTGACAGCCTCAACCTGACAGTTTGCTTGCGGAGAGTACAAAGATGAATGTTCTTGTCTGAATCCAAGCATAGTAGTCAGTTCCATCATCATGTTATTTTGAAAATGACTGCCATGGTCAGTGATAATCACTTTGGGTATACCAAATTGTGCTATAATCTGATTGAATACAAAGAATGCTATTGTTTCCCCGTCGGCTTTGAAAGTAGGCATTGCCTCTGCCCATTTCATAAAATAGTCAACAACGACAATGATGTATTTATGCTTCCCAACTAAGGCTGGATTGCATGTCACGTAATCAATTCCCCATTTCATGAAGGGGCCTACCGAGACAACGAGAAATAACATAGCAGGATGTGACCGCATTTTCCTGGTGTAAAGCTGACATGGATGACAACGCTTCACTGCTTCCACACAATCTTTAAAGATCGTGGGCTAGAAATAACCGGCACACAATATCTTCTAGGCCGTTGCTAACCCAGATAAATGACCCCTACATGCTCCGCTATGGGAATCATTTAGGACAATCTCCGCTTCCTCATGCGTAAGGAAACGACGCAAAATGGAATCTACCCCTCGTCGATACAATGTATCTCCTATAATGAGGTAGTTCTTGGCATGAAGGCGTAATTTACATCATTCCTCCCTTAAGGAAGCTGCAAGGTACGTCAAATTCTGGAGATATATAAGAATATCTCCATACCAAGGATCAGAGGTGGATATCAGGAAGATGTGCTCATCTAGGAATGAGTCATCTTCAACAACTACACCTTCTTTAGTAGGAAATTCTGCTATAAGTTCAGCAAAAGCTAAAGACTTCTTAGACTTAGCGGACTGGAAATCTAAGTCAAACTCTTGGATAAGACTATCCATTTGTTAAATTACCCCCCAACAATCCATCGTGATAAAACATATTGGAATGGATTCACATCCGCCACTACTGTGGTAGTCCTCAGTAAAATGTAGTGACGTAACCTCTGCATAGCATAAACAACTGATAAGGCTAATTTCTCAACGTGGGAGTATCTAAGTTCAGGTCCGGCCAAAGCACGGCTAAGATAATAAACGACATGCTCTACAAAATTATCATCCTCCTGAAATAGTACTACCCCAATGGTCGACTCCGACGCAGCCAGATATAATATAAAATCCCTAGAATAATCTAGTGGACGTAATAAGGGTGCCGACAGTAAAGCTTTTTTCAATGCCTCGAATGCAAGTTGTGCGGTTTCATCCCATACAAAGGGGGTGTCATGTTTGAGCAGGCGCATGAAACCTTTGGTGATCTTGGCATAGTTAACAATAAAACGTCGAAGAAAATTAGACTTTCCTTGCAGGCTTTGAAGTTTCCTGAGAGAACGAGGAGGAGGCAGATGTACAATGGCCTCAACTTTCAATGGATCCACCTGGATGCCTCTACTAGAGACAATGACCCTAAGTAATCTTCCTGATTCATAGAATACACACTTTTGGGGATTCAAGCAAATTTTATAATGTTTGCATCTCTCAAATATTAACCGTAAATGATCTGGATGTTGAAACCTCTTTTGAGAATGTGCAGGCAAATCATCAAGGTATGGTTCGACAATGGCTTTAATGTCATGGAAAGCAAAGTTCATAGCCCATTGAAAGGTTGCCCCAACATTTTTCAATCCAAAGGGAATTTTCTTGTACGTGAAGGTACCCCAAGGACAAATAAAAGTAGTTTTATGTTGGTCTTCCGGTTTTATTTGAATTTGATTGTATCCGGAGAAACCATCCATAAATGAAAACACCTCACTTCCCGCACAGGCATCTATGATCTGGTCTATAAATGGTGTGGGATATTTGTCCTTAGGATAGGCTTTATTGAGGTCTCTAAAGTCTGTACAAACGCGAATAGTCCCTTGCTTCTTATCAACAGGAACGGGGTTGGATACCCATTCAGTCAAAGCGATGGGATAGATGAAACCAACCCTCAACAACTTTTCCACTTCAACCTTCATAGCCGTCGCTTTGCGCAGGTTAACAGGTCTTAACTTTTGTCGAACCGGCTTGGCATCAGGATATGTTCGGATTTCATGTTCAACAATCGATGGATCTATGCCTGGCATCTCCTCATATGACCAGGTAAAGACATCGCGGAATTCCCTAAAAAGGGAAATATAGATAGCAATCTCTTCAGGAGAGCAGTTTGTACCTATATATATATTTTCCATGACATCAGGGTTCACAAAGATGTTAATAGGTATAGTGGCGGAGATGTTTTCCATATTCCCCTCGGCAAACATTCCTTCCCTAGGCAAGGGATTGATAGGTATATCAACATCTTCTTACAGTCTCAAGCGAAACTCTTGGTTTTCTATTCTACTTAGTTTTGGAAGAAAATAGGATCGATGATGAAGATCCTCACAAACCTTATCACGTCCATTCATGGCTTCTAGAATAGCTTCATCGAAAGGTAAAACCATGTCTAAGTAATCTATAGAATGCAAAGAGTTTTCCGCCCATGCGGGAAAATAGACTTCTTCCAGATCGTTCGAGAGTGTTAGAGGATCTGGAATGGGATCAACAGTGGCTTGAGTGATAGCTTGATAAGCTACCTCCATTGCTGATAAGGGAACTTCTAGTTCATGGGGGGTTGGGAGAACCCAAGGATCAGTCCTATCGAAAACCGTAGCGATGGACTTCCCCACGCTAGTAGAACCAATATAATTAACTGGGGCTGGAAGATCGAATGTGCCCATCAGTGATGTGTACATTTTAGCCCCCAAGCTCTGTGCAGCAGGTTTGACCTGATCAACCAATGGCACAACCGACTCATTAGATTCTAAATGACCTTTTCAAGTATAATCAAGTTGATCAATAGTAACCAACTTTCCCTCATGTGGAAAAACCACTACATGAAAGACGGTCGACGCAATAGCAGACATCGCATAAGTCTAGTTCCTTCCCAGAAGCAAATTGTAGTCCAAAGGAGCATCAATCACTTCTACCTCAACAAACACTACTTTTCCTGCCAACTTAATTTCAAAAGCGGGCAGGATACCATGTGGACGGAAGGATCTTCCATCAAAAGTAGTAAGTAAAGTGTTTGATAAGACCAGCTCTGGGGATCCAAGAGCTTTCCAACAGGTCAAGGACATAACACATGTAGAAGCACCCTCATCAACAACTACCCTTCCAATGGTCTTACCACCATGGACGACATCTATTGATAAGGCTACATGGTAAGGCAGGCGAATTTTAACATCGGACAAATGAAATTTCGCCATGAGACTCGAAGAGTCCATGCTACCTAAAGCTGCAAAGAGGGCATCCCACTGAGCAGGACAACTCTGTAACACCTCTAAAGCTGACATTGCACACCGGGTTTGAGCTAAATCTTCAACCGCAGAGTATTTTGAAGCAGCCCTCACATTAGGGTTATGCAAGGTCTTCTTGAAGACACCTTTTGGTATCTTTGGCATAATTTCAGCAGGCTTCTCTATTGTGAGAGGGTTAGAACTTTCACCTACAGCTTTACCCTTCTCAAGAGTCTCTTTTTCATAATTTTTGTTCCTTGTCTGCAACAAAGTCGAGGATCGAACCATGTTGATATAGTTTGGGTCAGGGGCAGTTTGAGTGCCCCCTGCTACATTAGAAGTTGAAGCAGAGTTCTATCCTTGGGGAAAAGGATCCTTCAGGACAACCGGTTGTTGAGCTTTAAGCAGCTTCTGGGCTTGATCCATAAGGGGAAAAGGTGAGTAAGGTGGTCCTCGTGGCACAACTTACATGGGAACTTGACCTTATTCTTTTCTTTCTTGCCCCCATCAGCATTGTTCACGGGATTTTGCTTGTTTTGATTTCCCTCTCCCTTCTTACCTTTATTTTTCTTCCCGCCGGGCTGCTGATTGCCCTTCTGAGAGGTTTGTGCAAAAAAAATTGCACTCTGGGGGAGGGGGCAGCCTTTGCTGCCTCCGCCGTAGACTACTTGATGGACAACTGATGAAGTTTCTTAGCCAAAGATTCTACGGTGGGAGAATTAACGGACCCAACCACACCATCGGCATGGGGTCCAAGCTTAGGCTTCTTCGCATCGTGCATAGGCCTCGGTGCCTCAGGGATGATCTCATACAAGATCCCAGATTGTGAATAAATCAAATCCAGTTGCTAGGCCCTGAGAATGGCTTCTTTTTCATTCGCTACTCCTGAGGTGGATACGTCCTTAGATATGTAGGGCAACAGTGATTTAAGGAACCACTCTAAAAGAAACTCAAGAGGAATAATGGATTTTATAAGGCTCTTTCGCCTCCTCCACTATTGGATGTGATCTGAGATGTGGGTAGCCTTGTTCTGCTTGAAAGTAGACAACAAGTCTGTTCCGAAGTCATATCGAATAGGAAGCTGAAAGTGGCTAAGAAAAGCACTAACCAAGTCCCAGAAACTGCTGAAAGCAGCGGAAGGTAATTCAATATACCATTTTTTCGTGGTACCTGTTAAGGTTCTCTTGAACAGCCTCAACCTAAATGAATCTTCATTCAGCGAATTCGAAGAGCACCATAAATGGAATGTGGTGGCATGAGCCCCTGGATCTTCACCAACTTTGCCTTCGAACTTAGGGATGTCCGATGGCAATTTGGTGGGAATAGGTGGCCATAAAGGGTCATGCCTCACTGGGTCATTCATCAATTTTGACAAATCTGGCAAGTTTAAGGTTGCCAAAAATGGAAGTTTGGGTCGAACCGAGGTACTAAATGTGCCAACCTGGGGATTAGAGGGACCTGCCCCCGAATGCCCATAGGTAAAAGTGGGGTTGCCCCTGCCATCGGTTGCGAAGTGGGTAGATTACTCTGAAACGGATTCCATCCGTAAGCCACAGGATTGTGTGTAGGGGGTGCAATATAAGAAGTTCGGGCTGTCCCCATAGAAACAGGGGTCTGAAAGATAGGAGCCGGTATCCCTCCGCTGAACAATGAAAAGGGAGAGCTCGTAAACGGAACCGAAATCGGAGTTTGGAAACTTTTCCCATAAGAGGTATTGTTCCCAAATTGCACTCCTACATAGGAAGGTGATGGACCTACGTATGGACTGGATGGGGGAATTTGCCCCCCATTCTAAGGAAATCCTTGGACAAACACCGAGTATCCTACTGGACCAATCTGGGCAGTATATGGAAAGGAAGAAGGAATAGTGGGTATACTGGGGATCCTAGTAACCATATCACCAGAAGTACCTGCTAGGTTTGAGTGAACCGGTGGTTGGACCACCCGGATCGCTGAGGCACTTACCGGGGGAGGTAGTACCCCTTCAACTGGAACGACTGAGGTGAACACAAAAGAGCTTTATCCCACAGAAGACATAATCCTACCCACAGGGACACCTAAAACAGGTGAATCAAAAGGTCTAACCTGAACGATCATAGGATCGTTTCAATCAGTCAAGGGGGTGTTAAAGTTTCTCGCAAACTCGTCAATCTGCAAGTCTTCTATCTCAACTGTATCAAGATCAAAATGGTTATCAATTAGTTCTGGTTCACCAAGAACTTCACTTATTCCTACCAGTTCAAATGAACCGTCCGTGTCCAATCTCCGCCTTTGGGGTGGAGGTGGAGGCTCCAATGTGACGAGAGGAGGAAGGTTTCTCAACCTTCTTGACCTTCTAATAGGTTGGTCCTCCATGATTGAAAATTTGACAAATCACACCCTAAGGCCAACTAAACACAGGAAAAACCACAGAGCATACACTATAAAAATCCTAAAGCCTCAAGCAATCAAACAAGGGTGAAAGATATACTTTCCCGAAGAAATCTGATGAATGATTACTTAGCATCCTTGAAGTGGTTCTTAGGCACAAGTGGAGGAATCACCCAACCTCCCTCCTACACTTACAACAAGGGTTACCTTCCAAGCCTGTCCAAGGTGAACCAGAAATAGCCTTCCGGTTTACCTAGGTATGAACCCTCAATGTCAAGAGACTAAAGGCTACCTTAGCTATACCAACAATTTGGGGGGACAGTCGCAAGCCTAACTCGTACGCATGGGCAGGGTAGCTGAGCCTGAAACTCTGTCTAGGATAGAATCCCCATATGCGTAAAAGTCCTTATTTACGTTTTGACAAGGATTTAGAGGGTTATCTCCTCTGTCCAAGCCTCCAAGCGGCCTCGTGCTTGACTCCCATTTGAGAGGAGCTTCCCAGATACAATCGATAAAGTCAAGGATTTACCTAAAGAAAGGTCCACTACGTCTGAGTTTTAAAACTTATGGGAAGTTTACACTTCCTATCCCACAAGTCTAGCCTAAGCTAGTAGGTGAAAGGCCCCTAAAAAAAGAAAAAATTACTAATAAATTTTAATTATTGCGTTCATTTTAAAGGGTTGTTTCTTACTCAGAAGGAAATGGAGTGGTGTACTTATGGTGTTTTTGACTCGATAAGAAATAAATCAAAGTAAAGGTGTATTTTTCAAAGCAAATTACCACTATTAAAGCAAACTTCGTTTTTTCGTAAATATATATTGATGAACAAATGCAAACGATAAAAGAAACTAAGCCTATGTTTTTTGTAGTTTTTGAGATTATATTTTAAAACTGAGATGAAAACTACTTATGCAAAAACAAAATGCAAAAGATTGATAATGTTTTTCTTTTCACTTTTTAAAATTGCTCAAACTCTACCATGCACCTAAATGCACTAAATTTGAGTAAACTTGGATCTAAACAAATGTATAAAAACAATAAACTGAAGTAAAATAGGCTAACAGAACGAAGAAAAAACCAACAAAGGAAGACTAGGAACCCTAGCTTGGGTATACACAATGACAAAAAATCACTGTAAACTCATAAAGACAAGTGACAACCAACCACTATCAAAAGACAGACTAGAAAAACAATGCCCAAGACCTTGATCACTGATCTAGACAGAGACACTTCACCCTATAACCCAACAGGCCAAGCTACTTCAACATGCAAACAGAAAACAATCCAAGCAAAAGAAACCCAAGGGCTTTCGAAAAAGCACAAAGTGTGGTCACCAAAATTCTTCAGACAAACAACATAGTATTCATAAAGAAAGCCAACTAACAAACATGAATTACACAAAGAGAGGGACAAGCAAACCCAATCCTAAAAATCCCTATTTCTAGGATTGTACGCAACTGTGTAGAAGGGAAACTCACGTACTGTACGCAACTGTCCAAGAGAGAAACCTGCATATGCAGGCCTCTATACGTGACTGTACAGAAGAGCAACCCGCGTATGCAGGCCTCTGTACGTGACTGTGCAGAAGAGAAACCCGCGTACAGGTACAAAAATTTTCTCAAAAAATAAGAAAAATCCACAAGACTTTCAAACACTATGATAAGTATGACCCAGGATAAAATACCACACATAGAATTCAAAGCAAAGACTGGTCAGGGGTGACAAAAACAACCTACAGCAGTCTGGGCTCCCCAGCGGAGTCGCCAGTTCTGTTGTACAGGAATAAACACCTTATAACCGAAGGTATGGGGTTACCAACATACTCATGAAACTTGCAAGCAATTGACTCTAAAGTGCAGTAAAGGAAATAGGAGGATAGGAAAGACTCACCCGATACATGACGGTTGATCCTAGCTTGTTCTCTCCCGCTCTGCTTCTCCTCTAAAGTCTTTAGGGATGCTTCTGCTTCACCTGTCAAGAGTCAATCTTCCAAATACAAGATGATACATATATATAAACAGGTTAGATAAAACATATACAAAATGCTAAAACATAAGTATTTATCAAACCACAATATATGAGATACATTCAAGACACATATGGAAGAAGGATTCTCTTTATTAACAATAATGAAAGAGTTTAGATTACAACCCAACACCTGAGACAAGGACTCCTCTGCAACCAAAGGATTCTGAGTTCCACTGCTCCAAAGATTTATGTATAAACTCCACTAGCATAACTTTGCTCTCCAAGTGTATGTGTTTAACACCCTCCCCAAGGCCTGTATTTATACTTGGTGAAATAAGGCAGTTTCGAAGGTTGAGAAGGTTGAGACAGTTAAGGTGATTAAGGTTAAGTGCTTTACTAATCTCAAGTAATCCTGAGTTTTTATTTTTAATGTCAAAGGGACATGTACGTGGGTATCAATACTGGCAACTCGCGTATGACATGCGATTTGCTCTAAGGGTAACCCGCGTACAAATCTGTACGTGAGATGCAACAACCGACACTCACGTACAACACGCGAGTTGCATATCTATAGAGTCGCGTACATGACTTGACATATCTAAAGGGTAAAAATAACCAGCTAGATGGATGAGAAATGTAGTTCATAATAAGCCCATCTATAGTGTTTTGGGCAACCCTCAATACATAAATGTCCTTTTGTGTGCCAACATGAGGGATGTCAGCACTCAAACGGAGAGGTGCCAGTCAAGTAGATAATAGAGAGGGAGGTTGCGAAAAAACCAACAAGATAGGGATATCTACTACATGTCAAACATTCATGGATAGATCACTATTTCCAAGCCTTCATCCTTGGAAAAGAAGGTTGGGTACCTATGCAAATTACATAAGTTTATTTCTAAGACTTGGATCCCTTTGGCATCTATTTATAGTTTTATCAGTAGCTTGGAGTTTTTATCTCTTAGAAACCCATTATTTATCTTCTTCCCAATTAAGATCTTATTAAAATAATATGACCCCACTATGCCAAGAGCCTCTAAAACTACCTTAGGAGGATCATTGGATCACTCTATTATGTGTTGCATTGATTTGAGAAACATTTCCACCACCAAAATTCCCCCATCCATTGATGACCTTACTAAGGTTTCTACACCTTCCATCATCTCTTACACACACACACACCAATTAATTGGAGCCAATTATGTCTATTCCACACAAATTAAATAAGTCCCATATAGAGCTACTAGATTGGTGCAAATGTAGTCCCTAATACCTACCCTTTCCCCAAATTCATGAACCCGTGTATCCAACATTATAGCCCTTTCTCCTGAGCAATCATGCTTGTATATGGAAAAATAGAGATCTTTATGATTAATTCCTCGACCATTTCTTCTATACTAGGAGCTCCCGTGGACATTATTACCCTATCCCTCAGATGCAAGAAAGGAGTTACATATGCATTCCTAATAGATAGAAAATAATAATATTCCAAAGGTTGTAGTATAATGAAGGTTTAACAAAGAATTCCCCCTCTCTCCCTCATCTAATATTGCAAAAATTGTCCATAGGTGTAAACTGATGTCCCAAGACCAAAAATCTAATGGTTCCCTTGATTCAACTCCCTGTTATGAATTTGTGGCAAGTTTCAACTTGCTTCTTAAAGCCACTCTATTGTGGGAATAAAAACCAATCAAAGTAGCATAATTGAGTGTTGTGGCCTCCTACAAGTTTGTTTGTGAAAGGTTGACATGACTCGAATGTCCTCACACTCTAGTGGTAAAGTTTTCAAAAAGAAATCCTATGATGCAAAAATTGCATTTCATGTTACTTAGCAAAACCCTGGTTTCAAAAATCATCAAATAAAATATCTAATCCATGGAATCATGAGAGAGCAATATCTCTAGGTGTAATCTGATATCACGGGTCCAACAGAATGGATGGATCATCAATCCAAGTCTTGGTTATCATTTTATTGCAAGTTTCAACTTGCTTCCTAAAACCATTCAAGAACACTTTCCAAACTTCTAACAACGGAATACAAACCGATATCTGCAATAGAATTGAGTGTCATAACCTATTGCAAGTTTTTTTGTGTGAGGTCGAGAAGACCACAATGTACACACACTTTGTTGGCATAGTTTTCAAAAAAAAAATCCCATGATGTAGAAATGGTATTGCATGTTACTTGGAAAAACCCTAATTTTATAGATCATCGGATAAAAATGATGTTTGAAGCACTGATGGGATAATATTGTCTCTACATGTAATCTAGTATCATGACTCTAATAGAATTCCTAGTTAGTTTATTCAATTACCTGTTATCAATTTATGGCAAGTTTCAACTCACTTCCTAAAGCCAATTAGGGACACTTACCCAATTTCTATCGAGGGAATAAAAAACAATATTTGTAGTAGAATTGAGTGTTATAACATACTGCAAGGTTTCTTAGTCAAGGTTGACATGACAATGTCCACACGCTTTGTTGGAAAGTTTTTTAAAATTTACCCTTTAATGCAAAAAATTTCATTGTATGTTACTTAGCAAAACACTAGTCTAGAAATTGTCAAATAAAATATGTGTTCCGTGGATTCATTGTAGGGTGGTATCCCAATTTGTATTCTAATGTCGTAAGTCCAATGGATTCAACGTTTTATCTATCTGAGTTATATTTATTGGTTTATGGTGAGTTTCAACTAGCTTCCTAAACGCATCTAGGGACACTTGACTAATTTAACCAATTTGAGTAGCATAATTGAGTATTGTATCCTCTTTCAAATTTTTTTGGGGCAACACAATCATGAGGATAACTCCCACAGACTTTTTGGCATAGTTTTCAAAAATTTACCCTACGATGCAAAATTTTCATCGCGTATTTGTTAGTAAAACCCTAGTTTTGGAAATAGTTGAATAAAAAATCATCAAATTCATGGAGTCAGGGTAGAGAGTTGTCACTAGGCGTAATCTAATGTCACAATTCCAACAGAGAACAATTTGTCAACCTAAATCTTGGTTATCACTTTATGGTGAGTTTCAAATCGCTTCCTAAAGTCATTCAAGGACATAGTGAATTTCTATCGGGGACATAAAATTGATCCAAATTGTAGAATTGATCTAGGTGTATTCTAATGTCATGAGTTTGACAATATTGTTGTTTTCTCGATCCAAGTCTTGGTTATTAGTTTGTGGCAAGTTTCAACTCGATTCCTAAATCCATTCAAGGGCAATTGGTGAATTTATACCGAGGACATAAAATATAATCTGAGCAATAGAATGGAGTGTCATTACCTCTTTCAAGTTTTTTTAGGCAATACCAATGTGACCATAATGTGCACGTGCTCTATTGGCACAATTTTCAAAAAATTACCCTGTGATGCAAAAATCGCATTGCATGTTGCTAAGCAAAACCCTAGTTTACAAAACCATCAAATAAATAAATATCCAAACCATGGAATCACATGAGAGGGGTGTCCCTAGGTGTAGTTTAATGTCATGAGCCTGACATAATTAATGATTTGTCGATTTAAGTCCTAGTTATTAGTTTATGGTGAGTTTCAACTCGCTCCCTAAATCCATTCAAGAACACTTGGTGTATTTCTATCGATGGCATAAAATCAAATTCAAACAAAATAAATGGGTGTTGTAGCCTCCTGCAAGATTTATAATGCAAAACTGACATGACCACGATGTCACCATGCCCCATTGGCATGGTTTTGAAAAATATATTGTGTGATGTGAAAATTGCATTGTGTGTTACTAAACAAAACCCTAGTTCTGGAAATAATCAAATAAAACAATTTCCAGCAATGGAATCACAAGAGAGGGGTGTCCTTAGGTGTAATTTGATTTCATGAGTCCAACATAATTGATGGTTCATTGATTTAAGTCTCGGTTATTATTTTATGGTGATTTTCAACTCACTTCCTAAAGTCATTCAATGACACTTGGTGAAATTTTCCTAGGGGCATAAAATCAAATACGACTGGTAGAATTGAGAATTGTAACCTCTTGTAAGTTTTTTTGGGAAAAGACCAACATGAACATTATGTTTGTCTTCTTTGATGGAACAATTTTCAAAAAATTACCCCATGATGAAAAATTTTCATTGCATGTTACTAAGCAAAACCCTAGTTCCAAAAATCATTGAATAAAACATTTGGTCCATGGAACCATGGGATATATATGTCCCTAGGTGTAATCTGGAGTCACAAGTCCAATAAAATTGATTGTTCATCAATATGAGTCTCAGATATCAGATTATGGCAAGTTTCAACGTGCTTACTAAATACATTCAATGAGACTTGGTGAATTTCTACCAAGGGCATAAAATCCAATCCAAGCAGCATAATTGAGTGTCATAAGCTCATACAAGTTTGTTTAGGCAAGACTGACATGACCACAATGTCCACATGCTTCATTGGCACAGTTTTTAAAAATTTACCCTGTGATGCATGTTGTAGGTACAACAGATCCGATGTTATCCAAAACACGGGAGCCCCAATTACACATACAAAAGGTAAATGTTATGTATGCCTTAAGTCATTTTGGGATCCCCATAACGTTTATCATGGTTTCTTCTTTGATTTAACTTAGTTGAATTTTTGGAATTTATGCATGATTTGTGTGCTTTTGGGGAGTTGCGAAAGACTATCTTTTAATAAAATTGTTTCATCCCGCAACCCACAAAGCGGATTTCGGGAGCTTGAAGTTTATTATTTGCGAATTTTTCGTCTCGCATCCCGTAATTGCGGAATGTGGGATGCGGGAGCATTTTTTGTAAGTATAGTTTGTCATCCCGCAACCCACAAATTGCAGGATGCGGATTGCGGGAGTAATTTGATTGATTTATTTTGTTGTGTGGTCCCGCAACCCACAAATTGTGGGATGCAGATTGCAGAAGAGATTGAATAAAACTTCGGTACTTTTGTTATCCCACATCCCACAATTGCGGATTGCGGATTGCAGGATGGTTAATAAAATTTAAATCTTACGTTATGATCCCGCATCCTACAGGGTTTAATCTTGATCGTCCATTTATTTTAATCCTACGGTCCTAAAATTACCTCGAAAAATCTATATATATGTTGGTGTTTTACGATTTCTTTACCATTTTTACTGTTGCGAATTACTGTGTTGCATGAATTTTCTTTTCATTTTTACCAGGAAACATCGTCACAGTCTAGTTTGATTATAGGTTAGCATCTTAGTCATTTCTTCATTCAAATTGATTAATGTGGTTTAGCTTGAATTATCTTTGATTTCTCGCTTCGTGTTGTTTTTAAATAGAGTTTTCTCCAATTTCCAAGAATGGCAATAATTACCTGCTGCAAAAGCCTTCAACAGGATATGTTAACCAAGGACCCGAACTTTGGTATTTTCTCAGACACCAGTGGCAGAATCACTGATACTTACCAGATTGAATGGCCTAGGGTTTACGTAATTTTTTACAATGACGACTTTTCTAATATCCAAGACAACCAGTTGGCCTACCAAAGAATCAGGGATTCTAGACTTCACTCCATTGCTGCCAGAGTTGCTATCCTCCCCTATAGTGACGCGGTCAAATAGATCGTGGAACACGTGAACCCCAAAGACTATTCCTTCAACGATAGTGCAAGATCACAGCTATCCAATTTTCGTCCCGAGATATTTACCAAGGATTATGGTCTTAAACTAGCTAGACAACTCCTCAATGCAAAATTTTCTCAGTCCTATAAGACCAAGTTCAATTTCAATGAAATGTTAAAATCATGGATGCATGAACCTGGTAAATTCTCCCAGAGGACTGGCAACCTTTACCTTGTCACCTGGTTCACAGAACCCTATTCCTTATTGGCAAGCATGTTATGCATACTGTATGGCCTTCTAAATTATTCTATGTTCAAGGTTGAATGGGCTCCAGTAGCTCATCACGTTTTCACAACCAGTGATTCTTTCCCGTGGGCATCCATCTTGTCACTAGAACTCAAACCTCTATCCAAGACTACCAAAAGGCCACTGCCAGAACGAATCCCAATTTCTTCTTTTAGGCCTTAATTTTTTTATGTATTTTGCACTAAGTTCCAATATCCCAATTTGGGATGGAAATAAACCTTACCGGCCCCCTCGGTACCCATTTATTATTCCAAATTGTGGGATACTAACTATGCAGCCAGCATTTATGATAAATGTGAACACTTCCTCGACAGCATCTATTTTTCAATCTTCAAAAAGGGAGCTCCCGCATTCTCAGCTGAAGTCAAAAATTTCATTGCTACAATGGGTGATTGGTACGTTGGTGAGTCTTTTTCGTACATCGGGATTTGGGGTGGCAACAATGTTCACATGTTGCCCAAGATTGTCCTTGATAGGTTGGTCCTAGAAGAAGTGCCTTTCCATACTGTAACTGATGGGGTTTATAAGAAACTCGTTGGCCCCAAGAAAAAGGGTTGGCCCAAGTTCCCTTTGAACCTTGGACCATTGGTTATCCCAACTTCAACCTGGGTTGCAGTACTGGGTAAACAGATAGTTTCCTTGAAGCTCAGCTTTGCTAGAAAGAGAAGACATGATCCCAAGGAATTCCTTGATGCTCACTTTAAGCAATACCATATCAAAATTGCTTATGTGCATGAGGAAATTCCCAATGATTCCATTTACCAGGGTGTCAATGCATTTTCTGAATTGTTAGCTAAAGCCAAAAGCAAAGATGAGCAAAGTCACATCTTACAGCATCAAAAGGAACTTCAATATAGAATTCAGAGTTACAGAACAATGCAAATGGACTTATTAGAGAAAATGAGAAAGGACAGAGAAGAAAAGGAATCCCTAGCAACAAAAGTTCCAGCAGTGGCAACCCATCCAGATGGGGACAAAGGTAAAGGTCTAATGGAACACCTCCCAGAGGTAACAGTTGCTCAGCAACTGAAAACCTTGATAGACACCTCAAAACAGTCAAGACAGAAGCTAGCAATGATGACCTATTTGTTGGACACTCAGGCAATTGCATTTGTAGCTACTTAAACTGTTGTTGATATCAAGGTGACTGCTGAAGTCACTCAACCAAATGATGATCAAGAAATGGCTGAGAAAAATCCATTTAAAATACTGAAGATGCAAGTTTCTTCCTCTCCAACTCCTACTATAAATTTGGTTGATTCTGACTTAGAAGAAGAAGTAATAGCCTCTACGCCTATCACTGAAGATGTGGATCAATATTTCCAACCATTCACAAATCTGATCAATGGTAATGGTAATAAATATTTTATCCTTGTCCCTACAGCTTCACAATCTACTTATGTTTCTAGCTCCTTGTCTTGAGCCTTTCTCATTTCATCAATTCAGAATTTGTCTACTTTACCTGTTGGAGCATCCCTATCACCTGCACTGTCTCAGCTATATGATACTTTGACCTCTACATCTGTATCTATCACATCTGCTTCTGTGCAAACCCCCACGCTGCAACCTGCCACTATAGAAGCACCATTTTTTAAGATTCCTCTACACATACCCTTAGTTACTCTGTCATCATCATCTAGCCCTGAAAATATCTTGATTCCTTTCTCACCATTCTCAGCTAACAACATCTCATCCTCTGAAACTTCAACCCCACTCTTCTCTCCAACCTCTGAGATGCATGTTGTTCATAACATTTTTCCTTCTACCACCCACATTACCATGCCCATGCCCCCTCCTATCATCACTCAAACATCCTCTTTGGTATCCAAAGTGGTTGGGACTTCTACATTCACTGATCCAAGAGCTGAGTTTGATGAATACATTGTCATCTCTCTTGGGGATTATTATTATAGCAAGTTTGATAAAGCAGTGGCTAAAAAGGGAAAAAGGAAGACTATCAAAGTGGTTTGGATGTATCTGTCACTGATCATATAGTCTGGACTCAGCAGTCCAGTGACCCACAGGTAGATGCAGCAGATACAACTGTTGCTTTGGGTGCATTCACAAGGTGTCAAATTCCATGTTGTTAACACCTTGAATAGGGATTTTGACAGGAGAAAAGAAGAGATAAGCAAGCTGAAGGAAGAGCTTGAAAATACTAGAAGGGAACATGAGGCCCATGTTGCTGATCTTATGAAGACATATGAAGACAAGTATAATGAGCTACAGTTCAAAAGTGCTTCTCTTCAGGTTGAGCTGCAAAACAAGAAGACTGCAAATGTGACCTTTACACGAAAGATAGCCTCACTTGAAAAGCAATGCGAAGATGAAACTGCAAGTGCAGCTTCCTCTTCGTTCTCCAGGTTTTCACAAGAGGAATTTAAATAATTTGCTATCAGAACAAATCAGGAGCATTATGAGTTAATAAATGACTTGTTCCAGAATTTGAATGATATTTATGAAACTCATATTGCTTTTGGTCAGATGTCTGTTGTCCTTGAATATCAGGTAGAAAAAAGAGAAAAAGCATCCAAAGCTTATGATGCTATTTTAGATTGGAAACGATATATGAAATAAAAGCCAGAAAACATTACCATCCTTAGTAGTTTTAAGCTTAAAAAGGTCAGAACTGTACTAAGTGCTTGGCTTGACCTTAATGAGATGGTTTAAAATACTATCAAGAAAGCACAGGCCGTGTGTGGAAGAAGGTGGTATGTCGTTGACAGTATCATGGAGACATTGTGTTTTTCCACAATGGATCTCATTGAGAATGCATGTCCGCCTAGACTGATGATCGAGTAGGTTGAATGTCAGCGAGATGAAGGAAACGAGAAAATCCAGGGACTCGATCATGTCACCATTGAAGATGTGGATCAGTTAATTAGACAACCTTTGGCTATTGAGGGAAAGATCCATATTTACATCTGCATCTGGCATAAGTTAGCTAAAAACGAAATGGAGACTTATAAATGTGATGCTCAACTTGGGTTCGAACCAACTAACTATCCCAACATTGAAGAATTGTTAGGGATTTGGAACAAATGGTGGGATTAGGCTTGGATATTAGTTTTATTTAGACTTTTCGATCCCAATTTGATGGGAATCTACTCCTTGTAATAATTATTTAAAGGATGGGTTTCAAATGTAATGGGGACTTTTGGAAGGGAAAAATTTGGACAAGAGACTAGAGATACCTTTGTTTACCTGAGGTTTTGTAATTTTTTCCAAACTTTATTTAATACAATAATGATATTCTTTCATATATCTTGTTGTTTATTTGATTAAGTTTCCTTAACGAATCGTGATTTTTCCTGTTTCAGATGGATCAATATTGTTGTTAGTCCTTTGTAATTAATGAGTGCATTTATTCACAACCTTGATTTCTCTCTGTTATTTATTTATGTACTGATAAAGTTTTAAAGATTTTATTTTGTTAAAATCTTTATCTATTTCTCCAAATGATTACACAGTGAAATTAGATAACATATATGTTGATTTTTTAATTAACATACTTAGATCCAGGTTGACCTTCAATGTGTTAATTTTGAGTTATTGTCAGATAATTTTCATTAATTGATTGTGAGTTAAATGATAAGTAAATGATCTTGTTTACATTTCTGTTAATCTGATTAAATGCTTATATGTCTTACATCTCAGGTTGATTTGTGAACAGACCAAATACCTATCATAGAACAAGTGTAGATCTAGATTAGATTTCCTTTTATTTTTAGATCACATTTTCCTTTTATTTCCCTCATCAATCCAGTTTTCCTTCATAGGAAGACTGATCCTATTGGATCTAAACTCATTGACTCAAAGAGTGCCAGCAGAGGCCAAATATTCGTGGGTGTTAACCACACCAAAAATCTCGAGGATAGGGTAATACTTGTGTAGGATTGCCTGAAGCCTTTGGATGGGTTTTCATCCTATGTTGTGAGCCTTGGTCACCTTTTCAGCCACATACACACCCGAGGCCTCAACAATGCAATAATTGCATTGCAAGTCACTGAGTAAAATCCTAGTTCCAATATCATCGAATAAAACAACATCCATTCCATGGAATGATGGGATACGTGTTCCCTAAGTATAATATGAATGGATTTAACATGTCTGACAACCCACTTGCCTCTACATGCAAACCTGTTGTGTGATTTCTATGACTCATCGAAATGGTAGGCCATCTTTTAGAGGCATGACAAACCTAAAACTTTAGTATTCATCTTAAAATCATAAAAGTAAGTAGAAGAGTACTTGTATTAATGGTATTTCATACCAATTATAATGTTTGGTTTGTATATCTCTTCTAATGAAATTGTCATTTATATCTATTGTTTTGCACTTTTTTCTATGGTCATAGTGGCGCTCACACAATTATTAACTGTCATTTATAATACTTTGTTGGACTTTTGAATGATCTAGTATTAATAATATACCGCATGTATGCATTATGGCATGAAATTAATACTAACATTAATATTGTTATTTTTTTCAAAACACTAGAGATGATGATCACATTGATGGTGATCCAAACTATGTTGAGAATTGATCAAATATCGGAGGTGATGATGATGATGATGTATATGGTACCAAGGTTGATCAATATAATGAGAATGGTGATCATGATGATCATGATTTTGGTTGTGGTATATAGTGACGTTGCTCATGAGCATGTCAATGATTATTACTATCTCCATTCCACTTCATATACATTCTAGCTTTTATGATGATCCAAATTCATATTACATTATGGATCATATTGACTTGTATCATGGATTGTTGTTGACGTATCATTATGATACCTTTATCATGTTGACTTTTATATAAATGGATATCATAAAACTTATTTCTTAATATTGGTATTTTCATCATCATCATATATGTGTGTGTGTGTTTGTGTGACATGTTATTTTTACTTTACTATAATGATATCCATTACAAGTTATTGATCTGATGATATATTTGACTTTCACTTCTTTTGATTAAAGATGATGATGATGTTATCGGTATTATCTTGGTAATTTTATATGTATTGGAAGTTGGTGATGATTTTTTATGGAAAATTATTAAGTATGATGATATTACTACTTTGGATGAATGTTATCTTTTCGCTTAAATTTATGCATAATGTTATGCTATAAATTTGAATTGCAATATCTACTTTTGTATATTTCACTATGTTATTTGAGAACTATGATATATATCATTATTTAGTTGAAATTAATGAAATAAATATAATAAATGGGATCATAACAAGGAAGCAAAACTTAACACTATAAACATGAAGAAAAATGTGGTCTTAATGTGGAAGCAAAATGTGTCACTGAACACAAAATTGGATGCAAACTTAGGTGTTAAATAGGAAGCTAAATGTGGTGTTAATGAGGAATCAAAAGTGGAAGCACAAATGGGAGATAAATTGGAAGCCAAATTTGGCGCAAATGTAGTAAATAGTTGGAAGAAAAATTTGGCTATAAATGGGAAGCCAAATTGGGTGATATTGCAGGAGCAAAACTAGAAGCCAAAACAAAGGTAAAACTACAAGACAAAAACGAAGCAAAACTAGGCACTAAATATGGCATCAATGTTGAAGCAAAAATAGGTGCTAAATAGGAAGAAAAAATAGATGCTAAATGGGAAGTGAAATGTCGTGCTAATGTGGAAGCAAACATGGATTCCAAATTGGGTGTTTTTTGTGCTATAAATTGTTCCCAGACTACTACAAGAACAAGCTAGAACAATCTCAAAAATAAAAGCAAAATGAAACTGGTTTTTTATGATTTTGGTTTGAAATTTTATCAACAAGAACGCAAATCCTCAATAAGCTAACACAAGTACTGAATCATGAAACAATAATAAAGACTAAGATGCAAATACAGAAAATATAAACCATGAAGATAATAAATATAATAGTCATTTCATCCACAACATATAAGTACTTGCATTAATAAACACATTAAACAAGAAATGAAATTATACTTTGAGTGATCAAACATACCAGAAATGAAACCAACATAGAAGATAACAATGGCTTATAAGTATGTATATATCATAATCAGTCTTCAAAGTTACATGAGATTTTTGAGTCTTAGCTTGACATACATCAGCTCTAAAGCCTCCTCTTGCACAAAATTTGAACCCTACTTTCATTTTCTTTCCTACTTTTATCCTTTCCCAACTAAAATATTTACATAACTGTCAAAACTAACTTTTAGGTATGAGTTCGAATTAGTTACAAAAATAGTTATATTTTCAAAAATACAAAACTATTAACAAAATAAACTACTTGACACCTGGCCACTAGAAGCATTCATAGATTCTTGGCAGCCTCTGCCAACATAGCAATTCCTTCTAAAGCATGTGACTGCTTCTTACTTCGGTCCTGATCTGTCTCTAAACTTTTAATCCTCTTTAATAACAACTCAGTCTGTTGGCTTAAACTTTGAATTTTCTGATTTAAACCTTCAGCCTGGCTCTGAATCTCCCTTTTTCTCTTCGACGCCTCTTTGGAGACAGCTATCAATTTCTCATAGTGTGTATTAGTGTCATCAAGGTCTTCTCGTAGTCTTATGTTTGTCATTACCAATGTATCATTAGTCTCACTAAGAAAACCAATCTCATATTTGCATTGTTCCACATTTTTCTTAAGGTTCTCAATTTCTGAGTCCATGTGAACTTCTCCCTGTAATGTAGAGCCTTGATTTGTCATCCATGAAATGTCAAAATCGGATCATCTTCCTGCTTGTCATTCACTTCTACAAAAGGAACCTTTGAAGTCATACCTTGCTCAATACTGAAAGTGATTGGATCTTCTGAAACTTTATCTCTTCCTTGAGATGACTCGAATGAAACTGAATGCTCTTCCTCAATATAAACTTGTTGAGGGCTTAACTCTTCTTCACTTTCCATATCTTCTTTAGTTGAGGAATCCTCGATCACTGTAATTTTTTCTTCCTTTAATTTAAGGTTTAGGATCCTTTTCATATTTAAACTGAGTTTGCTTTTAGCCCTAGTTTTCAACCTCCACTTTATTTATTATACCTGTACAAGAGATTTATTCTAAATCTTTACATTTGAGACTTGCAAACTATCACCCTTCAATTCAGGTAAAACATGAACTTTTGTTGTGCTTTCCTGTACACATATGGAACCTTGTTTTTGCTTTATTGAAACCAACTCTTCCTCATGATTTGAAACATATCTCTGCTACTTTTTATCATTCTCCAAAACTTGCTCTTGGTTATCATCAAGTGTTTCTGTTTCTTCTTCATCTACAAGTTCTTTGAATGCCTGACCTGGACTATTCTCTTGAACACTAGCCTGCACGAGATCATCAACTAACTCTTTCTTGAACCTTTTAACAAACCCAAATTGCTTATTCATTAGGATTTTCTTTACTTGGTCTTCTTGTTCATTAGAAAATCCTGACTAGAATAGGAAATGGTACCAACTCCTGTTCTTCCTTTGCAAGACTGTACATATAATTATTTTTATCAGACCATGATTAAAAATAAACGGGTGTGTATGGTCAATATGCCCCTTAATGTTGTTAGACATTTTTTGGAGACTTTGTAAGAAGAAGAAAGGTAAATTCATTTTTTACTATTGGTTGAGATGTTGTAGAAACCTAATGTGGTATTTAAAAACTAACACAAACCTCCCTTCACATGTAACATAAATCTGCAAAATTCCAATAGCTTCTTTCCATTCAGGTTTGAAATTGTCCAACTGAATTCCTTTTCCCCAATCTAGGGCTTCAATTTCTGGTAACAGGAAATCCTTTGGGTTAAAGCTGAAAGGGATATTTTTGAACCATAACTCTCCATCTCTTAATACACCTGTAGCTTCGGCTATTAGTTCCTCTGTCAATTCAAACTTAAGAGTATCAAAAGTAATAGTATCCTTAATGAAACCCTAGGCGAAACGATACGAGACCTCTGGATTGAAACCTGTGATTCTTTTAAACAAACTAAACCATCTTTCCCTTTTGAATAATGCTGCAAATTCAGGAAAATCATTTTCCCAACTCGTATCAGTAGGTTCAAATCTGTTAGTCTTTCCACTCTTCTTCGTATTTGCGTTGTAAACTCGTCTGTGTACTCCATTAGAAAGCTTCAAAGATTTTAAAACCTCCTTCTCTGCAACCATAAACTCATAATCAAAACAAAATCATGACAGTCAAGACCACGATCTTCCCAATAATCCTTACACAACCAAAATCGTGTCAATCCATACCATGATTCTCTCAATGATCTCTACACATCCTCATACACTTGTCATGATTATGGACTAGGGTTAGGAACATGCATCATTATGTCTTCAACAGGTGTCTGAAAACTTCCAATATTTTCCTCTGCAACAACCACGATTATCCACCATTCTTTCCAATGATTCGAGATTCTTTTAGCGCCTTATTGCATTAACCTTGACTTTTGTGCTACAGGAATGTTCTTATGAAATTTTTGACAAAGAACTCAACGACAAAGGTTAGAGCTTAAGTATAAACCTTGGAATAGACTTTAATATGAGCATTTTCAGACTTCAAAGGACATATAATACTTAGTAAGCCCAAAGAAAACCTAATAAAATCAAATTAAATAAATTAAAGCAACTAAATCCTATAAAACCAAATAAAATGCATTAAACATTATTCATCTTCAAAACAAACCCAAAAATGAAAAATAATAGGAAACAAAACTTTGAAAAATAACACACATAAACTAAAAAGACTAAGAACAATACCCAGTCATAACAAGTGCTAAAGTGGATTCCAAACTTGGTGCTAAAGTGGAAGCCAAACATGGAATTGCAGTCATAGATTTAATAGAAGTAAAATCTAGTGCTATATAAGACACTAAATGAGGCATTCAAATCAGAGAAAAAATCATTTTTAGGATTTATTCCTAGTACTAAACTACTACACTAGGCAATATTCCTAGCATTATGTTTGGTGCTATTCCTAATGCTATTACTGGGACTAATCCTAGATTTATTTCTAGTGTTAATCCTGGTGATATTTCTGATGCTAAAGTAGGTGTTATTCCTTGTCCTAAAGTCAATGCAATTGTTAGTCTTTTACTAAAATGTTGTTTCTCACCAAGTTTAGTGTTGGATTGTCCAATTCAATTTGAAAAAAAAATACTAAAAAGGGATGTTAAAATGGGTGTGAATTGCCTATTTTGTTGTAGTGGAAGGAGCCAAATTCTAGATCTACTCAAGAAAAATCCTTCTCTAAAGATTGGAAGACCAAGAAGGACATAATCACATGTACTTATTGTAAGAAACACAATCATGAAGAAAATGAGTGTAGGAGAAAAGATAATTATTAGCTGAATTATCTTCTTTTGCAAGGAAATATCAAATTCTTGACTATCTCAAGAAGTCAATTGAAATTTTTTTAAATCAACAAGTAGCAATACATGCACTTCTTGCCATCATTTTCAAACTATACTCTTCTCATGTTCATAACTCATCAATTTCATATTAGATCTCTCCTTCCTTGGAGCCATGCACCAACCCTACCATCTTGTGAGATGCATCGATTTTGATCATCCATTAATCTAAAGAAGAAACTTCTACATATCCATATGAATAAGTTGTTGATAATGATTAATAAGTTTCATCCAAACCACTTTTGGAACATTATACTCCTCATGCAACATGTGATATAATTGGAGGTTCACTAGATACACAATGGACCTACTCACACTCCAGAAGTGCTCCTCATGCACTCATTGCTAAAGAGCCCTTAATGCCCATCCAAGGTAACATGGTTAGTTTAGGAGATTCATAGTATTTTTCAGAAGTTGTAGGAAATTCATATTAGTATGTGTTGCAGCTGCAACTATTTTCCACGATTTTTTTTATTTTTAGGGTCCCCTCTTTTTCTTTTAGTATTTAGACGGCTTAAGGATGTCCATAATTTGACCAAGGTTTGTCTGTGGCTTGTTTTTTTGTATGCTTATATCGGGTGCCTAGTAGACTAGCTTTCTGATATATCAAGTGCCTAGTCAACTAGCTTTCCAATACAGCAAATGCATAGTTCACTAGCTTTCTGATACACCGGATGCGCAGTCAACTAGCTTTCCAATCTGCCCATCGGAAGCCTTCCAAAGTTTGATCCGATGTATCAGAAGTTGTTTCGTCTATGGTCTCGGATATAGTTTGCCGATTTTCTGGAAGTATAGTATAAAGCTTCTCCAACGAGTCGGGTTTTTGTTTGACTATCTTTTTCCGATATCTGATTAAGTTGGAAATCTCGTCGTCGGTCATGTATATGGGAGTGAACCGAATGATTTAGTGTTTCCGCCATCCGATGTTGCGGAGATTTAGTGTTGATTCTATATGTGGTCTCATGTTATCCTAGATGATATCGATATAGTTTAGTGTTTCCGCCTGTCGATGCGTTTTTCCATCTGATGTACCGGATAGAGAGAGTTGAGTCGATCTGATATTGCGGATTTCCACAAGGTTATATTTTCGACTGTGGGTTAAATTTATTTCCCGCTGTGTTAACTGAATACTCTTGGTTGGGCTTATAAAACCATACCGCTTGTATGAATTGTCACTTTAATTGTAGAGGTTATCCAGTTGATTCCGTACAGCTGTCGATCGACTGTACATTTCCTTCGCCAGCAGAGATCATTGTCTGTCCAGGTTGCCCGCCACATCATCTCCAGGTAGGATTCGCTCAAGTTTTTTATGCCCAGTATTATTACTTATTTTCGACTCCATGGATTGATAGGATTAGGTTTTCTCCGGGAGGGTTGGGTATTTTTGTAGGGAGGGATTTGTTTTGTTTTTCTTGTGATGGGGGTTTCTTTTTATCTAAAGTTCAGCTTGTGTCTTGGTGAACGCCTTTTCATTTCAATTGGTTATTTTTCTCACCTAGTCTCTGTGCGGCCATTAGTGCACCTTTGACATTTGTTTGGGAAGTAAGGGCAGGGTGCAGGCGAGCGTTTCATCATCTGCACCACCCCGTTCATTCTTGCATCAGTTTAAAACCTAGTATGCACGGCAATGTCTTAAATAACGGTCTGTTCTCGTGGGATGTAGGAGGGTTGCGTCGTAGATGAGGGCTTTAGGGTTTGTAGTAATCATCGGTTTTAAAGTTTACTTCCTCAGTTGAGTTTTACCCATAGAATCAAAGGGGGTTGTTGAGGATTTGAAGTTTGCCGTTAGGATTTGCAGGATTTTTTGTGTTTGCCTCTAGTGCCAAAGACTCATTTATTTGATACATGCATATTGATGGGATGGTAATGTCTAATTGTTTTGTTCTTGTTTTTCAATACATAGTTTGCTAGGAGTAAATAGACTAAAATCATGTTGCATGATTGTTACAGGCTAATTATCAGCACAACAATATGCTGCGAAAGCAAAAGAAGAAGAAGAAGGCCCAAGCAATTGAGGAAGAACCAGAAGTGGATATAGTAACCAAAGTTGAGGTTATTTATGAAGATACTAAAGCCACTACTGGAGTAGAGCCAAAGTATAAATGGGAAGAGGTATACAGGATGATTTCAAACTAGAGCATTCCAGAAGCTGGGTTTGAAGATATGCCTATATATGTAAATATTGAGAGATCAACCATTATAAAAGTAGCTACCAGACCTGAACTTTTCCCATGTTCAGAGGTGATAGGGTGGATTCTTCCTAGGGAGTATGTAACAAGGATGATACTTTCCAATACCGAGAAGCAGGGATATGTTGCATATAGCCCAACATATGTGTCTATGGCTTACAATTTACCAACACCACAAACCTATTTGATTGAAAGTTGGTTAAAGGAGCTAAATCTAGATATGGTGGAAATAGTTAAGAAGATGATGATTCCAGGTAAAAAATTTTGTACAAGGCCTTCTGTAGAGTACGAGACATCAACTCTCTTCACTCCATACACATTCATTGCTTTGATACTGAACAGAATTTTTGGGAGGGCAAATGGAAAGAGATTTAAAATAGGTTGGGTGCCATTGCTATTTTTTGTCGCCACCCAAGGTACAATTTTTTAATTGGGCAAATATAGTGTCCAACAGTCTGTCAGCTTTTGTAAGTGCAACATTAGGAGGAGTGTCCCAGAAGAAGACAGAATTTTACATGAGTTCAATATTGATCGATTGCATTCTATGTAGTCAACCCTTCCCAGCATTAAAGTGCCAATGGGATAAAGACCCAGCCCTTGTGTATGCTACCTATAAATTATTCTGGGCTCACAAATATTATAGCCATTACAAGGAGATTTGTGAGAATTTCATCACGCCATTGTATACATTAATTTTCTTGGCCGAATGTTATCGTATGTCAGAGGAAGCCATTGAGATATAAATCTAGGGATCGAGGCTGAACCCAAATATGTGAATTTGGGAAAGTGTTGTTCACCTGGAGAGAAGAGTAAATTCATTAGTTTATTCAAACAATACAAAGATGTGTTTGCTTGGACTTACGAGGATCTCAAAACTTATGACACAAGGATCATATAGCATGTTATTCCAATAAAAGTTGGAATCAAGCCTTACCAACAGCCGCTGAGAAAGATGCATCCCAAATTGGAGGCCCTAATTCAAAGTGAAGTGAAAAATATGCTAGATGCTAAAATCATATTTAAATTCAGACATTCAGAATGGGTCTCTAACTTGGTACTAGTGAGGAAAAAGTCTGGAGAGATCAGACTGTGTGTTGATTTTAGGAATTTTAACCGTGCTTCAGATAAAGATAATTACCCCGTCCCACCAATGGAACAAATACTGCAAATGGTCTCAGGTCTTGAACTGTTCTCCTTATTAGATGGATTCTCTGGTTATAATCAAGTATTAGTAGCAGAAGAGGACAAGCTCAAGACCACTTTTAGAACCAACTGGGGGAATTTTGCGTATAGGAGGATTCCCTTTGGACTTATTAATGCTGGAGAAACTTTCCAAAGGGCTATGGATATAGCTTTCTGCGGTCTGATTGGTTGTAGTGTTTTGGTATACTTAGATGATGTTACAATTTTTCAAAGAAGAGGGAAGAGCATGCATTTCATTTGAAACAGATTTTTGAGTGTTGCAGGAAATATGGCTTTTCGTTAAATCCTAAGAAATGTGTGTTCGCAGTCACAGAAGGAAAGCTATTGGGTCATGTTATTTCTAAAAAGGGAATCTCCATAGACCGGGAAAGGATTAAAGCCATAGAATAGATCCCTTTGCCCCATAATAAAAAGGGTATGCACTGTTTTATGGGGACAATCAATTTCGTGCGAAGGTTTGTGCCAGACTTTGCTCAAATCGTCAAACCTTTGCAACAAATGGTTAAGCAGAGTGTGCAGTTCAAATGGACTGATTCGTAGAAGAATGCGTTCAACAAGATCAAGACATCTATTTCTCATGCACCATCACTCAAAAGTCCAAATTTTGAAAAGGATTTTATTCTGTACACTTTCACTTCCGATGATTCATTGGCAACAGTGCTTAAGCAGAAAGAGGATGGGGGAGATGAGTACCCCATATCATTTATGAGCACTAGTATGCAAGAGGTTGAATTGAACTATCCCACGGTTGATAAACAAGCTTATGCAGTTTTTAAGGCGGTAAAGAAATTCAGGCCATACATACTTAAGAACCGCACCAAAGTAGTAGTCCCACACCCAGCGGTACGATATCTTTTTGTACAAAAGAAACTGGGAGAAAGAAGAGGTAATTGGGTGATTGCTTTGCAAGAATATGATCTTGAGTTCAAACCAGCAACCATAATTAAAGGACAAGGACTCTGTAATCTGATGGTGGAGGGTCAAAACAATGAAGATAACAGATGGGATAATGAAGATGAATTACACATGGTGGATGTATGTCCTATATTCAAACCTCTCGACTCCTGGTATCGGGATTTAGTCCATTATCTTCAAGAAGGATATTTGCTGGAGCATTGGAGTCCCAAGCAAAGAAGGGAATTACGTCTAAAAACAGTCTTATATCATATTATTAATGGAGTGTTGTTTAGAAAAAACTATGATGGAGTCTTTCTTAGATGCTTGGAACATGAAGATGCGAAGAAGGTTGTAGAAGAATTACATGATGGACCCGTTGGAGGTCACTTTTCAGGAGACACAACAACACACAAGATTTTCAGAGCTGGATATTACTGGTTGACATTGTTTGAAGATGCTCACGTTCATGTTAGAAAGTGTGATACTTGCCAAAGGAGCGTTGGGAGGCAAGCCAAAGTAGCAGGACCATTGAAACCAGTAATTATCTTGGAACCATTCGAGCAATGGGGAATTGACGTTATCAAAGAAATCAATCCAAATTCTTCATTGCATCATAAATACATTCTGACAACAACTGATTATTTCACCAGATGGGTAGAGGCCATTCCGTTACGAAAAGTAAACGAGGATGCAGTTATGTATTTCTTACAGAATCACATTATGACCAGGTTTGGGGTTCCAATTTCCATGGTTTTTTATAATGCTTCATATTTTTCATCTATTAAATTGACTGCATTTGCTAATGAAAAAGGAATTAAGCTACACTATTCTGCAAACTACTACCCGCAAGGAAATGGTTTGGAAGAATCCACAAATAAAAACCTGATTAGAATTTTAAAAAAACAGTTATAGAAAATCAAAGGAGCTAGCATCTAGCTTTTTCTAATGCACTCTGGGTTGATAGAGTCACACCCAAGAACTCTTTAGGTGTGTCACCCTACACTCTTTTCTATGGGAAAGAAGCTATCCTCCCTCCTAATATTCTATTTCCATCTTCTAGAATATCCCAAGACTCTATGGGTACTGATAATGAAGTTCTGCAAATCTGAATTTATAATCTGCTGAAGTCAGAGGAGTCCAGGTCCAAAGCCCGGGAAAGGTTTAAACATCAACAAGAAATGGTAAAGAGATGGTTTGACAAACACAAATTTGGGAATAAGGAGTTCGAGGTGTTGGGAACATGGGCAGACCCAGGTTAACGCTTTGTACGTCGCACCAACAAAAGACCCACTGTGTTGGCCCTTTCGGCAACAACCTGCGCGCAGGTTGCAGTCTCACCCGAAACAGCAATGGGGTGCCGCAGAATCAGGTTTCTGCATGCAGAGAGGGGGATTACTGTACCTTAGCCTTTCTAAAACAATTATTATTCAACTTCCTGTTAACTTATCATTCATTCACATATAACTTCACAGCATAATAAACAAACCAAACTTGCATAACCCACTACAGGGAATCCACAGCGAAGCTTAGTATTAGCAGAGATCTTATATTCT
>LPNX010565766.1:262539-334764 GCA_001517045.1 Pseudotsuga menziesii | reverse complement strand
GAACCAATCACTGATGTCCTTCACTGAGGGCCGCCAGAACATAGCCCTTGTGGTACAAGGTAAACCCCTCGTGAGCAGGTACTGAGTTCAACCGGCAACAGAACCAATTTGTTGGGCACATGGGCAGACCCGGGTTAACGCTTTGTACGTCGCACCAACAAAAGACCCACTGTGTTGGCCCTTTCGGCAACAACCTGCGCGCAGGTTGCAGTCTCACCCGAAACAGCAATGGGGTGCCGCAGAATCAGGTTTCTGCATGCAGAGAGGGGGATTACTGTACCTTAGCCTTTCTAAAACAATTATTATTCAACTTCCTGTTAACTTATCATTCATTCACATATAACTTCACAGCATAATAAACAAACCAAACTTGCATAACCCACTACAGGGAATCCACAACGAAGCTTAGTATTAGCAGAGATCTTATATTCTCAGATATATTCAGTTTAGTGCATGAAATTGACAGAAACAGAAACAACACAACAAAACCAAAACAACACATATAACGTGGTTCACCCCCAGTGTAGGGGCTACGTCCACAAACTGCGTTTTATTCCTCTTTCTTCAAAGCCACAGTTTATCTGCGCACTCAGCTGCAGATTCCTTCAGCTCTTAACAGCCGCGCACACAGCAGCAGGCTTCTGCGCACACAGCTGCAGATCTTTCTTTCTTCCTTACAAAAACCCTCTGCGCACACAGCTGCAGAGGTCGTCCACGCACACAGCTGGGACTTGTCCTTTCCTTACAAAACCAACCTTACTTGCCTTATCTTTCCTTACATCAAAAGCCTAACCTATCCATTTTACATAAGCGCTTATTTATACTGCGCAGTTTCACAAAACCCTGGTCTTAAACCATGGGCACCCACAAACCCTAAACCCTGAATTTAAACCATGGGTTTATTACAAAAAGGGAGGGTTTTGACTTACCCTGACACCCCTAAGACTATTTTGACCCATAGCTCCGCTTACAAATTTCCTAACTAACCGCGGAGTTACCCAATATGGAGTATGCGCCCCAACACGAGGTAGGTGATTTGGTTCTTAAGTGGGATCACCCTAAATCACACTAAATTACAACAACTATGGATATGCCCTTTTCAGATTGCAGCAAAGATAGGCCCCTCGACTTACAAGTTACAAGACTTACATGGGTGGGAGGAGAACTTACCAGTAAATGGTTTAGTTCTCAAGCCTTATTTTTCTTAATGGTTTTGATTTTGTTTTTCTTGTACATAAATAAATGGTTTGATTTGTTTTGTTTACCTTAGATTAATTTCAGTTGTTTTACTTTTACTTGCTCAATTTTGATGACTCGTAGATTTTGGTTTGTTTATGTTTAAATAAATCAGCATGACTTTTGGTTTTGGAGTTCAATAGAGTTCTGGATAAACTGAAATCTTTGATCAAAGACTACCTGTTATTTACCCATATGAAATGTCTAAGGATTCTTCAATACTAGCAAATTATCTGAATGGATTATGAACACATTTGAAGTCCTACTTAATCCCTGTAAAATAACTAAGAATAGAAAAGTCTAGAATACTATTTTGAGGCTCCATTCATTTCACACTAAAAACTGTCATAAGGGTGTAACAACAAAAGACCCATGGAAAGGAAGCAGGTAAACAGTGTATTATATTTAAATGGTCCCATGCTACAGTCTAAAGCCAAAAGGATAACAAGAGTCAAAATCTCCCAAGAAGCAAATATGTACCAAAACGCATGCTGAACCACATAAGTATGAACAAGATTGTCGAATTTCTTCTCTGTCCGTGAGTTAAAATCAAAATATCCTTCACACAAAAGGACACTATGGATAGAGGAGCCTGAATTAAAATTCAGAAAGAAAGCAATCGGGCAGGACTAAAAAGCGACAAAAGTCCAGAAGCACCAAAAGAGTGAAAATTGGCATGGGAATGAGGAACAAACAGATATATTTGTTTACCATATATTACAATCCTGTGGTGTCTAAGTTGGAAGCTACCCAAAGGCAGAGGTAAAATAAAACTCATATCCTCGGCCTCATAAGAGTTATCGAGATTTTGAAATCTCGGTTCCCCTTTCTTTAATTGGACTATCATCAATGTTTAAAGTTCATAAATCTTACATTCTAGGAATCCAGATATCTTAAAGAAATCTAATAAAGTGATATCACCGAAACAATCTGTTGTCTCAAAGGATAAGTTGTTCAGAGATCTGTGTCTGCCAATCGTTGCAGCTGCAACTATTTTCCCCGAAAAAAAATATTTTTAGGGCCCCCCTTTTTCTTTTAGTATTTAGACGGCGTAAGGATGTCCATAATTTGACCAAGGTTTTCCTGTGGCTTGTTTTTTTTGTAAAGACTGAGTTTTTTTTATGCTTATAGCGGGTGCCTAGTCGACTAGATTTACGATATATCGGGTGCCTAGTCGACTAGTTTTTCGATACATCGGATGCATAGTTCACTAGCTTTCCGATATAGCGGATGCGCAGTCAACTAGCTTTCCAATATGCCCATCAGAAGCCTTCCAAAGTTTGATCTGATGTATTGGAAGTTGCATAGTCTATGGTCTCGGATACAGTTTGTCGATTTTCTGGACGTCTAGTATGAAGCTTCTCTGATGAGTCGGGTTTTTGTTTGACTATATTTTTCCGATATCTAATTAAGTTAGCGATCTCACCATCGGTTGTGTATATGGGAATGAACTGAAGTATTTAGTGTTTCTGCCATCCAACGTTGTGAATATTTAATGCTAAGTCTATCCGCAATCTCATGTTATCCTAGTCAATACCGATATAGTTTAGTGTTTCCGCCTACCGATGCGTTTTTCCGTCTGATGTACCGAGTAGAGAGAGTTGAGTCGATCAGATATTGCGGATTTCCACAAGGTTATATTTTCGACTGTGGGTTAAATTTCTTTCCCGCTACGTTAACTGACTACTCCCGGTCGAGCTTATAAAACCATACCGCTTGTATGAATTGTCACTTTCACCATAGAGGTTGTCCATTTGATTCCGCACAGCTGTTGATCGATTGTACGTTTCCTTCGCCAGTAGAGGTTGTTGTCTGTCCAGGTCGCTCACCACATCATCTCCAGGTAGGATTCGCTCAAGTTTGGTATGCCCAGTATTATTACTTATTTTTGACCGCATGGATTGATAGGATTAGGTTTTCTGTGGGAGGGTTAGGTATTTTTGTAGGGAGGGATTTGTTTTGTTTTTCCTGCGGTGGGGGTTTCTTTTTCTCTAAAGTTCAGCTTGTGTCTTGGTGAACACCTTTTCATTTCGACCGGTTATTTTTCTCACCCAGTCTCTGTGCAGCCATGAGTGCACCTTTGACATTTGTTTGGGAAGTAAGGGCAGGGTGCAAACGAGCGTTTCGTCGTCTACACCACCCCATTCATCCTTGCATCAGTTTAAAACCTAGTCTACACAGAAATGTCTTAAATGACAGTGTGTTCCCATGGGATGTAGGAGGGTTTTGTAGCAGATGAGGGTTTTGGGGTTTCTAGTAGTCGATGGTTTTCAAGTTTCCTTCCTCGGTTGAGTTTTACCCATAGAATCAAAGGGGGTTGTTAAGGATTTGAAGTTTTCCCTAGTGTAGGTTTTCGCAGTCCATAGGATTTGCAGGATTTTTTGTGTTTGCCTCTCCTGCCAAAGACTCATTTATTTGATACATGCATATCGATGGGATGGTAATGTCTGGTTATTTTGTTGTTTTTTTTCAATACATAGTTTGCTAGGAGTAAATAGTTAGTTTGCTAGGAGTAAATAGACTGAATCATGTTGCATGATTGTTACAGGATAATTGTCAGCACAACAATATGCCGCGAAAGCAAAAGAAAAAGGCCCAAGCAGTTGAGGAAGAACCATGAGTGGAGATAGTAACCAAAGTTGAGGTTATTTATGAAGATACTAAAGCCACTGTTGGAGTAGAGTCGGAGTATAAATGGGGAGAGGTATACAAGATAATTTCAAACTAGAGCGTTCCAGAAGCTGGGTTTGAAGATATGTCTATATATGCAAATATTGAGAGATCAACCATTATGAAAGTGGCTACCAGACCTGAACTTTTCCCATGTTCAGAGGTGATAGGGTGGATTTTGCCTAGGGTAGATGTAACAAGGATGTTACTTTCCAATACTGAGAAGCAGGGATATGTTGCATATATCCCAGCCTATGTGTCTATGGCTTACAATTTACCAACACCGCAAACCTATTTGACTGAAAGTTGGTTAAAGGAGATAAATCTAGATATGGTGCAAACAATTAAGAAAATGATGATCCTAGATAAAAACTTTTGAACAAGGCCTTCTGGAGAGTATGAGACATCAACACTCCACACTCCATACACATTCATTGCTTTGATGCTGAACAGAATTTTCGGGAGGGAAAATGGAAAAAGCTTTAAAATAGGTTGGGTACCAGTGATATTTTTTATCGCCACCCAAGGTACAATTTTTAATTGGGAAAATATAGTGTCCAACATTCTGCCAGCTTGTATAAGTGCAACATTGGGAGGAGTGTCCCAGAAGAAGAAATAATTTTACATGAGTTCGATATTGATTGATTGCATACTATGTACTCAACCCTTCCCAGCATTAAAGTGCCAATGGGATAAAGACCGGGCCCCTGTGTATGCTGCCTATAAATTATTCTGGGCTCACAAATATTATAGCCATTACAAGTAGATTTGTGAGAACTTCTTCACGCCATTGTATACATTAATTTTCTTGGCCGAACATAATTGTATGTCAGAGAAAGTCTTGGAAGTAGTGCAAAACAACGGAAACTATTATTTGACAGAAGAAGGTCTATATTTAAGAATGTACGGTGGTTCAAGAGCCCCTTCCCTTCTACCAAAGTATGCTACACACTATGTGATCCATAAAGAGGCTGTGCCATAGTTGTACATTGATGGGATAGGAAATTTCCTTTTTGAACAGAAGAAGGCAGTATATCCTGTAGTCCCCTTTTTTGTAGGAAGTTACAAATTTTCAAGGGTAAAAAATGCAGTGGAATTTGTTAAGGAGTTAGAGTATTTTCACTTTGGTGAAATGAATTTCCATAGGAATGAATCTAAGGATAAAGTTTCCATTTATTGCACAGCAACTGGAGTGCACTTCGAATATACAAATTTATGGGATAAAGATGAAGAAATCTTTCGGAATGCTAAAAACATGACAGCTTTGAGAAAAAAATTCAAGCAAAAGATAGCTACTATGGGTGGAAAGGGTAAAGCGACTGATAAATTAAAAAGGCGGGAAGAAGATGCAACCAAGAGAAGGCAAGAAGAAGCTCACAAGTTAGTGCAAGAAGCAAAGAGCTCATTGCGAGCTGAAGAAGAAGAAAAGAAAAGGACAGTTGAAGAGGCAGCAAAGAAGATAGAAGAAGAAAATAAAAGAAAGGAGGAAGAAGAAATACTGAGAAGGCAGAAAGAAAGTGAAGGATTGAGATTAGAAGATGCAAATAAGGAAGATTCAAGAATAGAGACACAAGAAGAACAAGACCCTACTAATCAAGGACATACTCAGTCTGATGTTGATCCATTCGAAACTGTTGTTCCATCTAGTAGTACAATGGGAGAAGATCCTCTGACAGTATCCGGAATTGAACTAATTCTCTTTATTCCTACAGAAGGACAAGAAGTGCCCGATATGAACACAATTTACTATGACAAGGTAAAAAAGAGGATTTTTAAAAGAATAGAGAAAAAGGTGAACACTGGAGGTAAACCAGGAGTGATGGTGACTGATAAGACAGTGGTTCACAGTACCAACAAAGATCTGCATTTAATGGCAAGAGCTGGGGCAGCCCTATCCTTAGCCACTGAAGATAATGTGGACAGAATAATGACGGATCTCGAGCAGTCCTAGAATAAGGTTGCACATTTAAAAGAGACCTTTAAAAAGGAGAGAAGTGAAAGTCAGAACTTGAAGAGAAAATATGAAGATATGATCAGTGAAGTTGAGCTATCCAAGGCAGAGTGTCAAACTCTACAGGCAAATAAAGATGCTTTGGTGCTATCTACAGGCAATATAGAAAAAGAATCCTAGGCCGCCTTGGCAGATTTTGCAAAACTACAGCAAGGATATTAGGTTTTGGAAGCCGAATGAGACACTCTGAGGTTATCAGTTGAAGAGTTGAATAAGGAAAAGGGGAAGTTAGAAGATAAAGTGACAAATCTGGAAGTACAAAGAACCACTACGAAAGGGAAATCCAAGCTGTATGAAACTCAGATAGAATCCTTGGAAGATCAAAAGAATTCACTATAAGTTTCATTGAACACAACTATGGAGCAGGAAGCCGATGTTGAACCTTTAAAGAAGCATGCTCTCATGCTCAGGAATAAGATTCATCAAATGCAGCTTCATATGGTGGAGGAGAGGTTAAAGGTTCAATAGATAGAAATTAGATTGGAAGAAATTATAAATGTAGCTTCCTATTTCCTGGACAGGACACAGGACATTTTAGAAACTCTACAGGGAAGAATGACATGGGTGGAAACAAGTAAGGAGCTTCCCGCAGATGTACCTCTCAAAGACCTGGAAACGATAAAGCTAGAATATGAGCTGATCAAGTTTGCTAGCAAAGCAGCAGAAGAGCTAGTAAAGACAATGAGGAAGATGAAGAACGCCATGTGTAGAATTCTATAGAAGAGTCCTCCTAACTTACAATCGATGTCAGATCTCTGCTAGGAAGAGATTAGAGGTGTTGTCGGAGCATGAAGTATTTTTGAAGCAATTATAGGAACGATGCAGTGAAGACGAACAGGCCATTCAGCTAGTGAAGAAATTAGATGAAGAAGTGCTTAAAACTGAAATAACACATGCAGAAATTAGCAGTCACTTACTGGAAGACCAACTTCGCCTGATTCTGTCAAGAGTGACGGGTATAAAAGCTCAGGCTGCTAAGCATGAAATTGCTATCAGATTTCTAGAACCTTCTGGTTTTGAAAACATAGCAGTCGATGCCAATGCATGGAGGAAATTTATGAATGAGCAAGCTGAGTCATCTTAGTTGGATTATTTAGAACATTTTTTATATAATATATTGTATTTTGAGTCCATAAGCTAAAGGACAAAATTTTGTAAAGGACAGGTTAGGGGAAGCCCAAAAGGAAACGAGGGAAACTCAAGATTTTTTACTTTTTGTATAAATATAGGCAAGCTTTATGTATCAAAGGACCTTTTTTCAGACTATCTTTGTGCAAGGTTATTGTAAGAAGAAGTATTTCATCTTATAATAAAGAGTTATATTTTCACCTGGAGAAAGCACTGTGGGGTTTCAAATGCTTGACATGGATTGGTTGGATGTGAACTATTTATGTTTCAGCTTGTTTCTATGAACTGTGAGATTGTTCTAACTTATGAATTCTTTCATGTTATGAATGTGCTCATGTTTAATTATGTGAAATTTCCACAATCGTATCTAAGTAATGAATGTTTTAATTAACAATGAGCTATCTCTTTGTTTATCTGTCTATTTCTATTCGTGTATTCAGAAATATTAATTGCTATCTATAGTATTCTAAATGCATGTGATACAATACATTACTCATTATTAATTACTGTGTTTCTCCCTAGGGATAGGTTAGATAGTTTTAGTTAGTTTTATTTGTTTATGATTTAGAAGCGAGAGAGGTAAGACGAGAGGTAAGAACCTGCGCATCACATTGTGACACTCCTCATTATCTCTATCGACTGCATTTATCTAGGCACTTGTATATCATACCTAAGCATAAAACTAAAAATACAATTAAATGGTGGATCAGGCCGCAGCCGGTAAAATAAGCTTTAAACGTTACTTGACCTACGGTAGTCGGACTGTAAACCGGACGAATTCCCCATACCAAACAATAACGAGCTAATTGGGAACGTTTATTGGGTAGAATCCCTACTGTTGTTACCTACGATTTTCCAGGACTCAACAGTATGCTACCATGAAGGAGGAGCATAAATCTATAACGAAGAACCAACCTTGGTATCCATATCTCTAACCCCTTTGTAGGAAACTTGCATGGTGCAAGTGGAGATCTTGATCAAATTTGGCAATAGGTGGACATGAGAGAGTGTTAATTTTAAGTTCCTTTTCCCACCCTAGTTTCGAGTCTCTTCTTCATTGTTTAATTCCCAACCCAATAAGCATTTTTGTTTTAGATGAATTTATTTCTCATAAACAAATTGTACATGAAACACTAGAAAACTTCACTGACATAAATTGTAGGACAGTCACACACACACACAAAAAAATCCAGACGTAATATTTTTGGCAAGTTTCCAAGGAAAACCCCACAAGGAGAAAACCTATTTGAGAGATAGTTCTTTTTATTTCTTCAGCAAAATAAAGTGCAACAACAGAATTACAACTTATCTCATCCGCGAAACCCAAAATTCTTTCATGGAATTCATGCCAAAACAGCATTGAGCGGATTGTATGAATTTGATTGTATAAACCTCGAAAATCATGTAATTGTACAAAATTTACTGTATTGACCTCGAAAATGGTCCCACTGTATGAACTGTGCGAATTTCAAAAAAAAATATTGAAAGTTGTGTCACTGCCTAGAAATGCATGCCATTATTTTCTTCTTGAAAAACGTACCCAAAACTGTTGTATGGGCCTTTTGTTTCTCTCTCCTATGGTTTTTTCTTCTTCTCCTCTCAAGAATTCGAATTGCTCTCTGCTCTCTCATATTTGCTCTCCAACTCTCTTGGTTTCAAAATGAGGAATGAGTGCCTTGTTTTATTGTTTCCCTTGTATTTTCATTTCACCTTCATAGGGTAGATGAAAGGTCACTAGATCAAGGGCCCACACTTGATCTAGTGTTTTCTCATCAATGGATGAGAAAAATCAGTTTTCTCTCCATTAAATATCTTCCCTCTTAACTCCACTTAAATTTATTTAAAAAGTCACTTTATTCTCTAAAGTGCATTAATTACTCCTCTCAAGTAATTAATACAAGGGTCATGTAACTTATCCCCTTTCTAGTGACTAAGGCACAAATTCACTAGGGGGACACTTCCCTGGGTACAAAAATTCAACACTCCCTCTTACCTAGGAAGATGTTCTCCCTCACTCCCAACTTATCCTTGAAGAAGATAAATTGTTTCTCCACCAAATCTGGTAATATGTTCATGTGCTTCTCACACAATGTAATAATTCCCACTGTTTATAAAATCCTCTCTATAAAGGTGATTAAAATCCTCTCTATAAACGTCAAATTTAATGTCTCTTCATGTTAGAAATCATTGCATGAAGGACATCCTAAGCTGCAACACTCAACACTTTCATTTCCTGTGCGAAGTCTTTATGGCTTGTCCTCCACCAGAATCACACTCCAGTATCACATTGTTCGTTATAGAAGCTCCCTCTTTCTCTAGAAGTTTTCCTTCTACAGAACTTGTACTCTGCACTAGTGCCTCATGTCGATAAGTCGCATCTCGTTCGTCTATAGGTGACAACTCATACCAGCTGACTCTCCTACTAGAACTAGAGGAAGTGTCCTCTCGCATACTCCCCTGAATCAAATATTGGAACCCAGTACCACAGTAATCTTTAGAGCATCTCGCTCTCCTCTTTGAACTAAGAAATAACTACTTAGTGCCACATCAATCCTTGGATCTTCACGCTCTTTGTATGTCTCAGAATCTGATCCTTTCATCCACCCGTATCCTCTAGATGTAGGTTCACCAAGAACCACGTACTCTCCATCTCTCTGATGACCAATCAACACTCGATCAATAGAATCCACTCCCACTGGGTAGATAAATATATGTTCACGATTGGACACCACTGCATACCCTGCACCATCAAAGGCTAGAATAGAGAGTCTGTTATCTCTCATCCCTAGAACAAAGAGCACTCTTGATACCTTCATAAGCTCTCCAAACTCTAGTTGGAATCATAATCGTGACATCTATCTAATTGCATAAAAATTTCCCTCTCCATCATGTAGGAGCTGCTTTGGAATAGTCTCTAAAGTGAGGAATGCTTCCATCATGATTTTGTATGTCTCGGAATTTGATCCTTTCATCCACCCATATCCTCCAGATGTAGGTTCACCAAGCACCACATACTCTCCATCTCCCTGATGAACAATCAACACTCGATTAACCGAATCCACTCCCACCGGGTAGATAAATATGTGTTCATGATTAAACACCACTACATGCCCTGCACCATCAAAGGATGGAATGGATATTCTGTTATCTTTCATCCCTAGAACAAAGAGCACTCATGATACCTTCAGAAGCCTCCAAACTCTAGCTGGAATCATACTCATGGAATCTATCTAACTACATAAATTGTGCCCTCCCCATCATGTAAGAGCTTCTCTGGAATAATCTCTAAAGTGAGGAATGATTCTCGCATCCTAGTGATTTTATCATAATACACACTCTCAACTATCCCCTTCCCTGCATCCATATATCTACTACTACCGCAACTTGAAAAAACTGTGACAAGAGAGAATTATTTCTCAAACTTTGCAGCAAAACTCTCGATCTTTGTTGCAGTTGCAACCTGTTCCTCCTTCTCTTGCTTTCCCCTCTTCTTGTTAGGACATTGGCTAGCATAATGGCCAAATTTATTGCATGCATAACACATAAATCTGCTTAGGCTCTTCTTATGTTCACCTATTTGTTGCTTAGCCCCTCCCTTCTTGGACTTATTGCATGTAGCTAACAAGGCAACCTATTCCTCCTCCTTATCATTTGATGAGCTACCCTGCACAAGGCCTCTCTGGGTATCCTCTTGCATGAAATCATCCCACAGTATATCCCAACAAGGAATTTCTCCCTGATAACTATAGCCTCCATGAAAACAATCCATGGATTTTTCACGCCATTCATAGTTGTCCTCACTAGCTCACTTCCATCTACCTTCTCGTCCACTACGACAAGCTTGGCTCTCACATGAGATATACTGGTAAGGTAAGAAGTTACATTTTCATATGTATCCATCCTTGTGCTCTTCAACTTCTCTCACAATACCATTTTTCGATTCTCATTCGAACTCTGGTATAATCTATTCAAATCATCTCACATCTTATAGTCATGGTATTTGCTTGAAATATATGGGATAACATGGTATTTAACTGCATCTAAAATTATCCTTCTAGCTTTTATATCCTTTTTGTTGAAGGATGCAACTACTTGTGCATCGATAGAAGCGAGAAATGTAATAGGTTTTTTTGTGTGTTATGAACCACCTCATCCCAAGTTCATTTCCCTCCAATCTAAGCATTATTCTAGCTTTCCATGGGAAAAAATTCCCATCCACATCAAGCCTATCCTCCAACCTTAATGCAGTATCCATTTCAATGCAAATTTAAAATCCAACAAAGCTTGTTCACTGACAAAAGAAGACCCACTAATTGTCTAAAAAATTAACAAATCCGATTTCTATCTCTTTCTTCAACTCAACTCTGATACGATGTTAGTTTTAAGTGTCTTTTCCTACCTCGGTTACAAGTCTCTTCCTCATTGTTTAATTCCCAACCCAATAAAAAAATTTCTTGTAGATGAATTGATTTCTCATAAACAAATTGTACATGAAACACTCAAAAAATTCACTAATAGAAATTTTATGACGGTCACACACAAAAAAAAATCAGACACGGTATTTTTGGCAAATTGCCCAGGAAAAACCCACAAGGGGAAAACATGTTTCAGAGAGAGTTCTTTTTATTTCCTCAGCAAAATAAAATGCAACAGAAAAATTACAACTTATCTCATCCGCAAAACCCATAATTTTGTCTCCTGCGTGTTTTTCTTATTCTCCTCTCAAGAAGTCAAATTGCTCTCTGCTCTCTCAAATTTTCTCTCCAACTCTCTTGGTTTCAAAATGAGGAATGGGTGCATTTTTTTATTGTTTCACTTGTCTTTTCATTTCACCTTCCTAGGGTAGTTGAAAGGTCACTAGATCAAGGGCCCACATTTTATCTAGTGTTTTCTCATCAATGGATGAGAAAAATCACTTGTGTCTCCATTAAATATTTTCCCTCTCAACTTTACTTAAATTTATTTAAAAATTCAATTTATTCTCTGAAGTGCATTAATTACTCATCTCAAGTAATTAATTCAAAGGTCATGTACTAAGTTGTCCCCTTTTTAGTGATTAAGGCACAAATTCACTACGAGAACACTTTCAAGTAGGAGCATCAATCTCTAATGAAGAACCAACCTCGGTAGGCAGATCCCTAACCCCTTGGTAGGAAACTTGCATGGTGTGAGTGGATATATTAATCAAACTTGGAAACAAGTGGACATGAGAGTGATTATGGTTGAATATGACTGCCAAATCCCACTCAACACTATCCTTATTTTTTTCTTTTTTCTTTTTTTGGGGGGAGGGGGGGATGGTTCCCACTAGGTTTTTCCCCTTTCCCCACTTTCAGGGGATATTATTTATCTACTTGGGTACCTAACATGGATACATATTGTCGGGACACAACTATTTATGCATCATACTCACTTGAGCTAGGATTAAGGGGGTGTTGGTGTACATGCACACTCATTTTGCATCTCTAGGGGACAATAGTTCTCCTATGAAAGTTCCCCCTTTGATTTTAGGGTTAAGGGCACACTTGCATGGTCAAACCCCCTTTTTTAGCATAAAAGGAACCCTCATATCTAGTTAACCCCTTTTGGGGATTTGCACACTTACACTAAGCAATTATAGTTTAACTAGTTTTCTAAAGTGCCCTAGTTGGCTATTTTGGCTTAGTTAGCTACCTAATAAGCCCCAATTGGCTAATTTGGGCTAGTTACACTCTAGTTTCACATACATGTTCAGTTAAACATTTGTTTCTAGATCATGTCTAAGTTAACTACCTCATGAGGCAGTTCTAGGACCAATCAACCCCTTTTACACTTGAATGACCTAAAGGAAGGATCACTTATCAAATATTAGCTATAAAGCACCTCTCTTTACCATTTCTAGGCCTATTTAATCCCTAAAAACACTTGCATGCTCAACACAACTCCCTAAGGAAGGTCTATGTGGCCATTGAGGGTGATTGCTCTTAGGTTTAACTAGCTCTTATGGGTGTGCATGTAATTAAGCATAAGGCTGGTTACCTATATATGAAGGCTTGCATTTTATTGAGCATTCATTGGTTAATAAAAATTGCATTATTTGCATCATTACTTGTATTTTTCTTTTATATTTATTGCTAGTTATAATTGTTGTTCCATTGAGATTCTAGATCCATTGGTTCAAAATCTCACATGATATTAGAACCCGAGTGATTCTAAAGAAGTTTTATAAGTTTGTAGCGCAATACAATCAAAATATTTCCCTTCCATTCAAAATAATTGAATGGAGTAAGGATTAGTTGGGGAGAAAGATCCATTCAACACGATGATATGTAATACTTGTCTTCACTTGCAAACTTGTGAAACAACTTCTTTAGCATCTCCAAGTCTCTAATAACATGTGATATTTTGAAGAAGTTGTTTTACAAGTTTACACTTGAAGACAAATATTAAATCTCATAAACTTGAATGGATCTTCCTCCCCAACTAATTCCTAATCCCTTTAATTAATTTTAATGGAAGGGAAATATTATTATAGTATTGCATTACAAAGACCTCTAAAATATCACAATGGAAACATAAACTAAGCCAAATTCAGTGGTTGGTGGAAAAAGAAAAATGGTTCAACCAGATGGATGAAACCTTTGGGTTAACTTGTCTCTCTATTTATCTTGACCTACTATATCACATCAAAGTTGCAAAAACTCCTAATGAAATCTAGGTCATCTTGGATGGACTCTTTGGAGAGCAATATAGGATGAGAGGCCATCAATTGGATAATGAACTTTTTCTATACATGTGCACAGGCTAACAAAAGTTTTGATGCTATCTACATAAAGGTCCACAGCACTCACATTTCTCCACACGGGTGTGTAGCTCAGAGTCTATATCTAAGAGGTCATTTCATTTCTTATTAATGGTCATTTATTATAACTATCGAAGGCATCTATATTGTTTTTGATTTTCGGTCAAAGGCTATTAGTTGCTACTTTGACTAAAATTTTTAATCAATATCCCTAACTTTTACATTATAGATTGAATTTTATTTTATTTTTCTCATTATTAATCGTTTCCTTTCTCATATTTATCTTACATACTATTTGTTCAAAACTTATAGTGTTATTGTCAGACCGGCGACAACCCTTCCTAGTATTATAAAAAAGGTTTAATGCTTTATTAATGAACACAGAATGTAGCACTATTTGTGCCACCCTTCATCTCAGTGCATGCCATGTGCTCGGGAACTCTGGCATGTGTACAACTAAATGCTTCCACCACCTTAACTACCAACCTCTACTTCCCACTGCCTCTGTCACTACAACCTCTGCTATGCATATTTCATATTGATGTTTGTATATTTCATAGTTTCCTTTTAGTCTATTTTTGGTCTAAAGGACATGAGTTGGTCATGAGCTGCAGCTACAGCAGCACCATGAATGTGAGTTGGTCTCCACAGAAACATTTTCAAGCAATGAATGCAAGGACAAGTGAATGCAAGAAATTCATAAAACTTGTCAGTAGGATTTTTGAACGAAACCTACGATCAAGGGATATTCGTTCCATGGGACACCCATACAAGTTCTTTCTCAAGGGATATTCGTTCCATGGGACACCCATACAAGTTCTTTCTCATGTGTTTGTCGGTGTGTTTATAGCGCACTATGGATGGAATTTGACGCTGGAAATCTTATGTTTAGACGGCTAATGCCTTGTACATTGCAGGTAAATGGAAGGCGGGGATAAGATTGAATAAACGATCATCAAACGAATTTATGGGGGAAGGAGGAAGCGGAGAGCCTGCGAAATTGTTTGACCCATTCCCAACTCCATATCCATCCAGTTGCTAGCCTAAAACAAATTGTTTGACCAATCCCCAACTCATGTGCGTGCTTGGATTGGTTTTCATCCTACACTCGTTGATAAAAATCCAAGTCAAATGTCGAAGGGGAAGATCATTTTTGTGTGCTACCAAAAGGAAGGATAGGGCATGGGATTTTAGACCTTACATATCGCATATGTTGGAAAAACAATAGAAATACATTTGGGTTATGAAGAGACAAGTCAAAGTATATGAGATTTCAAGTTGCATGACGTCGAAGTAGAGCAGTGCAAATTAAGAGGAAACGCATGATTTGAGAAAAAAAGGTATGTGTTTTCTTTGTTTAGCATTGATTATTGCAATAAAATTGGTGCAAATGTGTATTGATAGTATTTACTGTTGGTGTAGTTGTTGTATTGATAGCTCTAAGAATTGGCACAAACAATAAACAAGAAGGTGCAGTGTTTCAGAATATCAAGCTTGTTGAGGCTGAGCAAAGTTATCTCTCTGCATAACAACATAACACAAATTAGGATCTTCAGGCCTTTTAATTTTTTTTATAATTATGTTAAATAGAAGTATCAATATTTTAATTTTATACAATACAATCCTCGGTGAATACTATAACCTCTATAACTTTAAATTCAAGGTTGGCATGACCGGATGTAAAATATCCATCATAACAGTCAACCTCAACATTTCTTCCTAAAAAGTCCATCCTACAACATTTTTTCCTGGCGAAAAATGTTGTCCTAAGTCTGTCCTACAACAATCAGAGCTGAAACATTTTTTGATTTAGATTCCAATAATATAAATTAAACAGGTTTCAATATATTCAATTTCATATATCTCCGCACTCTCTAAGTTGCTCTTTTTGTAAATATTAAGACTAAAAATCTATAAATGCCAGAAAATATCATTGTACCGCAAATAGTTAACAGCATACAACATATACAGAATTCCATGAACAGAATTCAGACCATCTTAGAGTATGCATCTACAACAAAATTTCATCAATAAAATAATAACATAATTCACATGATAACTAACAATTCATTATCGTTTAGAGATAATAGTACCAAAATGTCCTTGCAATTGGCTCATAGGAGAAATTTACCTCCCATCCATATGCATATGAAGTGGACACCATCCCCAAGATAGGTTATTCCCACCACCAGCAAGCTCATATGCAAGTTGAATAATTGTTGCTATCCATGTAGCTGGTCTAAATTGTTGTTTATGTCCTTGTAGCTGTATTATTTTGTTTTATCTTGTTTTATCTGCACCTCACAGGCCCAACTTTTGTGTGAACTACTGAGTGCGGACTAATTCATCCACTTTTGTTATATTTGTTGTTTTGAAGATAATTTATGCTACAATTGTGTTCTGCTTCATCAGTTTGTATTGCATTGGTATTTTGTCTAAAAGCGATCTTCATTGTCGATAAAACACTTGAATACATGCTCCCAGCGTGCATGGATTAGACGTGTTGGTAGTGGTTCCCTTTGGGACTTCCAACTTTTGTACATTGTGTGGTGGCGATGGTGTTTTAGCTAACGTGGTGAACGAACCATGTAAATGAATTAACCATTTTTATTCCTTCAATCACAAGTTTGTTTCATAATGTTCCCTCTATTTTCCAATTAAATGTTTTTCACAAATAAATGGCCATTAAGGGTTAATATTTGCACATCATAATCGCCGACTTGTCATGCTACAATATGCTTAGTCAGACTGTTAGAAGTATATAAAAGATATATAAATAGGACTTGGCTTGGTAAGTATGATATACTTCCCATAAAACAAATATATGATAATGCACAACCTTTCAAACCAAACCATACATATTGTACCTATGACATATGCATGTCAAATCGCTTGGGACATAGAATTTTCATAACAAATATGTTCTCAATAAATGTATGAGAATTCAAACGTGGATTTTCAGCAATTTAGTCTAGTGTCCAACATGTTTAAACCCATACGTTTTGAAAATGAGAATTCTAAATAAGGCATGGTATTATTTCCATAAATCAAATCACTAGTGTCCAAAAACAATATAATAAGATTAATGTATTGTTATTCAGGCTTTTGGTTGATATCACAGAATGCAATAGCAGTGGATTCAATGTGGTAAGAATCAATCGAACCCTCCCTTGTAAGCAAATTAGCCAACGTTTACACTACCCGAAGGTTTGCTTAGTTGTTATCGTTGGTGTTCATCAAGTCATATGTATTATATTTCCACCTGGAACTCGCCACTAAATGCATATTTACGTGGAAGACGTTTTTCTCTGAAGTCCGTTTTTCGCCACCGTGGCGAAAACGGTAGTCCTTTCAGCCAAGTTTTTTACCACGTGTCATTTTCGTTACTCAAGCAACGTTTGCCACGCATTTTGGAGTTTGGAGACTGTGGTTGCGTGTTCTTTGCTGTTGCTGGGTGTTATTTCTCCTTGCTGGGTGTTCTTTCTCCTAGGTCCGAGGTCCATTGCAGATAATATTAAATCTCCCTTGTGGGCATCTCAGTGCAATCAGTCCCTTCAAATTAAATCACACGCCGTCTGTTAATATGTTGTACAGTTGTAATAAGTAACAAGTAGGCTATCTGGTTAACTCAATGGAGCATCTATGAATTGTAGGCCAACTTTGGCAGATGGGAGCCTCGGCATGGGCGGTTTCGCTTCAGATACCCTTGGACTCAGTACCTTAAAGTAGGCATCTCGCTCAGACATTGTGCTTATTCGGTAGTTGCTTTTCATGGCTGTCTGCGATCTGTCTGAGATACAGGTACATTAACCTAAGTTTTATCAATGGTGTTTTATGTGTGGATTTCAAAAACATTATACAGAAAGTTTCATTGTTGCATTAAATTTGAAGTTTTTGGTTTGATTCAGAGATGAACAAAATCTGTTCCATTAAAATTTGAAGTTTTTGGTTTGATCAAGTAAGGACCAAAATCTCAAAGAAGGAGTTTAATAAATCTTTCTGGATGGTAAAAATAGACAGAAATGACAGAAATGGACTCCACTTTATTTACTTATTAATTATCTGGTACTGGGCATTTCAAACAAATTGTGTGCACTTCAGACCCCCATCATGTCCGAGCTGTATTGAGGAGGCAATGCATAAAAATCAGCACTGAAGCAGTGAAGGTTCTCGAAGAGCTGGCAGAGAGCGCTATGGAAATGAGGAGATGCCATATCTTGGAGCCGATGATGAAACGAATAGATGTAGCAGTGAAGGAGCTTCACTTGGTTCTTCGCGCCAAGCCCGAGCTCTTCATCGACTCTAAAAGATGGTCCATAGTCGAAGAAATCCCGGAAAAAGATGAACCTCCCGAGGCAGAATTAACAATGGAAGATCATACGGCCCTCTATATTGAACCTGAAGAACAGGAATCCCAGATGGAAGATGAATTAATGAAGCACAGGAAAGCTAGAGCAGTTGCAGGCAGCTCAGATTTGAAGATCTCTTACTCCATGGATTCTTCGCGGCAATATAAATCAAGCTAGGGTGGGCCCTCTCCAAAAAGATTTTCAAGACTCGTATCCTGGCATGGTTCAGAAATTAAACCGACAACACCAAGAGGAGAAAATATATCACCAACCTTAGGCCGCCATTGTTCCTCTAGGAGGTTCAACAGATCAAATCAGCTTCAGTTCGTAGAGGCATTTCCTCTTGCTACGTTTGCATCGCTGGTGGTAGAATTTACAGCGAGATTAAAGCACCTTGCAGTGAGAGTTGATGAGCTTGGAAAGCTTGGTAGGTTCAAAGAAGCAACAAAAAGAGAAGGGAACAATCAGCGCGGGGTGAGCTATACCAGATTCAAGGACATTTTGTCCAATCATGTCTATACAAATCACAACTCAACTGAGTAGTTTGTACTCTTGAAATGGATTTGAATTTTTGACAGGCGTTTCCATATTTAATGTTTATATATTTAAATTTGGAGGAAGAATAGACTGTTTCTTAAAATTTGAAGGAAGAACTTGCTTTTTTTTTAAAGTCGTCTTTGACACTTTATGTTTTTATTTTCTTCCTTGTATATTGTGTTCCAGGTTTCATTTTACTTTCTTGCTTTTAACTTGTGTTCCACATCTTGTTATGTTTGTCATGGATTTTTTATTTGAGAATACATTTATTCGTGTTCCACATCTTGTTATGTTTGTCATGGATTTTTTATTTGAGAATACATTTATTCTCTAGCCATTTGAAATTCACTTGCATGCAATTTGTGGGTCATTATCCACGTATCCAGACAGAGAGATAGATGAGTTTGGTGATTATTTATAGTAGTATCCAATTTTCCATCAACATCTCCAATAGAATTTGAGAATTGTGAAAAATCCAAGATTTTAATGAACCTAATCTAGATTCCCTCAACTCAGCTACGTGGTTTAACCATTTTAATATCTAGGTAGATTCTAGATCATGAATTTGGCAATTGTGGGAGCATAATCAAACTTATCCTCCACTAACACCTTGTTATTGAGTTTCCTCACTTTTAAAACAATGTATATTGTCTATAGTTTAGTATTTGTTGCATATCTACCATAAATAATGTTGTAGTAGGAATGGATTGGAATTGAACTTCATTAGGTTAGGAAATGTGGACAAGTTAATTGTTTTCTCTTCCCATTTCATAAACGTGGGATATTGGATTATCTAGAGTATGAATAGGTTTTATGGGGTTCCACTAGGGTTTATAATATTGATATTTAACATAGGCACTCATTATCCTTTCATTTTGAGGTGATTTTGATAGTTCATATGCTCCATATGGTATACAACTATTGGTTATCCTTTGTATGCTTTATATTTGTTAGGGATTCATTAGACATGTATCTTACAATAAGAAGCTACGAGAAGGTCACAAACTTGACCCACATCTAAAAGAGAAATTTTCCAGTGGTCGACTAATGGTTGTAATTGCTTCATGCCTTGGAAAATGTGGATGTGTTATGGGAATGTTTGTTCACGTATATTAAGTGTTAGACCATTTAGACAAGGAATTTCACATGTTTTATTGGTACTAAAAATGGGTTGGTCTGATATTTACCATGTAGATTCTTGAGGATGCAAATCTTGATTTCTACATGAAAAAGATTCAGAAAGGGAGCTATTCTTGCTTAAGTGGGAAATTTTGGTTTCTTGAACATTTTAACTATGTTAATGAACCTATATTTCGAATGATTGGCATTGGCCCCAATTAACTTCAAAATAACATTATAGTTAGGAAGGATGATACTTTTTTGTGGTAACTGATGAAAGTTCTATTTTCTTTTGTTAGTCCTTAACTCCTTGGAGTATAACAATTACAAATTTCTTAGATGATTTTTTTATTTTATTTTTATTCTATCTTAAAATGGAATTTCATGCTTAAGGACCATTTTTTTGTTATACCTCAAGATATTTGTGCAAGTTAAGTTAATGTTTTTAGGGAATCTATGGAAAATGGTTTGCATTTAAGACTTTAAAAAAAATCAATATTTTTTTTATAAATGATCAAAGCTAATTTGTACATCTATGTTAACTATTTTCACAAATGAAACTTTTTGGTAGGATTCTAGGTACAAAAGAGCTCTATATGAAATATGAAGTTTTGAAACAAATCAACCTATTCTTACTAACAACTAATAGATAATTTTGCTTCAAAAACTCTAAAATTTAAGATTACTTCTCAAAACTACTATACATTTGTATATATTTAATCAATTTAGTGTCTTCTTTGCTTTGATTTGCTAGAGGTGAACATTGTTTTTATCAAATTGCTCCTAGATGGACTCTATTTTCTCCCAAAACTTTATGAATGATGCTTTTTATGATCTACACCTCTTTAATCCATGTTTGTTTTGTTTCTTGAAGATTAGTTTCATTATTTAGTATCATGAACAACCATAGATCCCTTTAACGTTTTGTTATACCTTTTGAAGCAATTACTAATAATATAAATTTACAACAATACAATGTTAATGCACAACATCCATATATGTCATCATGTTGTGAATTCTGAATTCATGTTGTGAATTCTGAATGATATGCGATGAGTAAACTAACAACAGTCCATTGCCATCTATCAACACCGTGGCTTCCAAATGTTACGCAATGAGAAAACTAACAACTTTGACTATTTCATTAAAAGGCTACGCAGCAGGTATCTGCTACCACGTAGCCTTGTTTGTTATGGTGATTTAATGTTAATGGTTTTACTCTTGATCATCAATAGTTATTGTAAGGAAAATATTTCAATGGTATACGTTTGATTTTTTTATGCTATTTTTTTAGAACTTATAAAATCATTTGTGTGGATAAATAAAGTATATATTAGCTCTTTGGAAAATTATGCTTATAGAGGATTTCAACTTTTTGAAGGAATATTACTTACAAGATCAAGTTTATAGGGCTTGAGGTAACTTGTTCCTTTTGTCCTAGCTTCAATAGTGATCACACAATTTATGGAAACAACAATGCTTTATGAAAGGTGGTGGAACTCGCCAACATTAACATTGTATTAGTTAAAAAGGTTAACAATATCTTTGAGAACATGCCATCTCCACAACATGATAAATGTGAGGTGTTTCTCTATGATGGTTCATGCAACCCTAAAGTGTTTGATAACTATACTTTGGACTTGAACACTTAGTTCAAGTACAACAAGATCCATGATGATAGCAATGTTTCATTTTCCAAGTTAAAGCTCACAAGTATTGCCAAAATTCTAGTTGTCAAACGTGAGGCAGATTAAGGCCCCATTACCACTTGGACAGGCCTTGCATAAGCCCTCAAGTTTTCCTTCTACTCTTTCAGTTATAAATAGGACATGCAAATTAAGTGGATCCATTTGTGTCAATGATTCAATATTCTAATTAAAGAATACATCCATCAATTCAATTAGTTGTAAATTCTTCTTGGTACCACTTATTCAATCAACAAACTCATTCTCAAATTAAAAAGTGGCATACAAAAACATACTATAATAAGAACTGAAGTACATGGACACATACACCATTGATGCGCATTTAATCAATCACACCTTGTTGAATTTGTCTGTCTTTCATGTGCTTACTCTTTATTATCTATAAGTAATATATATGTTAATGTTGCGATGTTATGAGATAAATAATTTTACAATATCTTAGGATGAATATCGTTGTGACATGAGTGATAAGAACTTTCACAACCTTAGCCTTACAATTAACCAATCCCTATCTCACACCAGTCTTGGTTGTGCTTTGGGTGAGACCTTCTCCTTCGGGAAATTAAAAATGGAAACACACTAGACTATAGTTGTGCCTTTGTGTTGACGGGCGTATTTGACTAAGCCCGCAACGGGGGAAAACGACCCAGTCCGGGATCCTTAGAATAGGCTCCAAGCTGTTTGGAATAGTCGCTCCCGACAGATTTAAAGGCTCTGTTGGCCTGGGATCCTAGAAGACTAATGGTTACAATTAATGCTACTGGTAATCAATGTTAGTCCTATGCTTATAATTACAAAGATTAATCCAAGTTATATATTACAAGAATCACAAACTGTTAAAAATGAAACAATTAACCCTAATAACATGAACCTAGACAGAGTTCGTATCCTACAACGTCATGTTATAATTATATACACATGTACAGTAATTACAAAAGGATAATCTGAATATAATTAATGAAAAGATCTAATTCAACAGGATTCTTCAGATAGTACAAAAGCAGAAAATAAATAAAATACAAATCTGATCTAATACCTATCCTAATCAGGAGCAATAATTAATTTAACCTGTAACCGACAGATGTTGATAAAGACACTGTATGTAAACATTTGCTGATATTTAAAAAAAACATTCAAATATTGCAAATTCGTACAAGCGTCGCTACACATTATGTAACAATAATATCAATTATTAAATACAAAACACGACATACCAACACAGTCAAAAACAGGAACAGCCGATACCTAATAAATAATATTTGCACAATTCACCACGGAAATTATAACAAACATTCATGATATAGGAGAGCGAATAGCAAAACTGAAAGATACTATAAATCACATATAAAGTTTAAAAACTGTAAATGTGTGTACAACATCACCAGTCCAAAAACTGTAGCTACTGAGAGCTAACTGCCTAGAAACACAGGTAGAATCGAACCAGCAGTTTTGTTCTCACTTCCCCCAGAGTATCGACCCCTCTCATGTTTACTATCAGCCCTTTAAATACATTTTGAATTTCCCCAAAATAACCCTCTCAAAGAGCTAATAACAACCAACATTGTAATCGCTAACAGATATCACATAAAAACGACAAGTGGAACATGTCGTTTTTTCCAACAAACACACAGCTATTCCATCCATCACATATAATCGAGGACATAAACGAGATAACAGCACCTGTAAAGCAGTCCTTCAAACTCGATTTGTCTCCAGAAATAAAGGGATCGTCCAAATAACCGAAATCATCAAAATCAGGGAAAGAGATATTCATAATGCTATCTGCGATACAACACACAAGAAATATAATTAAAACCTAATTAAGATAGTAACAACTAAAATTATTCACAAATCAATTTAAAATAATGAAATACCTGCAATCGATCATCAAAATAACATATCACCAAACACTACAGATTGACTGGAGCGTTAAAAACCTGGATATTAACTCCACTAGACTGACTTGGAGAAGGAGCTTTAAATTGCATGAGAGCGATCTGAGCATTGAGCTCACGCAACTTTTCCTCACTCTTTTCATTGTCATCCTTTAACTTAAGAACCCGCCTTATGAGTTTGTTTTTATGATTCCTCAGTTGTGAGAGATGCTGATTACTTTCATCAACTTTTGTCCTTAAACCTGTATTATCAGCTTTCAATAAATCTCGGCTCGCTACTATTTCGTTCATCTTGTCTTCCATTCGACGAACCTTGTCTAACAGACAACTAATGAACAGAGGGTGAACAGTTTCCCCAATTCCACGAGGAACAGCCGAGGTTGTTTTAACAGGCTTTTCATTTACAACCGAATCAGTCATACGATCAACTAGAACTTCCTGAACTTTCTTATCCACCGCTGGAGGACTAACACGATCAAGGGTGACATCAATGCCAGGGTCAACAGGCTGAACTTCTACAAACAGCGAAGGATTTTTAGAGACATCTTCAACAGTCACAGGGTGACTCTGCCCAGCTAGATCAGAGACAAAACCATGATGAATCACATCACCATTAACAGGTGAAGGAACAGTGACTTCCTCATCATCAATTAACACCGTTTCGACTGGGAGCTTAATATTCATGGGGTTTTGAGCCATCTTGGCTTTCACCATACTCCTGGTTAGCCTTCTAGCCAGCTTGGATTTGGATAATTCTCCTCGACAGTCTCCAATTTTATCACTATCATTTGGCGGAGTAACAGGCGACAGAGGTGAGGTCTTCTTTGCACGCCTAGACTCTGGAAATGTATGAGGAGAGTTCATTGGATCACCCTTAGGTGCTTGAGAGGGTTCCACACTCTTAAGGCTAGGGTTTGACGTAAGCTTGCTCAGAGAAGCCGAACCTGAATTTTTATGTTTGCTACAGTCACCTGGACTGTCAAACATACAATGACAAAACCCTGAAAAACCATTGGATTCTATGAACTGCTCCCATGAGCGACCAGACTTCATTAACTCATTCTCAATTAACATACGCACTAACCCGTGGTGAAACAGACTGTGGCTTACATGTTTCGGTCCCTTCTTTACGGCGTTTGACATTTTAAACAAACTATGGAGAAGATAGTAAGGGAGATTAATGGGCAATCCTATGAAAGCAGCCATCAAACGAAGATGGTATACATAGGCCGATGACAACCGACCTTCGCAGGTTAAATACCTATGAATTAACTCAAGCACTGGTCGCCATTCTTTGAGGAAATACTTACTTGCAACTCCTGTCCGAAAGGAAACCTCTTGCGTCGGGTTCTTCAATAGACTCCTCCATTCCGTAATCTCCATTCTCTGATACTTGAACCACTTTTATCCAAACAGAGGCAGACCTGTTGCATTTGCAATCGAATTCTCATCAACCCGGAAGCACAAGTCACCCACTTCTGCTTGGTAGTTCACCAGGGACAAAGCAAATACTCTGGTGACTTCTGGATTAGAAACAGAAAACTTTTCAAAGAATGGCAGCCACCCGACATCTTTAACCTTTTGTAAAAGCCCAGGGTTCGAATTCAACAGGGTTAATTCATAGGGTTCGACTCTCACAACAGGGGCCATGACTAATCGTTTACAGATGCATAACCATGCACAAAATAAATGTCACCACTGAGCCGAAGACAGAAAACCAAGTCGTGGGCTTTTGGAATAGAAACTCAGCAGCACTAAATAATACATAGGATAAGCCATTCGTGAATGCAGGCGAAACCCTTGCGGGTTCAGCATGATCGGAGCCATCACTACTCGGAGTGATAAACACAAATGACGGTTGAAACCCTGAAAGAGTGATGTTATCTCCATCTAGCCTGAATTAAATGACAAGAGAGCTCGAGGTGTACGTAACAACAGGTGCTCCACTGGTAGACAGACACGACAAGGACCAAGTACGTGGAGAACAGGGTGAGTACGATTGTCATAATAACACTCTAAATTCATGATAAGTGTGACTCGTGTTACAAAACAATCGTTGAAACTATAATACATACGTTCCCACACATATATTTGGCCTACTCATCAAAGGTGGCGAAGGATCATAAACCATATAATTTGAAACCGAAACTTTGAATACCATCATACACCAATTAATATCAATATGAATAGTGGTTTACAAACTTTAGGATATGGCATACGAAAGATGTATCTAAGCTTCAATGGAGTAACAAGGATTAAACCTTTGATCACCATAACTCACCTTTGCATGAAAACCATGGTGACACAACCTCATTAATGTGTCTAGCAAGGAGATCTACGAAACCGATTTAAGGAGACATGAGCAACTAGGATATACAACAACAAGCATAAAGACCATGAACACTCATGTGTCGACCTTCCTAGTCGAAAATTAAACAGACCGGCGACTCAGAGGTAACTATTTCATTGATCCAATGTGACTTGCAAAGATTTTTCGAAAATATTGGATATGAATAAATCAGTAGCTAAGGAAAAATCCTCCTTTCAGTAGCTGAATTTATCCCTTTTAAAATTTAAACATTTCATCAAACAAAATAGGATTTTGTTTGATGAAATAATGATTTTAGAAGGCTGTTGAGCAGGGGCACAACACTTTGTTGGCCCATGCATAAAAACCTAGTCTCAATTTTACTCCGACAAATGGTTCCGTTGTCGGGTGATGATGAGTCAGATTCAGCGATGGTGGGATAAGAAGTTTGATAATTTTGCAACACAGCAAGCCAAATTACAATTGTGGGAAGTATCCAATTTTATACAATATCTTTTCTATGTAGGACAACCACTATATTAGTACAAAATTATGGGGATTGAAATTCCAAAATCCCTAGAAAAATGGTTGTGCAAACTTGCAAAAGCGCCTGAATATCGCAATTGACAAAGGAGTGTCCAATGGACTCAAAAAGATGTGATTAGATTGAATAACCTAGATTCATTAATTATCAAAGTTATTGATTTATAGGTAGAAAGTACCCTCACTGGTTATATTATGGAATTCGCAGCCGAAAACAACTAATCAACATCTAAAGTCGAAGACAAACTCAAAAGAGGAGTCGAGGTAGACTGTAGAAGAAGTTTTACTGTAGATTAAGACCTGGATGGTTGAATTCGGGTTTCTGCCTCTAAACTAGATTAGAATGGAGGAGTAAAACACTCAGACCCAAAGGGGAAAATTAGGAGTGATGCTACTACATTGCTGAAGGTAGAAACTATCGTCAATGGAAGGGGTTGACGATAAAGAAGCGAAGGATAAAATAGCAGAAAGAAGAGTGGAAATCCATGAATAATGGTGGAAAGTGAAAATGAGAAAGGCATGAAGAGGAAGTGCAAAACTAGAAAAATAAATGTAGAACTGGGAAAACCATGAAGAAAACCAAAGAGAACTATGTCAAATGAAATGGAGAGAGGAACTGACTAGATCTAAAATAAGGAAAAGAGGCATAGAAGTGTCGTACAACCCAGTAAGAGGAAACTGGGGAAAAGGACCAAGTGGAAAGAAGGACTATGGAACTCAACCACCTACTAGAGGAACACCAGATCAACCACTAAAACAAACCTTGGACATAGTTGCAAAACATCAAGAACTACCTATGGAAAATGGAAGTGCTCCAAAAAGACAACCCCCCATTGTTGTGGAAGTAGTTACCGAAAGAAACAAAGTATCACTCCTATAGCCAACCCCCCAAAGCACTTGGAATAATCTAGTAATAAACTATCAAAACTATGTTTTACAATTTCCTTAGCATAATCAAATGTACAGCAGTACAAATATTTTACAAAGCAACGCGTTAGCAGGAGAAGTAGTAGTATTTTTTTTCATATTAGTAACATTACACCGCAACCTGGAACTCAAGGATTTATACTAGTGGGATCCACAACAGTCACAATGGATGGAGCACCAACGAGAGGGGGAAATGAGGAGAAGATGATGTATCATGAAATTAGTCCTGCTCTCACAGCAGGTTAACATACAATCAATCCCCTTTGTATCATGCATGCTCTTAAATGAACCCCTCTAGAAAGAGAACCCCACAATCTCGATAGATGAATTAGACTGTATCAATCCCATCATCATCTAGCGAAAGAAATATACAAAGGACACTAGGGTATGCATCGATGACCGTATCCTGAATGTTTCATATTTCCATGGCCCATTATCGACACCATTTAGTAGGAAATGAGGCATACTCATTCACTAATGGATTCTCGGGCTACCACCGAGCCATGATTGTTGAAGAAGATATGAAGAAGACCACATTGATTATATAATGGGGATCATTTGCTTATAATGTGATGCCATTTGAATTGAAAATGCACCATCCAGTTTTTCAAAGATTGTGATCAGAGTTTTCCGTGAATTCCTCCATCAGTTCTTAGAAGTCTATCTCGACGACTAAACAGTCTACACCTACTCAAATATCATGTTGTGTTTCTTCAACTTATGTTGGAACATTGTAGACAAATGGGAATTTCTTTTAACTTACGGAAGTGTTCTTTTTCCTTTCCTTTTGTCTACTAAGTTGGGCCATATTGTTTGAAAAGATGAAGTTCTAGTAGATCTTGCGAAAATAGAAATAATTGTGAACCTGCATACCCCAGCATTGGTAAGGAAGTTGTGATCCACATTGGTACATACAAGGTATTACAGAAGGTTCATCCGGAATTCTGCCTCCATCACTAGGCCCTTGTAACAATTATTGAAGAAATTGAAAACTATTAAGTGGAATGACAATCGTGAAAAATATTTTGCAAAATTAAAAGAAAAATGGTAGACACCCCGATACTAGTGTTTCTAGATTGGAAAAAGGAGTTCCATGTACATGTTGATGCATAAGGGATCAATCTTGGTGCCATATTAGCCCAACCAAGAGAAGGTGAAATGGACGATCTGTTTTATTTTTCCAATAGGAAGCTCTCGCAAGCAGAGAACAACTACACAACAACATAGTGAGAAGGACTGGATATGATTTATACATTGTAAAAGTTCCGCCATTACTTATTGGGAGGATGCTTTAATTTTTTTACTGATCACTCGGCTCTGAAATATTTGTTCAACAAGCATGTTTTAGAAGGATGAATCGACAGATGGTTACTCTTATTCCATAAACTATGCTTTGAAGTAATAGTCAGTCTCTGGAAGCATAACCATGGCCCTAATCATATATCACGAATAGAGACTAGATAAGTTGATAGGCCTATTGATGACTAGTTACTAAATGCAACACTTTTCAAGGTAGAAGCCATTCTTGACCATTTGGAGGAGATTGCATTGTTCCTTACTGTAGGAAAGGCCCCATATGATTATTTTGCAACATAAAGAAATAATTTGGTTGTTAGAACCACTATTTATCAATTGATCATAGGACATCTCTACAAATTGAGAATGGATGGGATTCTCCGCCAATGTGTATTAGATAATGAACTCCAAATAAAATTATGGGAATGCCATGGCGATATTGTGGGGGGATATGTTGGAGGAAAAGCCACAGGAAGGAAGGTACTCTAAGCAAGAGTATGGTGGCCTGCAATGTTCAAATATGCCAAGGAGTACGCCAGGAAATGCGATGTCTGACAACGCATAGGCATGCCATCTCGCCAAGATGCACTTCCCATTCATATAGTTCAGGCATTGCAGCCATTTGAAAAATGGGCAATCGATTTTTGGGAACCTATCAAACCATTGGAGAAGCATTATAAATCCCAATACATTATCAATGCAATAGATTATCTCACCAAATGGGCTAAAGCAACACCAATTCATGATTGTTCTGCAAAAACAATGGCTCAATTTGTCTATGAAAATATTATTACTTGGTTTGGATGCCCCGGGAATCTTACAAGTGATCAAGGAAAATATTTTTTGAACAACACTATTGAAGAATTGACAAGTGAATTTATAATTCAGCACCACAAAAGAAATCCATATCCCCCTCATGCAATGGCAATGTTGAAGCTTTCAACAACCTGGAGAATGGACTAACCAAAGTATGTTGTGTAAATAGGGATTATTGGGATGAATGGATTCTAGTTGTATCATGGGCATGCAAGACTACTACCAAGAATATTCACAAGCAGACTCCATCTCAGTTGGCTAATGGAAGAGAAGAAGTGCATCCCATAGAAACTGTAGTTATAAGTCTTTACTTTGCACACGCAACACACATGGCAAAGGATGAATCAGTTGCAAAAAGTATTATGAAACTTATGGAACTTAAAGAATCCCAGTTCCTCACCGACTATCGTGCAACAGTGGAAAAAGGGTGATAGAAGGCGTGGCACAATAGACACATAAAGAAAAAATAATTCTCCAAATGTGAAAAACTGCTACTATGTGACAACAAATTCATGCAGCATCCATGAAAGTTATAGATTCATTGGCTGGGATATTTTATTGTTGCGAAAATCAAAGATTCATTTGATATGGAACTTACACAACTTGATGGTATCCTACATCCAAGATGGGTGAATGGTGCACATATATATCCCTACATTTCTGATTAATAATTCCACAAGAGGCCACTCCTACTATCAGAAGTGAGTTAGTTAGGATTTAGGTTCATTTCTAGTATGGTGATTTTTATATTTTTAGTTCTTAGTTGTTTCTTTCAGTTCAGTTTGTTTGGAAGCGAGTTCAAACCATTGTGGTCGCTTAAGGACCCGCATTTCAATTCAGTTGCCACTAGCACCACGTTGAAGTAGTGTAGTTGTCATATCCATCAAATCATAGCTTGCTCATGAGAATTTGCAGCCACTCCAGCTTACTTGACATGTCATCTTTGAAATCCTTCGTCATCTTAACTCTAACACTAATGGTCACCTAGAAACCCCATCCATGTCATTTCCTGCTGCTATTATTCCTCATTGCTTAACCCTTACACGTATGATGTTTATAGCTTGTATCCCAGGCTGCTAGACTTGACTTGTGCGCCTGTAATCATTGTGATCCCCCTCCATCACCATAAATTTGTTCCTTCATAGCTTCCTCTAGCATTATAGGAGTACCTATTTAGCAGGAAGTTCAATACAACAACAAGCCTCCCATGAGACTAACAAAGAGGAAGAGTTATTAGTTGATTCATAAGCCACACTCCCTAACTTATTGATCCAATAACTTCCCCAGTAAGTAGATCATTTAAGCATTTCAGAACAAGAGGAATTTGACTTGACCTAACAATAAAAAGCAGTGTAGAGCATGCCATAGTTGGATAACACCCCCATGGAGGAAGTCCAGAAAGATTAACATATAGAGACAATGACACCTCCTGCACCTCCCCCACAACTTGAGCAGTTATATTTAAGAGACCAGATTGTATAGTTTACATAGGATACAAACCAGTGTTAGTAGCTCCTATAAATTTTTCAAGTGCATATAGATATCACCCCCTTTATATATAAAGACACCCATCAAAATATAGTGCAAAGATAAATTATACAACAGGAGGCAGATACTTAGCAAAACAACCATTCCACCCAGTTGGTTGCAAGCAGCCTATCCATACGATCTTTACCATTAGGNATATAAAGTGGTCCAAAGGGGCTAATGAGTCTGCAGCGGGACAAGGGAAGGCCATACAATGTGTGATTCACCTAGTGTGGTGAAATCCGCTATAACAGGTGCTACAATTCTCAATTATAATACCTTCTCTACATAACAATTGTTTGACATCATTCATGGTACAGTAGTGGAAGCGGAGCAGTGCCTTGTTCATGCAGAAATATAACATAGCAGTCTCAAGTAGCTATATGGTGATATCTCCAACCAATTGGTGAATGCTCTCATAGCGAAGATAGAAGCACACCAAGGTAGAGATGTTGCAGAAGAAACAATTAAAATTCTGTGTGACTGGATGGGCACCATGTGGCCTCAAGTACATTAGCACTTAGCCACCGCACCAGAATAAATTTCTTTCCTCACACCTACTAAGAACCTTCAAATATTTTCTACTTCATGGAAGAACCTTGAGATGAAGAATACAACATTGTAACAACAAATCCTTACAACTTAGCATTAGGGAAGTGAACAACAAACACAATTGATGGCTCAAGTACTGCAAGTTAGCCAAGAAGTTGTAGTTGTCCACAACCAGCTATAGTAGACTACAAAGCAATGTTGGGATCTCTTTGTAGCATTGGATGACTGGGTCTATGAGATTTATATGACCTTGATGGAAATAAGAAATCATACAACTAAGGATCTAAAAAGCATAATGTAATCCTACTGAGATAAACAATAGAGACTTGTATCAAAACTAGTGAAGAAATATTGAACAGAAGAAACATGAGATGAAACTCAATTGGATAAAATCCATATTGTCCATTACTCACTAAGAAGTGTACAGTAATAATACATTGTTAAAGTAGGAATTCATGAGCCTAAAAAGGCATTTGGGATCCTCACATGTGGCAGGATTAGTTAGACTAGATTCCATCTCGATACGTAGAACTAGTGACTAATCATGACAGGAGCTAGTTAACTAAAAGTGGTTAGAGTGTGAGGAAGACACCAAGGAGAGAAAATAAGGAGAGGGAGGTGCATGATGTGACTTATAGTGGTCAAGTAGCTTATCATAACTCAATCTCATGAAATCGAGGAAAGAGGGTGTGCTAACTAGGTGATACTTGAGACAAGGCGCCTTAATTCTAAGGAATTGACTCAACTACTCCTAAATTCATGAATGAGGGTGCATAAGCTCCTAAAAGATAGGAATGAGGCACATGAGTGGGAAATGGAGGCCAATATTCTCAAGAATTAATCACTAGAGGGTCAACATCATAATCTAGGTGGTAGGGAGATCAAATAATTGTGCATGGCAGCAAATATTGATGTATGGCTATAGTCTAGGTGGATTTAAATGTTCCAATAGGGCCAATATATTATAAGAGAGTCAGAGATGAGTAGAAGCTTTGTGAGATAGAATCAAGAATTTAAATAGTGGATCCTAACTCATAGTGAACCCCCTTGAATGAGAATAGAAGTATAAGGAGGCACAGCAACTTGATAATGAGATGTATACACTTCATGATAAAGCAGAATAACAAAAGACAGATATAACCAACTCCATAGTAGAGGATAATGTATTTGGGTTTTGGGTAGTTGGGCTTTGATTGCATGCTGTGCATATGTCACAAAGGGTGATTCTGTAGTGATTGTGAGGCCATAGATCCATGATGTAATGAATATAATTTGCTATAATGCAGAAGGATTTTTAGGTCGCTCAATTTTATGTGTTGAATATATATGCCTTCCATGTGCTTACTCTTTATTTGCTATAAGCAATACATTTGTTAATGTTGTGATGTTCTTAGATAAATAATGTTGCAATACCATAGGATGAATATTGGTGTGGCATCAATGATAATAACTTTCACAAATGTATTCTTATAGCTAACCAATGGTTATCCCACACTGGTATTGGTCATGCTTCTGGTGAGATCTTCTCCTTTGGGGGATTGAAAATGCCAGCACGCTAGACTACATTGTGCCTTTATTGGCCCATGTGCAAGAACCTAGTCTTAATTCTACACCAGTTGTTTTTTAGGGTTCATGTACACCTTCTCCTTTAGCATTTTCTTTGTTCTCTTAATGGCATATACTACCTCAAGATACCACATTAGGAGGAATTTCTACAAACATCAATGTATATCACTTGTCACATAGTTCTCTCCATGCTTGGAAGTTCATATTTAGTAATCTCTTTCCATGGGGTTCCACACCAATTCGACATTTTTGATCACCTAAAGCTTCCCTTTAGGATGATTTACGTCATGATCATCTAAAATAATTGAACATCCACAATGTCATCAACACCTATCAAGCTCCTTGGATTTCTCATGTTCAAATGCAACAACATTTTACTTCTCTATTGAAAGAATTGAAAGCCAATGCTTATGTTGTCGGGATGAATGATAGTGATCCTTAGTTATATTTTTTCTTAACCTATGTTTTGCCTCATATGAGATATTAGTCTCATATTATTTGTATGGTGTGTTTATTATTGTTGTTTTTGGTACCTTTTAGTTTCATATTCGTATGGAGTAGATAGGATCTTATCCATAACAACTAGCTCTATTATTGTATTTCGTTGTTATTATTTGGGCTCTTGCCTCCCAGTTTGTTGAGGTTATTTTTGTCATGTACAGCTATAATCTTGTTCTCTCTTAAAAAAATGCAGTCAAAGGTTTTGTGCTTCAAACCTTTGGTGTAGAACTCTCCTCTTGTTGTGGGATCTTCCCACACCAATCCTATATCTACTTAAGGAAACTCCTCCTTCAAAGATTGGAAGACCAAGGATATAAGCATATGTACTTACTGCAACAAACACAATCATGAAGAACATGAGTGTATGGGGAAAGACAATGATTAGATGAAACATCTTATTTTGCAAGGAAATATCAAAATTCTTAACTATATCAAGAAGTCAACTAAATTTTTTGAAAAAACACAAGTTGTAGGACATGCATTGTTACTATCCTTTCCAAACCATCTTCTTCTTATATTGATTTGACTCTAAAGTTTAAAATCAAATCTCTCATCCCTTGGAGCCATGCACTAACCCTATTCTGCTGGAAAATACTTTGATTATTATTTTATTATTCTTTGACAGGAAAGTCAAGAATAGAACATTTTGTAATAAAACATTCGTTATTAATCAAATGTGTTGAATGAGAACAAAAGTGGAAATAGTTGTTGAAAGAGTGTTTGCTGACCCATAAGAGGGAAATGACGAGTGGCAAATACCACCGAGTGAGAACTCGAGATGCGGGAGGCATCATCCCCAAAAATCAGGTATGCACTCCTAGTTGAGTTGCTAAAGAGAAGGAGGCTCATAAATGACCAAGTCCTAGGCAAAATACTATTTAATATTATGCCCATGAGCAGCAGGAGACTAGCATTAGACGGGGATTAACATCTGTGTAATGAAAGAGATGGCACATTAAGATATTTTACTCTTGCGATTCAACGAACATGCTCGGGGGTTCTGGAGCAAGTAATTTTCCTGCTCTAGGAGTTGGTTGGGAGGAATAGCTTCTCCACTTTTGTTTTCCCAGCATTGGTGCCAGATTCCTACTCTATTTTTCCTATGAATAATTCTAGTTATAGTAGGATGTGTATGTGAAATGTTTATGTACAGTTACATCTCCAAGTAGTAGGGTTATGCATTTCTGTAGAACAAATATCCATGTTTCTTTGAAGTATATTAGATATGTACAATGTTATTACTGTACTGATTAATAACTCGTTATGAGCATAAGTTGGTAGAATTGGTTGTTGTTGATATAGTTTCAATTCCGATACTTGAAGAATTTAGAACTCATGATTCTGTACATAATGGATTGAATCCTATGTTTCTTTTTTAAAATGTATTGTGTATTCCTACATTTAACTGGGAATAATCTGTTTGTATCGTTTCTGCTCAACCTAATTATGCTTATTGAATGTGGACTGAATCTGTAATGTTGTTATAGTGTGGATCTGTACAATGCCTATGTCACAGATGAAAATTATTTTGGTTTTACACAAAGGAAATCCTTAAAAATTTGTTGTATGAATCCCTAATAAACTTAGTGCAATTAGAGCTTGACTCTTAAAATTATGAGCAAAGAAGATGGAATCAAAGAAGGGTTAAGCACCAAGTTAATATTTAGTTCGGTTTAGTTTACAGTAAATAAAAACCCCAAATCTAACCAGAAACCCTTGAATCTGCAAAGTTAAACGTTGATCCACAAATTTAGAAGATCAATGATCCAAATCTAATCCGCAACGAGACTGAGAGTTCATAGAAGTTGTGGAAGACGAAATTGCGAAAGTTTAATTTCGAAAATTTTGTAAGGTAACCTGCTTTCCGCAATACGCAAGGTTAGACGTTGATCCACAAAAATAGTAGATCAATGGTCGAGATCGCATCCACAAAGAAGATCAATGGCTAATATTGCTCATGAAGGTTCCACTATGGAATCTGCAAAGAATCAGATCAACGGACGGGACTTAAGCCGCAAGAAATCAACGGTGCGGAAAGTATAAAAGATTAAGTTAACAGATTTTGGAGTTTTCGCGACCTGCAACCTGCAATCTGCATTTGCGGAATACGGAAGGCGGAAGGCAGCAAGTAAATGATTAAGTTAACGGATTTTGGAGTTTTTTCGATCCACAACCCGCAATCTGCATTTGCGGAATGTGTAAGGCGGTAAGTAAAAGATTAAGTTCACGGATTTTGGAGGTTTCATGACTCGTGACCCGCAATCCGCATTTACAGAATGCGGAAGGTGGGAAGTAAAGATAAAGTTCATGGATTTTAGACTTTTCGCGACCCTCAACCCGCATTTGGGGAATGCGAAATGCGGAATGTGAAAGGCGGGAAGTAAAAGATTAAGTTGATGGAATTTGGATTTTCCGCAACCCGCAATATGCATTTGCAGAATGTGGAATGCGGAAAGTCATGAATTAATTTAACGGAAACTGGAGTTTCTGCAACCCCCAATCCTCATCAGGTCAAGATCGACGGTCAGGGTTAATTCTGCAAGGAATCAACGGTGTGGAAGGTAAACGATTTATTTAACGGAATTTTGGATTTTGCATTATGCATTGTGGAATATAGAATGAAGAATCAAAACTACGGAATGGTTCTTGCCGAAGAATAGTAACTTAGCTTTTTGAGTTTTTGTTTGGAAATATATTCTTTTTGGAAAAGGGTTTCTAAGTTTTTAATGAGATGATGACCATTTCATATGGCTAGGGTTATGCTTTAAACTCTATATTTATTTGTGATGCCTCATAACAGTTAGGTTTTTTATTAATATGTCTGAAGATATAAGGTTATATAAAAAAATCCAATTTTTGGAATTTGAGGTATGTTACAACCATATTGAGAGATGCATTGGTTATGGTCATCCATTCATCAATGTAAATCATTAGAAAGTATAAATATACATGAGTACGGTTGTATGAGATATGTTGGATCCCATATTTATTCCATTTTAGCAAGCATGGCTTGTGGAGTGATTCCCTCCATAAGGAGTATTTGATGGTGTTACCTGACCTTAAGGGTTCTTTTTCTCTATATTTGTGTGTTCATTATTATGTGGATGTATTTGTGTTTATTTATGAATTTAAAGTTTTTTTATTTCATTTTTGTGATTCAACTTTTAGGTTAAGGATCATTGTAATAGGAGAAAAGCTGAAATGTTTTTTCTTTCTTTATTTTTAGCAAATTTTTGAAGGAAGCAATATGATGGTGACATTTATCTCAATTTCTTAAACATTTTATGTAGAATCTAAAGATACCAATTGTAAATGTGAGTTCCTCTCTCCAAGACACTTTATATATATATATATATATATATATATATATATATATATATATCATCCAAATCAAAGTCCAAGAAGTGGAGTTATCATTGATTTAAAATTGATCGTTTTATTTTTTTCCACTGATAATGACATGGACTGTAGATCACACACACACACACACACATATATAATGCCTAGAATGATGTTAAACTAATGCTATTAGTTGCAAAATTACCATGGAATTTCACAATTGTTGTCATAAGACAGATTCTAAACAATAGTTAGGGAGTTATGATCTTTTTAATTTGGTCACCTCTATTAGCACTTAGTAGTTTTTCTGGGCTATAGCAAAAAAAAAAACTAAGGTAACCTTTTCAAACATACTTTAGGCTGGAGTCTGGTCTTTCCAACCAAAGAGGGGTGTCTCTTGAATTTATGATGATTTTCTGATATGTTTTCAGATGAGAGTGACCAAAACTGTAAATAGGACAAAGTTTGATATTTTTGTTGGTTAGGTTGAGGTGACAAAACCATTGGGCATACTGTAAAAAGATAAACAATTAATGATGATCAAACTGAGGATAAATAAACTCTTTTCAAAGGGAAATATAGTTAATGTTCTCTTACAGGAAAAATGTCGATGTAGTATGGGCAGCATAAGGAGAATAACAGTCCAGTAAACATAAAGAGCCATTAACAAATGAATGTCATGTTCGGTTTAAATGAAAAAATGGAGTATTTGATTGCACCAGGTTTAGAGCATCTATATCTACAATGAATTCCAAAACTATCACTTTCAACCAAATACTTGAAGAAATACAATTAATTATAAAAGTCACATGAACAATTAACAGAGAATGAATCCTTGAAAAACTTCATTTCCATTCAGTCTGAAAATCTATATTAAACTTCAAAATAAAATCCAACAATCTTCTTTTAAAACCACTCGAACCACCCTAGCTCATTCTTTTTTACTAATATATATGAAAATATTATATATCCTTGTGGAGGATTCAAAATCCTCAAAAACTTCCAAAATATGAAACAACTACAAAATATCTGAGTAAAACAGTGTAGTTCCTACAAATTAGAGTTTCTATCCTAGAAAAACCAATACACTTTTTGGAAAAAATGATTCTTTTGATTTATCCAGATTTTAATTTTCTCTATGTCTTCTAGCTCAAGTGTATAGGTGGAATCTCCAACTGTATTCTAGAAGCTTCCATAAATTAAAAACCTGCAAATTTCACAACGAATAGGAACACTGCGAAAAATGTTTCTCACACAATTTTCCAGCATACTGGTTTTCACTACGAAATACTATTTTGAGCCCTGTCTCTTCAAAATTGATTCTAGAAATGGTGTTCTTGATCATATGAAAAATTTTGCATCTCCTAAGAGATCTATACATTTTCACTTTCACAACATTTATCTCTTTTTACCTTTGCAAAATAAAAACCTGCCAAATTCCTAGTGACCCTGCAACATAATGTATTTTCTTCATAATTTGATGAGATCAATATGGCACTCATGCCTTGAAGGTAGGTGACAGATGTAAGAACTCCACATCAACTAAATATTTCTAGAAAAAAAGCTCTATGGAATTCGTAGTGAATTGGGGATGTTGTGAAATGTGTTTCCAAGAGAGTTCACAACGAACCAGGGACCCTACGAACTGTTTGTTTTGAACTTTTTCTTGTTTTCTTTGATGAGTTAACCCAAAAATTAAATAACTTGCCACATAAAACCTTCTTTAACTAAATGATGAAATCCATAATCAATCTTTATCATCACAAACCACATGGAATCCCAATTGCAGGTCCTTGAAAAATTTTCAAACACAAAAAACAAGAGGTTTGGATTCTTGTTCATGAAAACTGGTCTACCAAGATATTTCTTAAAACAATCATAGCTCACCATTTCTTCATAACCTCGAGTATTCAAAACTTGCTTTATATAGGCAAAATTTCTTCAGGAAAAATAAGAAAGCTATCTTCCTCAAGCAAAATTTTAAAATGGTTTATCATTACTTTACCTTGAAGTCCTTGAAACTACTACCTCAGCAAGGATCTTCAAATTCCTTTTTGATACTTTTCTTTTCACCCTTTCCAACTCTTCTTCCAAGGCTCTATTCTCTGCTTGCAAAGTTGTGTTCTGACTTTTCAAATTGAAGAGTTGCTTTCTAGTGATTAACCATCTTCTGACATTTTTCTTGACATTATTAATCTTACCTTCAATATCATTCATCCCACACGCTAACTTAGCATCATGTTCCTGATGAGCTTCTTTCTGCTTTCTATTTTCTTCATTCAGCTAGACTATCATCAACTATGGTTTCTTAAGCTCAATCTTAAGACCTTTGTTCACTTCATCATCTTCTAGTTTTTGTTGTTGGGTTTGTACTTTTTGTTCTACTGGAACTTCTTCTTCTACATCATCTATGGCCAGATTTCTAATTTTTTTTATATGGTGAAGGGTCTCCTTAGTGCAGGGATTTCTTTATCTTCAGGGGTAAATACTAGCTTTCTTTTTCCTTTCTACTTCTCTTTAGTATTGTCAAAGCTTTCATCTATATCTTGGACCTGTCTTTTTTCCTTTTCCTTTATTCTCTTTTGATGAGCCTGCTCTTGTCTGAGTGTATTTATGAACAAGGGAAGGTGTCTTCTTTTTAGCATGAGGGATTCCTACAACTTCAACACTAAAAAATTTTGTAGTAAAAAAGATTCCCAATCCAAATCCTTCTTTTTTAACTCTTCTAAAACCAACAATGTTATCGAACCAAAATGGAACAAAGAATTCTCAAAGTTTTGTTTTTTCCCTTGAACCTTATATGCCATCTTGCCTAGAATTCTATGAAGATAAAAGGACATATTCATGACTTTCTTACCTGTAAAATGCATCAAAATCCTGATATGGTAATGATAAACCATAGTAAATCTCCATTCACAAGTGAAATGCTTCTGTAAAATCTTAAAAAACTGGTAAAATTGATCCTGAATGTGTGCCATTGGAACTCCAATAGACAGGGTTTCATCTTTGAACTCAGGGTTAAGAAATTGATTGCAGAAAGTAGCTTCAATACCCATGCCCTTGAACCACTTTTCACCATCCCTAGGAATCCCTGTAGCGATTGAAATTGTTCTCTCTGATACAAAAAACTCCAATGAGCCAACCTTAGTTTGCACACCATCATATTTCAAGGAAATTATTTCAATACCTCCATATATCCTCTTTGTAACTTCTGGAAAAACCCTAAGCAACCAATCTTTTAAAACATCTCAACCACAGATGGGTCGTACTCTATTAGCTTCATATCATGGGGTTCATATTTGTCTAGATCTCCTCCTTTGTTATATTTATTCTTTTATTTCCTGACCATCGTAGAAAAACCATACTTTACCTGCAATAAAACGCTACCTAGATTGCATAGCAAGTTTGGGATTTCACAATAACTAGAAGTTTTGTAGCGATGGGGATAATAAAAGTAGGTAAGTTTCAAAATAGGGGATGAGGGGCTTGATAGAGACAAAGAAAAATACAACATCTAGGGAATGGAAAAATATAAGTGGGTAATTTTTAGAATAGGGGATCAGGGGTTTAGTAGTAGCAAAGGAAAATCCAGTATCTGGGGAATTCGCAATGATGAAGGCATTTTGCAACAAAATGGAAAATTTCCTAGCATATGGGTTTCGTAGTGAATTGCAATGCTGCGAAATACAAAAAATACAGCAATATAGGAATCTATTGTGTCTAAGGAAATACGCGATGGGATAAATGCAAAACGGGTTGGAAAGGATTATCAATAAGAAGGAAAAAAACATAGAGATTCAGAGTTTTTGCAGCGTTCAGTCAACTTGAAGTGAAAATAAAATTTTGCTGCGAACTGGAGGTTTCGCAGTGAATTTGTTTGCAGTAGGATATTGATTCATGGGTTTGACAAAAGATTGTGGATTACTATCCTTTTTAAAAGATAACCATCGAGCTAAAAACAATCATGACCAAGATTAAATTTTCATAATTAATTTTGGATGATAAGACCTGTCGCTATGAAATCTCAAGGAATTTGTAGAGAACTTCTAAACCTAACTACTAATCATGATTATACCTAAAAACTGAATTTACCAGTCAAATCAACCTTTTAACAGTTAATTGTGGTGTGAAAGACAAGGTTTAAAAAATCATAATGCCAATTCCCCTACGCTGTGAAATCTCCTAACTTTTTGCAGCATTAACTTTACCTAGTCATCATGATCCATTATGACCCCTTAAGCAATTCAAAAAGATAGGATTGCATCTTGACTTATGATAAATACTAATGAGTAACCTTAACTTACCCCTGATAAACATTTTGGTCATGGACTCTCTTGTTAGATTTTCACAAGATTATAGCAATATATCTTAATCTCATTTATCAATAGGATCACTAGAATATAGCCAAGGACAAAACAATAACACAGGGATTTCTATCATGGGAAACCCAAATGGGAGAAAACCCAACAACCTTCATATAGAGATAATAATTCTGAGATCACTGTACAAAGAAGAGAGAGAAAATATGGAAATACTTTCCAATATTAGAAACCCCAAAACAGTCTTCTCCTTCAGAAGATGTTCACTTCTCTCTCCCCATGATGGAAATTTCACTTCAGTGAATGAGTGAATAATGAGGTGAACTTTTCTTCTATTTATACAAGTGTCAAACTAAGTATTTCCCTAACATGGCCGAATTCTCTTGGAGGAGCAATAAAATACATTTTATAATTTATTTTTATTTCTTTCTATTGCTTGCTTTTCACCCCAAGGTTTACATTGTTATTTCTATGGTTTGTATGATTGATTACAATAAGTTCAACTCCTGTAGGAGGTACACAGAATGTCTTCCGAAGTTACACAAACTCCAACACTCCCTCTCAACAAGGAAGGTATTCTTTGGCCTTCATCAGCATCACGATCATCTGGGTTTCATCTATACATCTTTACTGTCTCCATCATCTCTTTACATATTGAAGGTTGTCAGCACAATCTCAGTCCTTCGAGAAGTGTCATCATGAATTAGCTATATCAGGATGTCCGAGAGAATATTTTTTGCTACATGTCTGTCTTTACTGCCAATGGGATACTCCCATGTATGGCTTGAGATCCTAGATGATCAAACGTGCATGACCATCTAGAGTATTGAGAGCTACTCATTTCTGCTTCCTACTGCACCAGGAAATTACTGCAGAACCTAGACTGAAACAACATCCTAATGTAATCTTCCTATTTGTAGTGAATCCTACCCAATATGAGTCTATAAACCCTTGAATTTTCAATTCATGTTTGGAATTATATCATACACCATATCCCATAGTGCCACGTAAGCATCTGAGCACATGTTTTGCAGCAATCCAGTGAATCTACCTCGGCTCATACATGAACTGACTGAGAGCATTCACAGCAAAACATATATCTAGTCTGGTGTTCTTCAGATACATCAAGGACCCAATCCGTTGGCGATACATAGTGGGATCGATCAAATTTGAATATGAAGCACAATCCCTTAGCTTCTTCAAGTTTGCATCCATCGGATTAGCTATGGACTTGCAATCCAACATTATGGATCTCTTTAGTATATCTATGGTGTATTTTCCTTGACCTAGGAAAATTGCCTTCTGCACCTGTCATACTTCTAATCCCAAGAAGTAATGCATCAATCCAAGATCCTTCATTTCGAACTCAAAGGCGAGTTTCTTCTTACACCATACGATAATTTTCTCATTTCCGGTGAGAAATAGGTCATTAACATATAGAACCAAAATAAGTGGCTCATCATTCACAACCTTGTGGTAAACGTTGGGGTCTGCATCACTCTTGGTGAATCCCAGACTCATCAGGATTAAATCTATTCATCCATACCAAGCATGGGGTTCTTGCTTGAGTCCATATAAATCCTTTTTCAACTTGCATACATGAGACACCTTTCTATGGACAACAAACCCTTCTCAATGTTCAATTTATACTTATTCCTCAATAAAACCATCGAGAAAGGTTGTCTTGGCATCGATCTAATGTAACTTCCATCCCATAGCTGAAGCAATATCAATGATCGATCTTATGGAAGTATATCGAGCCACGGGAGAAAATGTCTCATCATAATCAACTCCCTCTTTTGAGAGAAACCTCTGGCAACAAATATAGCGTTGTATTGTTCAATACTCCCATATGCTCCAGGTATGATTTCATATAGCCATTTGGGAGTTGTTGTTGTTGCAACCGCCTCCCCAAAAAATTTCACATTTTTGGGCCCCTCCTTAGAATTTCTAGTTTTTAGCCTTTCCTAGACTACTTCTGCTCCTTGGATTCTCATTCCAAGGCTTAGTTTTATTTTGAACAAATCTGAAAAGTTGTTTTTCACTAAGTTAAAACCCAGTGTTTTCTTCCAATGTGTTGGAAGAACTCATTGGGTTGAGCTAACATGTCGGAAGAACTCGACTTTCCCATATGTTATTTTGTCTGCTTTATTTGGTCCTAAATCCTAAGTCTTTTGGAAGCATTTGTTGAATATTTACCGACTACGTCAGCGAGACTCGGTTTTTCAAGCTGACATTATCGATGATGTTTGCATTTTCTTTCCGACACGTTTGATCAGAGAGTTTCAAAAGATCATCGAAAGATATTGCTAAATGGAGACGGCGGCATCGGTTAAACTCATAAAGTGAATCCAACACTATCAGCAAGAACCTATCTTTTACATCCGACAACTTCTCTTTGGAATCTTTTTATGAGTTTTCCGACGAACTTTTTTCAGGAGTCTCGAGCGAGTTTTACTAACGGTGTCAGAAAAACTGAAGGTTTTCAGTCGACTAAAGTGACGAAACTCGAATTTCCCAGCCGTCGTTTGTCATCAGAACATTTTCACGAGTTGTGCTGACGAAGCATTTCGGAAGAAGTTGTTGAGTGTCTGCCGACAGTTGTGGCAAACCTCAGATTGTGGAGCGAACACTGTCGCGGATAACTTGCGTTTTCACACTGATTTGTTAAAGGTTGGTGATGAAGTTTAAGTTTTGGGCGTCAAAACGACGTTTTCACCCGCATGACTTTTATTACCCTAGCGACCGCATTTAATATTGTTTCAGTGTATTTGTTTGTAAAATCCTAGGGAGGTTTTACAGATAGTTACCATTTCTCTGTTTTAGACGCATCCAGTCAATTTTCACCACTTGGAGCCTGCAGATTGTCGCACCAAAGCCCCATACCCTCTCCAGTATTTTCCAGGTAGGCCTAAAACCTTATCTTCATGCTTTGTTATTTTAAAAGTTTAAGAGAATGACGTTTTCAGGGGTGTAGGGTTACGATGTTAGGTTTTTTCGTTGTCACTATTTGCGGTCATGGTTTTAAAGGGCCAACCCAGCCCATAGGGTTTTGTTTTGACCAACCGACCATTGGAAAATTTCCCAAGTCAAGTTGGAATAGAACCCTCTGTATCGTTGATTTTTTTCCAAGCCTGTGAGCCCGACCATGCTCAATTTTATATCCCTTCGCTATTGCATTTGATTTGGTTTTCCGAGCTATAGATATGGGCCTGTCAAACTTATGGGGTTTTGCTAATAGGGTTACAGTGGATCGAGTGTTTCACCAACTGGGCCTTGTTTGGTTTGATTTTTTGTGTGGTGATAGGGGAACGGTTGATGGATTCGCACTTAGGGGACCATTCTGTTTCAAAGTTCGGCAGGGTTTTTGTTCAAGAAGTATACGTTTTCCTTGTGGTTGGCACTGTGGTTTGTTTTTTCAAGTTATTGGGTCTAGCTAAGGTTTCGATTTTCTCTCAGTTTCGAAGTTACAAAGCCTTCATCGTGGTTTTTGTTTTCTTTCTTACCTCTAAATAAAGGGGAAGTTCCTGCGTTTAATGTTTAAAGCCAAATGAATAATGAACAACCTTGCAAGCAAAAGAACATGATAGTTAGTGTGTAGGTTTTTGAAAGTTAAATCTTGACCTGAAGCACAAAATGAATGATTTAAAGAAATAGAGTCCTAAATCCCAAAACAACTTTTTCACCTGCACCTGTACTAGTGAGTTTCATTTTGACCTAATATATACCCTAATTGTAAGTGAAAATTACTCGACTTTTTTTAGAAAGCTTGCTTTACATCACATAGTTACTTTTGAATGGCCAGGGATGAACTGGTAAATACCTTTTTATTATCCTAATAAACATTGAATGCAATCTTATTTTTTGAAAAAAAATATGATTTGTTATCTATGTTTTCAATAATATCTCGCAAAATTAACAGTAGCTTCTCATTTCAGTATATCGTGTTGATATGAATGCATGTTGTTTTGATCATAGTGACACTAAGTTATTTCTTGTTGTGGCCATGTGATAGTTTTAGTCTTCACATCAAAACATGACAAACAAGGGAGGAAAGAAGAAGTCCAAGGTCACCGAGGAGGACTTAAAATTGGAAGTTTTGCACATAATGGAGATTATTTATGAAGATACAAAAGTTGTCACAAGGGCTGAACATGAGTTTCAGTGGGGTCAGATATACCATATGATAATAAAAAAATTAGAATGTACTAGATGCAGACCTAGAATATATACCTTTCTATGTGAACATAAAGAAATTAGGTATCAAAAAGGTAGCCACGTGCCCTGATCTCTTCCCTTGTACTGAGGTGATCGGGTGGATCCTAACCCGAACAGACACAAGTACTATGATTATTTCCAACACCGAAGGACAATCCTTTACTTCCTTCACCCCTGCTTATATAACCATGGCTTGCAAACTACCCGCTCCATAAACCATGATGACAGATGACTGGGTGAACAGCTTGAGTTTAGACTTTTTTGAATGTGCTAAGCAGATGATGGTAGCAGGAAAGCAACTTCTCCAGAAAGCCACTGGCAAGTGCGAGACTGCTAACTTACGCACCCCCTACAGGATCATAGCCCTGATGCTAAGTAGAATCTTTGGTCGGGCAAATGGGAAGTTCTACAAGATGATCTGGATCCCGTTGATATACCATGTGGCCATGCAAGGCACCATTTTTCACTAGGCAGATATTGTAGCAAATAGTTTGTCATCTTGTATAGAAGTTGCACAAGGAGGCCTGACTCAAATAAGGTCAGAATTTTACAAGGGATCTTATTTGATTAACTGCATCTTATGCTTACACCTGTTCCCAAAGCTCAATTGTGATTGGGATCATACCAAAACTCCTGTATATGCCGCATATCATATTCTATGGGCTCACAAATACGCAAGTTACTACAAAATGATATGTGAGGAGTTTCAGATGCCTCTAAATGAACTTATATTTATCAAAGAACCCGAGTGTTTGTCAAAAGGTTCCATGGAGGTCATATGTGCACATGGGGACTATTATTTTTCCAAGGAGGGAACCTATCTAAGGATGTATGGAGGATCTCGAGATCCATCATTGTTGTCAAAATACGCCATGGACTATGTAGTCCATAAGGAGGCAGTGAGACAATTGTTTATAGATGGATTCGAAAATTTCTTATTTGACATGAAGAAAGCAATATTCCCACCATTGCCATTCTGCATTGGTAGCTATAAATTCATAAAGGTAAAAAGCACACCAGAATTTGTGAAATATCTAGGAAGTTCCCACTTCGGGGAAAAGAGTTTCCGCAGGAATGACGCTTATGACAAGGTTGAAAAACACTGTGTTTTTGTAGGAGTACATTTTGAATACTCCCATCATTGGGATAAAGATGAGGAGGTATATAGAAATGTGTGCAACATGACTACCTTGAATAAGTGGTTCAAAAAGAAGATCACAACCACAGGAGGCAAAGGCAGTACCAACACCACAAGACAACAAAAATAATAGGAAGAAGCTACTAAGAAATGAGAAGAAGATGCCTGAACGCTAGTGGAAGAAGCTGAGAAACTACTAGCTGAGGAGACCCAAAGTAAAAAGGCGGAATAAGAACGACTTCAAAAGGAAGAGGAAGAAAGACTACAAAGAGAATCAGAAGAAAGATTGTGAAAAGAAGATGAGCAGGATGCTGAAGAGTTAAGAAAGAAGGAACAAGAAGAAAAGGATAGAGAGAGCCTGGATCAGGACATGGCCCATGATAATCCAACAGACCCTCCTGCCCTATTGAGTGACATAATAAGAGGAGGCCACCTCCTTGTTGCAGAGTTGGGATTGGTGCCTTTTACTGCATCCAAGCATCATGCAGTGGCATGCCTAGATACTATATTCTTTCTACCCTAAGAAAAAAACCATTTTTCGGAGATCGAAAAAGAGATTAAAGGTTGGTACCCAACCTGATGTAGTCACGGTGACTGAGAAAAGTGTCATGCAAGGCACCAACCAAGATCCTGTATTTTTAGCATCAGTAAACATTGTAGCTTCTCAAGCTAATGCTGATAACGTTGGCATATTGGTAGAAGATGTTGAACACTATAAAGAAAGAATACGCAAGATGAAGAACACTCTAGTTAAAGAAAGAGGAGGGGAGGCGAATTAAAGAGAAAACATGAGGCATTTCTTTCAGAGTTTGAAAAGCTCCAAAAGGCTTACCAATATTTAGAATCAGAAAAGGATGCATTGGTGCTTTCAGTTACAATCATTGAGGGAGAGAAGAAGGATCTTGAAAGTAAGATTTTGGAATTAGAAGCTCAGAGATCTGCAGTAAACAAGCAAACATAGGAGCTAAGAACTGGAGCAAAGGAGTTGGAGGTATAGAACCAATCATTGCAGACTCAGTTAAATACAACTTCATATCACACCTTTATGTGATCAAGCTTGCTTGCTCCGAAGGAGTAGTCACCGATTCCTATTAAAACTTGCAGAGGAAATATATAAAATCAAGCATGCAGAGACAAGGTTGAAAGAAAATTATGGGGTATCGACTGATTTCAGAAATAGACTGTTAAAAGTTGCGGAAAGGGTTCAAAGCCAGCTAACTTAAGTGGAAGCTAACTCAACATTTCCCAAACACTTCCCACAAAAGACTGTAGAAATTTTAAAGATAGAGTCAGCACTCCTAGACTTCGGCAACAAATCTGCTTTGAGGCTGACCACTACAATCGAAAAGACTCTGGAGAGATGCACAGAGTTTTACAAGAAAGTGCGCATAGCACATAATAAATGCCAGACTTTTTCAGCAGCCAACTTCAAATAGTTTCCAGACAAGGATCAACATATGAAGAATCTCCAGGATAGGTTGCACGAACATGAATAGAGCATCCAGAAAATTGAAGACATTAGTAAGGAAGTTGTAAAAATATTGATTGGCCAAGCCGTTGTTAACAACTATCTCCTAGAAGACTTGTTAAGATTGACCCCGCCAAAGGTAACAGAAGTAGAATAACAACTGGGTGTGCATGAGATAACTGTAAGAATGTTGGAGTCAGTAGACTATAGAACTATCATTGAGCAAGATAATGCGTGGGGTGAATTCATTGAAAGACCGACTGGGCCCACATAAGATTTTGTCTTATCTACACTTGTCACTTTATGTAATTTATTTTATTTTCATTTTCCTAGTGCGAGACACTAGAGGATAAATTTTGGAAGTCAAGAAGTCAGGGAAGGCCAAAAGGATAGGGTAGTCAAAGAGTCATTTGTAAAAGTGTATAAATAGGAATAGAGGATAAATTAGAAGGGACTTTTCACTAGCACATACCTGCTGAGTTATATGTATGAAGAATTACTTTTTCTATGAATAAAGAAGAACCAATTTTGTTGGGGGAAAGACTGTACAAGTTTCACATGGATTGTGTGGATTGCTGATGTTGAACTACTTCTTATTTAGTTGCTATGCAACTGTGAGATTGTTCTAACTTAATGAATTATTTCTACAATGATGAATGATTTGAATTTCTATTAGAAATCTTGTGCATATAATGGGTAATGAATGTTTTAGCATTAGAAAGCTATCTTTGTTTAATTTTCTGTTATAACTATTTGTGTGGAATTTGAACAACTATATGTAGAATTCAATATGGAGCATTACAGTACATTACTCTATTATATACAAACTTTGATCCCCTTGGGGATAGATATAATAGTTTAGAATAGATTAGATTACATTAGTTTTGCTTAATTTAGATGTAATTGAGAAGCAAGATTTAGGTAAGGCAAGAGGTAAGAACATGTGCAGCTCTTCGGAGGTTCTTGTGTATCAGTCACTTGCATTTCATCCTTAAACATAAAATCATATAAACTGTGGATCGGGCCACAACCGGTAAAAAATACTTTAAAACTTTAATTCTATGGTAGTCGGGCCGCTAACCGGGTGGGTTCTCCACACCAAACGTTAAATAATCTAGTTGGGATCGCTTACTAGTGGGAATCCCCACTATCGGTACCTGGGAAGTTTCCAGGCATCAATAGTTTTGGTGCTAGAAGGAGCGCCGCCAGTGCATGGCTGGCAGAGGAAATCCATTTACAAGAAACTATTCCATTAGAGACACCTCTGAAACTAAGTTTCCTGAATATTTCGTTCCCAAAGAACAAGAGAGAGTAGGTTTTCAAGAAGAAGGTTCATAACATCTATACGTTGTGCCGTTTGAAGAAGTTAATCACTTGAGAAGATATACAAGATCTTATGTAAATAAGCTTGGAGGAATAAAAACAATTTATGCATTACCAAGAAGGCAGGCTTCTGAGAAAGTACCTTCTTATACTGAAGATTCTATATTGGTGGAAAATTTGGAAGAGTTGGTAGATGTATCCATACAAGAGATCGTCCAACTACTTGATCAATTGGGACTAGATTCCCCTATTTTTCAATCTCCGTTACAGTCACCTCCACAATCCCGACCACAAACTCCTCATTAAATCATGGCTTCAAAGGCTAATCAACCCCCAAATTCTAATCAACCAGCATGGAGGGATAGAACACCACTTAATCTGACCACACCTTTGCATGATTTTCCCAAGCATCCAGAAAAGGCTCTACCAAAGTTTGACCCTTGGAAGGGCATTTCCGTTGAAGATCGCCTGCAAAGTTACTATTTAGCTTTGGAAATTTTAGATGTTCAACATGACGACGTTGTATGTTGGATTTTTCCACATACCTTTGAGTCTAAAGCTTCAGTTAGGTTTTTCTGTTTACAAGCCACCTCAATAACATATTGTAACGCTTTTGAAAGGGTGTTTGGAATTCAACGAACTATCACCACCCTTACGAAATAATTTCTCTCTCTAAGGATGGATAAGAACGAAAAAGTTCAAGAGAGGTACCTATAGAAAAAGTGGATGAAGAGTTTGAGTTTCAATCAAAATAGGGGGCCACAAAAGCACATAAAATGGAAGAAGAATGTAAGGAGATGCATGCATCAAAAAAATCATAGTTTGAAAAGTCAAAGAAAGAAGAACAAATAGGTAAGGTTGTTATATATTGCCAACCACACCACCATGCAAAACAACGGTCATCAAGACAAGGTTGGGAGCATCGAAAAACATGGAACCAAAAAGACAACTAATATGGAGGCACACGGAGAACTAAACACAATGCATGGAGATATCATAGTAGAACAACAACAACATGGACCGATTGAGCAACTAGAATCCATCTCAAGGTGGCAAGGAAATTATTGGACCCCATGTCCATATTTCACTAAGATGGATGGATGTTTGTGCTTGGTATTAGTTGACTACATTTCTTAGTAGATCATATTATATGGTTCCCCCATGTTTTATATGTGAAACATGAAAAATGGGATGGAATTTAATGTACCTAGGAAGGTATCCAATGAGATATTATATGTAAAGTGGTCATGATTATGGAATGAACCCGCTAGGTAGTTATAAAAAATAATGTAATAATGAGGCATAGCTGGCATAGACCCCCTATAAATACTCATGAGAAAGTACAAATATACATGAGTACCATTGAATTCAATATGTTGGATGATGGATGCATTATGGAATATTTACCTTCTCCTTAGCAATGATCTCTCACTTGGGGACATTAGATCTTGCTCTTGTGATCCTAATGGACCAATTTTGACTAAGTGAGCCATGGGAGTGCTTTGTCCATATATTTAAGGGGGGAATATGCTATTTTTATCTATTCAAGGTACATTTTTTTTTAAAAATATGATTCAAATCAAGATATAGAAGCTAAGAGAATCCTCACAACTCAAGAATTTCACAAGTTGTGCAGAAAAGAGTGTAAAAGAGCAAAATTAACACATAGAGATGGTGCCAATAACTGAAGTTTCTATTACTGTCCAACATGTAAGTATGTCTAGAACATTATTATAATACAATAGGTTAAAATCGTTATCCTTTGGAGGAAAATTGGAGGCATACATGTGGCAGGATTAGATTGGACCTCAACCCCCCCTAGGTGGACCAATGAGCTCCAAAACCACATCAAATAGTCACGAATGGCCATGTGAAAGTGGATGAAGCATTCTAGGACATAAGTAAGGGTAGGATAGGAGTGATGGAGTGCATGGGTGAGTGGGAGTGGCTCTAGGAAGCATTTAATGGTCCAAAAGAGCCAAAAATACTCAAATGCAATGCATGGGTGCCTCTGGTCAAACTAGTTCCCTGTTTTAAGGAGTGGGAGCGCCCCAAGGAAAAAATTGTCATTAATGAGGGTGCATGAGTCTCCTAAAGATCAAATGTGGGCACTAAGGTGCATTAATCAGTATAAAACCCCCAAATACCTTAGGAGACCAACATAACCAAGGTTGGGACTATGAAACATGAGTGAAAAACAAATCAAGGTGTGTCCTAGGTGGTATGCAACCATGATACTAGGTGGTATGATGTTCTAACACCACCCCTTAATCCTAACTTAGTGTAACCATATCAAAAGTTGAAACCTTGGCAACTAAGGCTCAAGTCACTTCTTACAACAACAAAAAATTGTCCATATAACCAAGGTAAGAAGGAAAACCACATGGGAATAAAACCTCTCCCCCAAAATGGACATGGAACAAAATTCGAATGTGAATATCAATCATCACCATGTGTCATCCACTCCAAGAAGTGACCTTAGATAGGTGAATGTCTTCTTTGTGAAGCTCTTGGTGAAGATGTCAGCAATTTGCTCTGCATATGGGCAATTCTGCAATGATATCACCTACTCATGCACCAAGCTCTAGATGTAGTGCATGAGTATCTCAATGGGATTGGTCCTCTGTATTTGCACTAGATTGGTGTAAATCTTGATTTCACTTTTATTGTCACACCAAATGATAGTGGGTGAATCAAATTCAAAACCAAGCTCTCCAACAATGCCTTGCAACCACACACATTGTGTCGTTGCATTCATTGCTCTTCTGTACTCTGCCTCAGCTGATGAAAGGGATATAATGTGTTTTTTATTACTTGACCAACATATGGGACGATGTGCAATCATGAATACATAACCTGAAGTGGACTTTCTGTCATGTAATCTCCAGCCCAATAAGAATCAGTAAATCCAATAAGTTCTAGTGGAGAACTAGCATCATAGTGTATCCCAAAGTGTTTGGTTCCTTGCACATAATACAAAATAATTTTATCAGCCTTCCAATGGACCTCATGATGCTCCTACATATACCTTGCAACAACACCTACTGCATAAGCAAAATTAGGTCGAGAGTATGTGAGATACAACAAGCTCCCAACTAGCTGCCTATACAACGAGCTGTCTACCAATGGAGATGAACCAAAATCACCTAGTTTAACTCCTGAAAGGAAGGGATACTTGACTACCTTAGATTCAGCCATTTTGAACTTCAATAAAAGTTCTGTAGCATACTTTGATTGGTTGACCTTGATACCTGCATCAGGTTTCTCAATCTCTAAGCCAAGAAATTGTTTCAACAATCCAAGGTCAGTCATTGAAAACACATTGTGCAATGAATACTTAATTGAACCTATATCAGCAATGCAAATTCCAGTGATCAAACTATCATCAACACACAATACTATTATATGCAACAATTCATCTAAATGCTACAAATATACATTAGGATCAGATTGGCATCTTTCAAATCCTAGTGATAGAAGAAAGTTGTCCATCTTGGCATACCAAGCCCTCGTGGGTTGCTTGAGGCCATAGAGAGACTTTTTAAACCTACAAACAAGTGAAGGATAATGAATGAAACATTTAGGATTCTACATATAAATATCCTCATGAATTTCACCATGAAGAAAATCACTCTTCATATCCATGTGGTGCACATCCCATCGCTTAGATGTAACAATGGCCAAAAATAGCCTAATAGAGTCCATCTTTGCAACCAGTGCAAATGTCTATGTATAGTCCACTCCATGGCCTTTAGAGAATCCTTTGGAAACCAATATAGCCTTTTACTTGATATCAGAACCATCAACATCCATTTTGGTCCTAGAAACCCACTTACATTGCACTAGTTTCCTCTTTGAAGGTAGAGGATCCAGCTCCTAAGTTTCATTGTCTTGCAAAGACTTAAACTCTTCTTGCATGGTTGTTTGTCATCTTGGATCATGTGATACTTCATCATATTACTGAGCATCATATCTATCCATCATAAATCACCTCTCTGAAATATTTGAATCAAAAGTGGAGAAAGCATTGTGAAATTGTGATCTAGTCTTCCTAGAGTCTAGTGGATCTCCAGCAAGATCACCAGCTAATTGTATGGTTTTCTCAGCCCATTTTGGCCTTATGGGTGAGTCATGATCTGCATGCATGCATGTCATCATCTTCATCTTCCATAATAGAATCATAAAAATTAGAGAAATAATCATCACTTACATCATCATTGAGTGGAGGGTGTGAGCAATCCCCCTTGACTAGTTCGATCTCTTGCATGGGCTCTTCTTCGAACTCTACACTTTTCTTAATGAAAGTTTTATGAGATGAGGGATCACAGAGATTGTATCCCTTTGCATCTTCAGAATATCTAACCATTATGGACTCCTTTCTTTGAGGTTGCAAGGCCTTTCTCTTCTCGGGAGGAATTTTAGCCTAAGCCTTTGACCCAAAAACCATGAAATGAGAAACATTGGGATTGTGATTAATCCAAGCCTCAAATGGAGTTTTCTCTTCCAATGTTTTGCATGGAAATATATTCTGAACATATGCAACACAATTGATAGATCCATCCCATAGCTTAGGAGACAATGACTTATCCTCCAACATGCATGTTGTCATCTCCTTCAATGCTCTATTCCAGCACTCTGGCACACCATTTTGTCGAGGTTTGTAAGGCATAGAATGTTGCAATTGAATGCCATTTTCCTCACATAGTTGTTGTAGGTTCTTGTTAACATATTTCTTTCCATTATCAATCCTTAATACCTTGATCTTATTCCCACTGAATTTCTCAACCAAAGCCTTGAAAACTTTGAAGATGTCAAACAATTCATATTTTTGCTCGAGAAAATACACCCAACACTATCTTGAGAAATCATCTATGAATGTTAAGACATACCTTGAGTTTCCATAGGAGGGTGTAGGAAGAGGTCCTATTAGATCTAAATGGATCAAATCAATCACTTCGACGACCCTGCTTTCCTTCCCCTTGTCATACTTGTGCTCTGCATGTTTCCCAAAAATGAATCCCTTGCATGTGCCTTTGGAGAACTTGATGCTTGTAAGCCCTTCAACCATGTTTTCTTTTCTCAATGCTTTAATATATCTGTAATTGAGGTGTCCAAACCTCTCATTCCATAGCTTTTTGGTCTGATTGGCATGTGACAGAGGCACATTCTTTGAGGAGTAAGGAATAAAGTGTGAAAACTTTTACATCCTCAACTCATGATCTACAATACCCACTGCAACAACTTGTCCTGTACAAATTTATGAAATCTCCACACCATATTGAGTGCATGTCACTCTCTTGGATGAACATGTATGTGTCATTTGATAGACTTGGAGTATATTAGTTGCAATATCATGCACATACAACACATTATTGAAGTACCCATTGTCAAGGTTGATCCTATCAATCTCTTTGGTTGGGATCTCAGAGTCATCACGCATAAGGATGAATGGACCATTGTATGGATGTAGGGTTGAGAAGGAGTCTTTTGTTTAATCCATGTGCCTTGAGGCACTTGAATCTATGATGAAGCAGGAAGATCCAAAAAATCCAGTAACAAGTCCATGGCATCTATCCTTTTTCTCTGAATTTGAACCTCCCTCTTTCATCCTTGCACCATCTGGAATAGGAATGTTGTTCTTATCAAGGAGTTGTGCCATCATGTCAACGGTTTTATTCATGCATGCACTCTCCAGATGCCAACACTTGTGACAATAAGTTCATTTTGTCTTCTCTTTCTTCTTTCCTTTGTCCTTACTAGGACTCTAATGCCCATCATTGGATTTGGGCTTCTCCTTCTTCTTCTTCTCATGCTGCTTCAAATCCTAGGCTTTCTTATTGCCTTTGTATTGATTCGAAACACATCCAGTAAGGGCTTGATCCTTGGTGGATTTGATGGTACCCATTTGAACCAATCTATCTATCTCTTGAGTTAAAGACTCCATGAATACTGTTAGGGTAGGCATATTCCAATTTTGAACTATCATCTTGCGTGAGTGGAATGTCAAAAAAAACAATGAATATTTAGGCCCTAGCTTTGAAAGAATGGACAAGATCAATTACTCTTCCTTATTTTCGATGCCACACTGCATTAGCAGAAGTACCAAGGATTTTGAACTTGGTGAAGAAATCCTTAATCGTCTCAAAGTGAGTTGGGCTCAATGTGATCAACTCATTTTCGAGTTGGCTTCCTCTCATCTCATCAATATTCCCAAACAATGACTCCAGCTTAAGCCACGCCTCATTGGGTGTTGTAATATTGTCTACAATAAATAAACATCCCTTCAAATACTGAGACAAAGCATCCTCAATGCTTCATCCAACCTATTGAAATACTCTGATTTTTCCACAGCAGAGTTGGGCTCGTTTTATGTTCCCATGGTTACTCTCTAGAGACCTTTCGACCTCAACTGGATCACCATTTTGGCCTTATATTCAAATTATTTGAATGGGGTAAGAAAGACACCATTTTTCTCCATTTATTCTTTTGCACTAAGTGACAAAGGCACTAGAACAACATGTAATGCAAACTCTAAAAAATTTTAAGAGGAGGCCCTAGATAGCAACTCAAACTCTATGAAATTGACTTGTAGATCAAAATGGATTTAATACCATGTGAAAATATGGTTCACAACAATATATAGGAGCTAAGAGAATCCTCACAACTCAATAATTTGACAAATTATGCAGAAAATGGTGTAAAAGAGCAAAATTAACACATAGAGATGGTTCCAATAACTGAAGTTTCTATTACTGCCCAACATGTAAATATGTATGGAGCATGATTATAATACAATACGTGAAAATCATTATCCTTTGGAGGAAAATTGGAGGCATACATGTGGCAGGCTTAGATTGGACCTCAAACCCCCCTAGGTGGACCAATGAACTCCCAAACCACCTCAAACGGTTACGAATGGCCATGTGAACATGGTTGAAGCATGCTTGGAAATAAATAAAGGTAGGATAGGATTCCTGGAGTGCATGGGTGAGTGGGAGTGGCTTTTGGCATCATTTAATGGTCCAAAAGAGAAAAAAACACTCAAATACAATGCATGGGCGCCTCTGGTCAAACCAGTTCCTTGTTTTAAAGAGTGGGAGTGCCCCAATGACAAAACTATCATTACTGAGGGTGCATGAGTCTCCTGAATGATAAAATGTGGGCACTTGGGTATATTAATGAGTCCAAAACCCCCAAATACCTTAGGAGACCAACATAACCAAGGTTTGGACTATGCAACATGAGTGAAAAACAAATGAAGGTGCATTCTAGGTTGTATGTGACCATGGTACTAGGTGGCATGATGCTCTAACATCCTTGATTTTAGGGTCTTATCCTTAATTTTAGGATTCAAACTTGCATGTTTGAGTTATTAAACTGAATTCCATTAATTAAGGAAGGGTTCAACCTCCTTCACTATTTTTATCTAATTTTTGTCATGCATGATTTATGCATGGATTAGATCCCTCATTTAAGGAAATTAAGCCTCCACTTCTCATCATGGGTTAGTTATGAGCTAGTTAACTTGTTCTTAAGAAATTACATGTATAACTAGAGACGCCAGTGAACATTTATTACCCCGATGAAGTTATATGTCTATCCATTCTATGAAAGGACTTCCTTTTCCAACTTTTCACTTAGTTAGTTGTCCAAAACTGAACTTTTGATGGGGGAAGAAATGGCTTTGCAACACTTACTGGGATATTTTTCTTATATGAGATCGAGATAAACAATTAAGTACTTGGTTATTTGGGCCCCTTTAGATTTTTTGACCCCTGCACTTTCAAACATTTACCTCTCTCAATATCAACCTTTAATGTAAGTTTAAGTGGTTTAGTACATCACATCATATCTATTTTTCAAATTGGGCACAAAGACGATCATGCCCGTCTTCTAGAAGTGTCCCTGGTCCAACCACTAACACTGAATTTTCCTTGTTATTAAGAATCATAATATGTATCTTCAGGGCCAAATGAGAGAACAACATGAGATTATGAAGTTTGCACTCCATATGAAAAAACACATGTTATATAGGGGAAAATCAAGGAATCAACCATATATAAGACTAGAAAATAAATAGGTAAAGCTTACACATGTAGAAAGTGAAATAAAATAAATTGAAATTGAACGGAAAGCAATGCTAGTATATTCAAGTAGAAAATGAAACCTAGAATACTATGTACAAGCCATTCACTATGTCAACTAACTGAAGTATCTCTTCAAAATCTAACATTGATAGTAAGAAGGTCTTCATATCATTCCATATTTCTCAAAATAATGTACCGGAACCCATTTTTTTAACTACTTTGTATGGGTCAAGCCATAGGTGTTGGAATTTGGTGTGTTTTCCTTTGGGTTCGTTGAGTTTTCCCCAATTTAAAACCTAATCGCCTACTTCATACTCCTACAAGTTCCTAAGTGTTTTTAAAACTAACTCTTAACTATTTGCTAATGGGAAACAAATTTCTAATTGGATTTTTCCCTCTCTTCTTCTAGTTTTACTAAAAGATTAATTTGTTCTTAAATGATTGGGCAATTTTCACTCTTGCAAATTGTCTTAGTTGCAGTGAGGGAAAGAGGATGTTAGGAGGTAGGATGGTATCTTTCTAATAGACCATAAAGTAAGGGGACGTTCCTAGAGCACCTTTGTGTGTCACCTTATCAGCCTAGAGAGCTTTGGGTAAAGCATTGTGCTAGTTCCTTTGATGGTTGAGTACTACAATATTATTCAGGATTATATGAGGTTCTTATTGGTGGAATCTGGCACATTTTTCCTTTAAGGTAGTAGTTGGTTAAGTGTCATAGAATAATTCCTCTTTCTAAGGCAAATTTTGTTAATTATAGTGAAGAGAAACATGAATCATTATAACAAAAAAAAGAACTAATGGAATGCCAAACTTGGTCATTAGCTATTTTTGAATGAAGTTGATGATGGTTGTTTCACTCACCTTAATCAGGGGAACTGCTTTATCATGCCTTATGAAATAATGTGTGGCCATAAAAATTTATTTGTGCTTCTTTGAGGAGTTTGGAGTGATTTATCCAACGATATTTGTACCCCACTATTGAAACAACTCATCAATGGTTGTTGACTTCAATGAGATGGAGAGTTTCTTCTCACCCTTGGTGCAAATCATACACACTTTTCACTTTTACGCATAAGCATGGGCATATTTAAATCATTTGGGCTAGTAGTAACTTGCTCTTAAGATCTTATATGCAATAGTTTCTTCAGAAAAATGTTATATGGTAGGTTCATCATGCAGTTCTGTGAAAACTTTGTCTACATCCTATTGTTCCAAACATCTTAGCAATACATCATTATGTTTTTTTATGAAAAGAACATCATTTATCAAGATATATTGAGTTGATTTGAGCCTTAATGCTCTCTTTTGCTTGGATTTCAACTTTTCTGGGGTTGTGTCACTCTAAAAAATTTCACCAAATTTGTGTAGCAATATTTTTTTGTGGCTAGAAGAAACAAGGCTTCCCGAGCATATAATGACATTTCATTATCCCAACCCTCTTGTAATTATTCTTGTGTGTCCATTAATTCAGTTGTTATTTTTCATAATCCCTAGCCTCTAACTCTCTTGGTCGGCTTGAATTCTAGGTCATACTATTGTATATTAGTCATCCAATTTCCTCTTCTTTCCCCCAACTCTTTATGGATTAACAATGAAATCATTGCTAGTGTGGTACAATGAATGCGTGTGATTTTTTAGGATATAGGACCTAAACAATTTTACAACCTTGAAAACAACAAAGGCTTGCTTATCTACAGTTATGTAGTTTAGCTCAACCTCTTGTAAACAAGTGCTCATAAAAGAGAGTGGGTGTTTGTTACCCTAGTTATCTTTCTAAGTAAGAACTACTGCTATAGAGTGATAAGATGCAAAAGTGTAAAAAAAAAAATCTTTATTGAAATATGGACGTTTTAGTGTTGGTGCAGTGACAATTGTAGATTTGATATATTGGAATGCTTCCTTTTGAAACTAGTCCACTTGAAAACAACATCCTTTGTAATTATCTTATGTGAAGGTTTGATTGATTTGAAAAAATTGAGTACAAATCTTCTAACAAAGATTATTTTTCCAAAGAAGTACTGCATAGCTTTCTTGTTTATTGGAATTGGGATTTGTGTAATAGCCTTGGCTCTTTTGTGTTCATAATAATATCATCTTTGGAGATAATATGTCCCATGAGCTTTCCTTTAGAAATGACAAAAATGTTTTTCTTTGGGTTCAAGGAAATACTGTATTTTTTTCATCTTTCAAAATTTTGTTTGAGGTGATGGACATCATCTTCCATTTTCTTCAAATAGATTGTGACATCATCCAAGTAGACCACTACATTACTCCGATTAATCAGGCCACAAAAGGCTATGTCCATGCTCGTTGGAATGTGGCTTGTGCAATGATTAGTTTGAATGGAATCCAACAAGAAGAAAATGCCCCCCATTTCATCTGAAATATGGTCTTCAACCTATTTTCTTCAACTATCATGACCTCATTGTATCCAGAGAAACCATCCAAGAGAGACAACACCTTGAGACATGCCATTAACGACAAAATCTACTCCATGGGAGGAACACGATAATTATCTTTGTCCATATCGATTTGTTCAAGTTCTTGAACTCAACACATAACCTAATTTATTCATATTTATTTCGAACAAGGATCATATTTTCCACCCAATCAAAATGTCATACTTTAAGGATTATCTTTTCATCCAACAACTTCTACAATTCTTTTGGTATTAAGCGCTCTAGCGTTAGATACACTTTCCTTAAATTCTACTAGAATGGCTTGGATACTTCCTTTAGCAGGATAACATTCTAAATAATTATTGTGTTGTAAGTGTTGTAAGTGTTGTAAGTCTTAAAGTCCTCATATGACCTTGCTAACACATCAACATACTATCTAAACAAGCAGACGAATGCACTTGTTTCTTTGTTGTTGTACAAACAAGTTCTTAGATTAATTTTTCTTGGGTTTTCAACAGTACCCAAACTTAGTGTTTCATGACACATTGAGGAACTATTTGTCTTCACATTCACGATCCTATGAAATTTTCCCTACAGGTCAAACAAATTCAATAATGTCACAACCCCTCTTGGTATTGAGTTGTTTTTCAAGTTTTGCAGCTCTTAAGTGACTTCAACAAGTTCTTTGACATTAATTACTACCTCCTTAAAGGTGTAATCATTTGTTAAGAACTAAATAATCTGTTGATCATCATTAAACACCCTCTAGTTGGTAATATTGTCTAGCATTGATGGGATGAAGAGTAATTCTACTGAGAACCCATTTATGAAATGAGACAATTTCGAGGTGAAGTTATCTAACATATTTGAGGCCACATTTTTATCATGAGGTATTTATGTAATATTAAAAGTGTCAAACTGATTAATCAAGTTCCATACCTCACTTTAATAACCCTTCACATGAGGCAATAAACAATGAATGGTGTTTCTTACCTGCCTCGTGATTATTTCTAAATCACCAATTTTTTCAATGATTTGATCTTCAAATCAATTGCCTTTTTTAGACCCTAAATTAAGACCTCATACTCAACATTGTTCTTGAAGCATTCAAATTTAAGTCTATAGGAGATTAAGTTGTGCTTCTTTTGTTAAGAGTCTATAAAAATGCAGCATGCGCTTGCACCTTCTTATGGCTTAGAACCATAAAGAAAATAAAGTCGTGATATTAGAATATGAATATATGCTAGCTAAATTTACAATTTCTAATATGGTACAAATGTCATTTTCATCATTCTGGGTAATGTGAAGGAATTCATACTAGTTTTCTTATTCCAAGGTTGACTACTCTACTACATAGTTTCCCATGTCATATTCCAAAAAATAATTGCCCAAAATCAATTATATGGATTGTATGGGATCGTTTTGTACCTCTATTTTTGTGACAATATGTTTCATGTTAGTTTCCTAATCAATGTGAATCTGGTTTTGTCTAACATCCCATGGTAGCCACGAGCGATATCATTCAGTAGAAAAATACCCTTGCAGCTTTTGAGACCAATCCTTGCTAGGTAATAGACCATAAGACTCAGAAATATCTACTTCAATGAAATCAATGACTTGATATACTTTGGGTTGGAAACTACTATAATTATTACATATTTTAGCTTACCTATTACTTTCAAATCACACTTGTCATGTTGGATCATCTAGGTAGTGCATCTATTGGGGTCATGTTGATATTTTGACAAACAAAGAATGGCATTACATTTTATACGACCCCTTAATCTACTAAACAATTATTAACATTATGATTAAAAATTTCAAAAGTTAGCGAAGGAGGGGGGGTCTTTCATTTAGATTATTTCCAAATAGATCATCATGCAACACAATTTTTTATTTAGGTTCCAAGTTTATATTAAACACCATAAATCCTTGCCTTTGTTTCCATATTTGTTGTTTTTCCTCGAGGTGACTCGAATGGTGGTGAGAAAGCTTGTAGCAAAATATTTCTTTGTTGAGAAATATGACAAATAGATGGTTCAATGTTTGCTTTAGTCTTGTTCCAATATTCTACCACATTGTAATCCATGGGAATGATGGGTGCACTAGTTAATGTTGTTTTCCTTGTTTGGTAGCTGCTAAGGTTTTGTCGAGCATGGTAATGGGATGGGTTGGAGAATAAGTTGATGGAATGGGGACTTTACTCCTAAGGGGGGTACTCTTTTGGATAGCTTAGGTGAGTTGTGATTCCTCAATTTATTCTTTAGACTCATCAAGGATCCCAGGACATGTGCCAACATAACCATAGTCTCCTAACCAATTGGTCAATCTTCATATGCAGGTTCATTTTTTGTCACATGAGGAGGACTATCATTTTGATTTTGTCCATCCTGAAACTGGTCTACCACCATGGTCATGGACGACTCCAGCGAGGATATGTTTTTTGGAACGGTTTACATGATTATATGTGCAATTATTATCCATCCCGATTTCATAAAGATTAAATTCGTTAGTTTAGGGGGTTTCTGGACATGTTGTTTGTAGAAGGTTCTAAAGGGTCTAGTACCTACAGCAACATTCCTTTTCAAGTCAGCGAGCTCATTTGAAATTTTTTTGGCCAAGCGGACAAGATCTTGGTGGGATCCTTATCTTGAGAGCCATTATTGGTTTTATCTAGAGGCTTAGGTAGAGTGATTAGGCTTTTGGAAGGAGATATGAAGATTCAGAGGGTGTGCTTTGGGAAAGTACACTAATACTTCTTTTTCAAGTAGTGACAACATATCAAAGGGAGTGCTTGATTTGATTAATTCAAACTTATGTGGTCCCATGTCTTCTCATCCTCATTAATGGGTTTTGAGTACTACATCACGTTCATCGATGACTATTCCAAGAAGACCTGGATCTACTTTATGAGAAGCAAGAAGTCAGAGGAGGTATTGCTTCCAAGAGTTAAAAGATCTTGTGGAAAACCAGACAGGAAAGAAGATCAAGGTACTCAGATCAAATAATGGGGGTGAGTATACCTCCCATGCATTCAATTAGTTTTGTAGACATCAGAGTATTGGGAGGAAGTTAACAATTCCATACACTCCACATTAGAATGGACTAGCAGAAAGGAAGAATCATGCCATAGTGGGCGTAGCTAGAGCCATGTTGCATGATCAGAGTCTTACTTTCTTCCTATGGGCCAAGGCCTGTAGCACAATTGTTTTTGTTCAGAACATGAATCTGCACCATGCCTTGGGGTGCAAAAATCCTAAGGAAATCTTCACCAGGAAGAATCTTGAGATAGACCACTTCCACATTTTTGGATGGCCTACATATTCTTATGTCACTTTTGAGAAGATGACAAAGTTGGAGGCTACTGGAGAGAGGGGTATTTTTGTTGGCTATGATGAGACTTCGAATGCTTTTCGCATATACCTTCCTTCACTGAGGAAAGTTGTGGTGAGGAGGGACGTGAGATTTGAAGAGGAGCGAGCCTTTAGAAATATCAGGAGTTAGAGGAGGAGCAACAATAGGTTATTACACCACATGTGACAGCATCACAGAGTTCAGCGAGTCGGGGCAGAGGGTCACAAGTCTCAGGGGTGACTAGGTCACAGGTTCATCAGTTTTAGGGACACATTCTACAAGGAATTCTAATAAAAGGGAAGGTTCATGGATCACAGGTTCACAAGTATAACCTTCATGTGATTCAGGCACACATGGTTCAGGTTCAAGTTCATAGGTATCACCTTCATGTGATTCGAGCACACATGGTTCAGGTTTAGGTTCACCAGGTATAAGATCTCTAACCACGTGTACTTCTTCATGGAGATGGTCATCACATGAGGATGTAGAGGAGGGTCTGCCACAAGATGCTACTTCCACGAAGAGAAATCCAAGTTGGCTTAAGGAGCTTGTGAAGGAATATGAGGAGCAGGGCACTAGAGAGACTTTCAAGTTACATGGCACAGGTGACCAACTTGCATGAGTCTGAGCCTGCTACTTATGAGGAGGCACCCTCACATTAGGTTTGGAGAGATGTCATGATGGAACAGTACAATTCCATCATGAATAATGATGTGTGGGAGGTTGTTTTGAGACCACATGGGAAGTGAGTTGTGAATTCCAAGTGGCTCTATAAAATCTAGCACAATGCAGATGGAAGCATCGAGAAGTACAAAGCTAGGTTTGTAGTGTGTGGGTTCTCACGGGTAGAGGGAGTTGATTATGATGAGCCCTTTGAGTCGGTTGCTAGATATTCTTCATTCAAAGTAGTGATCTTTGTTGCTGCAAAGATGTGTTGGAGGATTCATCAGATGGATGTGAAGACCACTTTCCTCAACGATCTTCTACATGCGGAGGTATATCTAGAGAAGCCACATGGATTTGAGATTCATGAGAGAGAAACTCATGTGTGCAGGCTGAAAAAGGCCTTGTATGGTATGAAGAAAGTCCCTCAGGCTTGGTACTCAAGGATTAATTCATACCTGCTTTTGATCGGGTTTCAAAAGAGTGAGGTTGATCCCAACCTAGACTTCATCATGGTTAGAGGTGATCTGCTCATTCTTATGCCATAGGTTGATGACTTATTCATTGCAGGAGCAGAGCAATTGATTGAGGCATGAAAGAAAGATGTTGTTTCAGAGTTTGAGATGTCAGAATTTGGGTTGATGCATTACTACTTGGGCATGGAGGTGTGTCAGGAGGATGGACATGTTTTCCTAGGGCAAGGAAAATATGTCGTAGATTTTCTGAAGAGATTTTAGATGGAGGAGAGCAGGCCCATGTCCACCCCCACGATCACCAATTGGAAGAAGATTAATGCTTATGAGGGAGAGTTGGTGGATCCTACCTTATATCATCAGCTTATTCGTTCATTGATGTATCTAGTCAACACCATAACATATATGAGTTTTTTGATGAATAATCTTAGTTGGTTCATGGTGGAGCCTAAGAGAGTGCATTGGACAGCCGCAAAACACATTTTGAGATACCTTGTTGGGATAGTACACTATAGTCTGGACAATAGGAGGGAAGGTGGAGTGGGATTGGTTGGTTTCACAGATTCAGATTGGGAAGATAGTGCTTTGGATCAGAACAACACTTTCGGTTGTTTTAGTTGGGGCTCGATGGTTGTGTCATGGTTTAGTCGAAAGCAAAAGTCTATTGCTTTGAGTTTTGTAGAGGCTGAGTACATGACAACCAGTCAGGCTAGTTGCGAAGCATTGTGGCTTCACAAGTTGATGGTAGACTTGTTTGGTTAGGAGATGAGGCCTACTATTATGCATTGTGACAATCAGAGTTGCATCAGGTGTTTCATGATAGATCAAAGCATATTGAGATCGTATATCACTTCATTAGAGACTATGTTCAGAGAGGAGTTGTGGAGTTGTAGAACATTTCTACTTATGAGCATGTAGAAGGAATTCTCACAAAATCTTTGGGAAGAGGGAATCATATGCATTTCAGAGACAAGATGGGGGTGGTGAAGAACACCCTCCTCGGTAAGAGGGAGTGTTGAAATTTTACCTAGGAAGTGTTTGTCCATTCTTGCCTTGGGGTGGACAAGGAAATTTTGAATGTGGTCCCTAACACTTCTTAAAGTGAGAATGACTTTATTTAAAAAAGTGAGTTTGAGTCATTAATTATTTATAAAGGTGACTTTATGAGAATTAAAAAGGTGGGTGAGTAATAAAGTCTCATTTCATATTTAAAAGTGAATTAAATGCTTTTAATGAGAAAAGTGAGATTTAACTTGAGCCCTATATCTCATTTAGTTCTCTTTTAATATAAGCCATTGATTTTCAAATGGTGGTTACTCAAACAAAAAGGCTAGCGAAAGGCTTGGGACACATTCATTGTTCACAATCCAAACTGATAATTTTCGGAGAGGAGAGAACAAGAGAAGAAGACAAGGGCTTGAAGAGATTTCATTTCCAGAAATTGAGAGAGAAAGAGAAAATTATTGCACAAATTCCAAGAAGGAAGAAGAGCATATTTTTGGCACGTTCCCCAAGGAAAATTTGTACAACAGACCCTAGAGAAGGCACAAATTTTGAGCTATTAGTACTGTACCTGTCTATATAACAGCACAAAAATAGAGACAGGTTGGAACGATTTTTGAGGTGAATTATGTACATCATTAAATGTTGTCCGTACATCACAAATTTGAGAAGTTGGACACATTTTTCGAGGAAAGAAAACAACATACCGTACAACACATAAACCGAGGTCGTACAATAGTTTCGTACAGTCACACATGTGAGGTTGTACAACACATGTTTCCAGGAATTTAATGTAGCAATTTGTCAATGACATATTATCATGAATTTCGAGAAGGGAGGTTGTACAACACATTCTTGATTTTAAAACAAAATTAAAAATTTTCGACCTAACCCTAGCCTCCGCAATCGACCTTTGAACTCTTCTACCTGGTTCCGGTATTTATCCTTGATTCTCAATCTCTTCACATTCGACATTGTCCTGAAGATGGATCCTGATATGGATTCGAAACGTCGACTCGGTCATTTCGATACTGTGGTTTCTCCGACAGCAACATCAACAACTAACCACCACAGAAATTTGGCAACAGAGATAAGTATTACTGTTATTAATTTGTAATTTTCCTTAAGAGATAATAAATTCTCTCTCATACAAGTTTTACCTTCGAGGTTTTATCTTGGACCAAATTGGTAAAAAATACTGAGTCTAAAAGTTCATGTGTGTTGGTTGTCATAAATTTCAAAATAGGGAAAAGTACCGTTGCCATAAATTTATGAGTTTGCAAAATTTTAGATTATATCATATGTTTCATGTTAAAATTTTAATTTTTATGAACATGCATACTTGGGTTTTGGCATTAAACCATATGCAGTGAACTGAAACTGAAATCGGGTTGGGGTTACAAAAATATTCACACCCTACTTCACTAATAGTATGTTGTGCCCAAAGTGGTTTGGCTATTGCATATGCAACAACCTATTTATCAATGTCAACAACTTCTACATGCGAATTTGAAATACTTCCCAAGGTAATTAAAGAGACATCAATGAGGTATTTATCAATAAGAACTTGACCTGTAGTAAGTTCTCTCTTAGTTGAATGACTAATTCAAATTGGTCCATCATCTCCAAGAACTTAATCTATAGCAAGCTATCCCTTAGTTGAATGATTGATTTGAATTGGTGCATAATCTTCCTTAATTTAATGGTAAATTTGAACTAGTGCATCATCTCCCACTAAGATGGGAGAGCATTATTCAAATTTTATAGAAAAGTATTGGATAGTTTGTGAGCTTAAATTATTGAGCTCATTCCCCAACTGATGTAGTTTTATCCTATCTTGTTTTCCAAAGGTACCTTCCATCCTAGTCCATACTTCATTGGAAAATTCTTCAGTATTGATGTGATATATGAGGTTGAGAGAATTCGAGAAACAAATCAATCCAAATGCTTCATCCATCCCATTGAATAATTTTTCTTTCTCCACGACAACCTGGATTTGTTCCATTGTTACACATGAGTCTATCGATTCTACTTCCTCCATTTTTTATCAAGAGGATTCTTCTTACCCCCTTTCCAATTTTGAAATTGCAAATATTAATTCAATATTTGGCATGACCCATTGTTTTCCCTAGGAAAAGATAGCAGAATTTTGTTCAGAAAAAATGAAGATTCTAGTTGCAAGACGAGCAAAGACCGTGACGGAAAAGGCTGCAAAAAAAAGAGGAGAAGAGCAACTCGAAACCAAGAGTTCGACCTAGTTTTTTATAAGAGTTAGTTAAGTGAGACTAATAGTCTATTTTGGGAATAAAGTATGATTTTTAATTGGGTCGATAGTGCCTATATTAATGTAATGGGATTTTTGAGTTTGTAGAACAACCTTGTGATTGATAGTTAAGAACCAGTCGACGGGTAAAACAATAATTATAAGAAACATATAAGGTCGATCTAAACTGTGTGCGGACGAAGAGACCAAAGAGAGGAGGAGATTGAGGAATAGAGACCATAACTGATGAGACTGAGATGAAGATAGAGACCTAGACATGAGAGCATGGTAGGAATCTAAAGAGGAGTGTAAAACCTCGTTGCTTGTAAAGAAGATCTACAGAGGAGTCTGTCAGTTGTGTGTGCAAACCAAAGGTGTTTAAAACATTACTCATGTTAGATGAAGAGCACCTTTGTGGTTTTTCCCATATGTATTTCCACGTTAAATGTGTGTATTTGTGTCTGTAATGTTCCTTTTTAATAAATTTTATTAAAATGACCATTTTTTCACTTTTTTCCCTATTTCGACCTTAGACTAGTTTGGATGTCTAGGTCTCCAAATTGACTCAAATTATCCCAAATATTCTGAGAAGGTATATGAATGATATTAAGACTTTAATATGATGTTCAAGGATGATTTATGACCCTCTGAATACTTCTGCAAACTTGTTTAATATTCTGGCCAAGGTAGGAGTTTTCACTAACAAATTGGGGTTCCAATTCCCTCAGGGTAAATGCTGGAAATGGCTTTCAAAGTGCTCCCAAACCCACTCAAATTTATGAACAAAGGAAGAAAATGTTTAAGGGAAATTATAGAGGTATAATGTGCATCATTATTTAGTTTATAAATGTTGTTATAACCCTCTCCCAAACAGCTACAAAATCACTAGTTCGACCCTTGGGGAAATGGCACCAAATCTTCTCCAAATGCAAATAAACTGAGTAAGATGACTTCAAAGGATTAAGTGTTGGATATTAAAATTGTAATAATAATAAATGGAAGTTCATTCATCATAAATATATCAGATAAACACTCTTTCATTTGAAATCATCATCATTACAATGGCATACATCAATATAGTGGGGAAATGGTCATCGTTTGCTCATTAATAATCACTTTTACATACAACCATTTGGTATTTAGACCTAAGACTTTCTGAAGATGAATAAAAGAGTATATTAAGCTTATTAGAATCAGAAATATACCATGATAATATCTCCCAAAGAGTACAATAGCTCACCCAAAGCGCAATCCCTCCATGAGCATGAATATGCAATAAAGACTGGAAATGGTTGTGAGAATGTGCTGCACTAGAAGAAACCATGAGCTGTCATGTAGCTTACACATACAAATACAAAATCCATTAAATCTCCATGAAATACCTTAATGGCCTCTCCAAACACCAACTTGGATGGGAATCTTTCACCCTCGAAATTGGCTAAGGCAAGAAACTAGTCATCCACTAGCTCTCTCTCTTCACAAATGTAAATGATCAAATCATCAAAATCCCTTCTCTTGGTTGATCCCTATGTTTTATAAATATCCTTAGCCTTATAAGGTTACCAATCCATCCACAAACTCAATTCAATTCGAATTAGGGTGTGTTCTCAATATTTACAATGTGTCCTCCCTTCCCTGGCCTTCTAGTTTCCCCCAATTCGAGTAGGACCCATTGAGCTTCCCCAACTCACATTAGCACCTTATTGGATGCTATATTTAGGCATGACATGTCATAATGGTCATATTTCAGCCTATAGGTATGCAACATGTCATAAATGTCGTAGCATCTTCATCATTGGCGTCATAAATGTCATAGATGTTAGGGAATCTAGCCCAAGTGTCCAAGAAGCTCCCATTTGACTCTTCTTGTCCCATGTAAGTTACATTTCCTTCCAAATTCGACCTATGATAAATATGGCCAAGTGAATTATCCTTCTAACTCATCCAATAACATTAGGCTTCCCATGGATTCAAAATTGCAAGAGGAGGATGCCATGTGGAACAGAAATTCTAACTTGTGTGGGCCCCATAATCTCCATGTGTCTCATGCTCCATTGCCACTTCAATTTTCTCCTGTATTTATTTAATTAGCTCCATTATTAAATATTTATTCCATTCTAATATCTGAACATCATTTATTATCTCCCTTACTAAAATTCCAAATGTATCCATCCAACCTAGGGAACTAGTAGGATTGATGGAATTGTCTTGCTATGCATTTATCTGAATGGGGACATTACAATGTCTTTGATATATGTGTCTGTTGTGAATGAAATTTTATGAGTTTGTCAAACATATAATGGTATAATAGTGTGGAATGTCGATTAAAATGTGTTATAATCTATATATTTTACATGTTGTTTATGTGTGTTGAGAGATCAATATGCTTTATTCTTTGATGTATGTATGACATCGAAAGTCCATTCCTTGGTTTCAATTGAGTGGATGAATGATGATGTGATAAGGAAATCCCCTTCCATAACTACAAAAACCTGGTTCTTCCAGTCCCCAAAGATATATCGGGTGAGACCTCACTTGCATCGCAGGTGTTGCCTACATAGTTATACTCTGTTGGGTTGATGTCTTGGCCTTTTTTTACATACAAGGAAGTCTAAACCTGGGTCAGGAGAAAAGACACCAAAAAATGGTTCTCTTGTTAGGACCTCAATCATTGTAATGGAGACATTTTTTGGCACCCAATGAAACTAGAAATTCAAGACTAGGTTGATTATAAAACACAAGAGTTTACATAGGAAGAAAGTAAAGGATCGTGACTGAGCTCGACAAGATGGTTAGAAAGATATCTTTACACATACATTCATGAGATTTTATTTAGTGAATTTCACATTCTATTGCATGAAAGGATGTTGAAGCTAGCAACTTAGAATGAAAATTTTCAAGGTAGAGAACCCACATAATGGAATCCTCAGTTAACGCAACGACTGAAAAGAGTCAGTAATCCGATATCTAAGGTTGTCAACTTCTGGTTCGATATTATTCTAGAGGGATATATTACTAAGATTGTAGTTGATACTACAAGGTCATACAATGAAACAGAAAGAGAGTTCTTCCAGGAACCTCGGGGCTGCTATTTAAAATCTTTGAAACTATGGATAAAGATGTTGTTATGTAAAAAAGGGATTATGAGGATAGAGTCTTATGGATAAATCCTTGTGCGCAGATATCTTGGGTAAATGTCGTAAGAAATATTTGAGCAAAATGGATAAGAATAAGCTAAGATTTTTCCTATTGATAGTGAGACTGAGCAAGAAGGTGGAAACCTGAGGAGTGGAAGAAGATTTTGGTCGAGAAAGAGAAGAAGGATTGCGATAAGAAGAGGAAGTTGCAGTGCGTTCGAAAGAAGGGACTACGAGTTGTCACCACATATCGACAGATAATACTGTGATGAAGAGGAGGAATATTTAATTATATCCAAGGAAGAAGAAGAAGAGGTACCAGATCCAGACCCAGACTACGACATACCCACAACCCTGCACACATATCCAGAACATGAGGTAAGATCTAAAATCACATCACCAAGTGGTTTTATCAATCATAGTAACAATAATAGTGGAAATAGTAGTCAAGGAATTCCTAGTAGTGGAACCTTTAATTCAACAATACCACAAGTACACAGAATGGCGGGAAGTGATATAAAGTTACATATATTCAATGGGAATGGGTTGGAGGACCCTGAGCAACATTGGTTCCTATGTGAAGTTGTTTAGACAGTGCAACAAGTCCAAAATGAGGCTATAAAAAGAGCCTAGCTGATTACAACTTTTAGAGGTTGTGCACTTTCTTGGTATATGAAATTCTTTGTGGTCCCAGTAGGGATCCCTCAGAATTCATTAGATCAAATCCAGACGGGACTAATAGAAGAGTTTAAAAAGCCTAAATCTAAGTTGCAATGCATCGCATAATTAAAACAAATCAAGTTGTTGATGACTGATTATGCTTGGGAATTCGACCAAAGATTTAAAACTCTAATGGCTAAAGTGAGTTTTTAGATGTCAGATGTCCAACATAAAGAGTGGTTTATTGAGGTGATGCTACCACATATCCTTATTCCCTTGATGCAATAGAATATTGTATCCCAGATCGAAGCTCTTGAGCTCGCCATGAAGTTGGAGGCTTCACCAGTCAGAGAAACTGGTGCAGAAATGATGTCGATACAGTCGCAGATTACCAACCTCACGTTGAAAATACAAGATATCAAGAAAGGAAAGGAACTCTAGTGTAAAAGATGGAGAACTAAAGGCCATCATAAAGACTCGTGTCCAACATTCATGAATTATATTACATCAGAAGCACCAATTCCTATAAATTCACAAGGAATTTCTTGGTCTAGAATTTGTCAAACAAGAGGATATCAGTCAGAGGAATGCTTGGATTTACAAAAAATAGTAAGTGTATCGGCCAGCCTATGTTGTAAATTCAGTTGATCGATGGGTCACGACGAGAAGGACCACAGGGCATATCAGTTGATGCAAGAGAAAACAATTGACACATATCTGATGAATAAATAATGAATAAATGCAAGCCAAGCGAGCTCATACACAATACCCTCAACTCAAAGGGTGGTATTTTTAGAGGTCAACAACGACGAGGAGGATTTGGTCACAGAAGGGGCCAAGTCATTCTTTATAATTGTGTACAGCCTAGACATTTTTCCAGAGATTGCACTAATCCTACATCGACGTGTTCATAC
>LPNX010565766.1:192868-262423 GCA_001517045.1 Pseudotsuga menziesii | reverse complement strand
CTCGAGAACCTAATATTGTTGTCGTAACAAGAGGAGGTATTGCAACTAGAGGAGATAAAGAAGCACCATAGGGACAACCGAGAGTTTGACCGACACCACAAAAGAAAGTGCCATTTGATGTCTAGAAATAAAAGGAAGTGCTCTTTGATGCACGACATGAGTTCGTTAACAAAAATCAATCATTGAACTTTGTTTTTGTCCCAATATCGAATGAAGGACCAATCTTGGAGATGCCTTAAAGATTTGAACAGTAATTTGAAATATAACCGACAGAGAAGGTCAAAAAGTTGAAAGATTTCTGTAAAAGTTGTTTAGCATTGATAAAAGATAAGGATGTTATGGAAAAGCTATCAAATTTAGTTGAAGAGCCTCAAACAAGTGTGCGACCAGAAAAGAAATTTAACCACATTGGTAAAATACTGAAAAATGGTCGCGAGCTAAGGATGAATGGCCAGATAGGTGACTATGACATGGATGATATCATTCTGGACTTGGGATCAGATGTTAACATTCTGACCAAACATACATGGGAAATATGGGAAAGTCGAGACTAGTATGGTCTCCTGTACAACTGAGATTAGTCAACCAGCCGAAGATTCTGCCTATTGGTTGACTGACATAGGTTCCTGTTGAAATATAAGGGCTCTATACCTATGCATATTTTGAGGTTATAGATAGTGTCGATGATACGAATATGTACCCCGTACTTCTAGGGTTTGACAGGGATATTGACAATCAAACCATTATAAATTTTAAAAAGAGGATATTAACATTTGAGGATGCAAAACTACGGGTGGTCGCTCCAATTGATCCTTTGGAAGGCTAGAGATTTGTCAAGTAGGTAAATAGTGAAGGAGAAGATGTATATCTATATCTTATATACAATATTACTTCTGCGATTGATGACTATGTTAATTCGACGGGCGATGGAAAACTCAGCTGGCGAAGCATTAGTTCCTGCTCATCAAAGTCAGGAGAGTTTATGGAGAACTGGCAAAATCGACTAGATGGAGTATCGATGCAGAAATGCATAAGAATCACGAAATATGTGTGACGGGAAGGTACTAAGGTATGTGATCTACCTATCTATGAAGGTTTAACTAACTTGGAATCCTTTCTTACAAATTTTGAAGAAAAAATATTTGAACCTCAATGCTTGATAGCCTAGGATGTTGCATTGAAGGCTACACCCTCAAGATGGTGGTTGCTCATAAGAAGTCTATTTCAGAATGGTCTCAATGTCAAAGGATGTTAGTATTCTGATTTAGAGAAAATGTGCTCTATACTGGTTAGAAATATACAGGACTAACTAATCATGTCGAGCATAGTAAGCATTGTCGTGCGATGTGGGTGACGTCACTATTGTTAGAATTTGAATGCCATTTAGATCTTCAGGTAGAGAGTTCTGATAATGTTGCAGAAATTGAATGGAGAATGAAAATACAAATCCAACAAGACAAACCACGTAGGAAATGGACAAGTATTGCTTAGGAATTTACAGTATATGCATCATAATAATATCCGGTGTTACAATGTAGTTTACATAGGCAGAATTTGGATGCATGAGTAATGAATTCGAATCCTCCAAGTGGATAAGACTGTATCTAACTAAATCTCTAACTCAAGGTCTCCCAATCAATATCGGAGTCCAAATAGACAACTCCCTGATGACAAATAACTCAACAACCAGTGACAATTAGTTAACTCAGTGCAATTGAGAGTGAGGTAGGTAGGAAAAGCGCTCCTCCCCATGCGACCATGCATTATCCATGCATTAGTAGCGCTAGCTTAACTGACTGTGAACTAATTGAAGGTAATTAGGGCTAACTAAGACTAACTAGTACTAACACCAATTAATTGAAGTAGGTTGGTGTCGGGACTCCCAGTGGCTCCTACAATGCAGGGATTGGTCTAGGAGGCGCCCTAACTGATGCATGCACATGCAGTAAATGGCAGTTAACCTCTAGTAGTGCTCCCCACACTTTAATGACTGGTACATGTGTCCCAATTAGGCCAAGTGGACCCAATTGTACTAGTGGACCCAATTAATCAATTTTAAGGTTCCTAAGTTAGGCAATAATTAATATGATAGGCATTTGACCAAGGGAGGATTAATAATTCTAACACCCCCCTGAATCCTAACTTGGACAACTGTGGGCCCTGGTAACAAGACCATAGGTCACCCAAATACAATCTAGAAGATAATAAAAAATGTTGCTTAGTACAACTGAGGAAACAGGGGAAAACCTCATGGGAACCCCCCCCCCCCCTTAAAAATAAGCAGGAAAATAGTAATCTACAAGCTATATTTAAAATAAAGAAGCTTCCTCCTTGGAAAAATAACTTGAGCAAAAACACTGCTACAAAAAATTGCAGCTCTATGTAGCAGCATGGTCCATCAGTGGACCTCTCAATGTACTTCTGAACTGATGACTCTGTTTGGTTCTGCTGGATGGTGAAGGTAGGGAATGATCAAATCTCTGCTTCTATGGTCCATGTAGTTGATCATTCGCCATCATCAAGTAGCACCGACCTGGAACTTTGTTTCACCATTCTGTAGAGAACGAATATGTGAGATATAGTGCAACATGCTCATTCTGATACTGGGACCTAGTTCTTCTTTTGTCTTCTGGAACTCCAACACCACATCCAGCTACATCAAGAATATTTTGAGTCCATCTGGGTTTAGGCTTATGATTAGGAATGGGTACTGGATATGGATATAGAATATCTTGAGATTCAGTCTCAATAACAGGATCATACTATATGTGATCTTCTTCATCTGAATCTAGAACCTGGAGCATATCATCATCATTAAAAATAGGAGGAGAAATAGTTATACCTTCCCGTGTTGCTGGAGGAGTATCATGTAGTTGATCTTCTTCGAACTGGACACTTCTTTCAATGAAGCATCTTCTAGTAGCAACCTCCATCGGTTTGTAAGCTTTTGCATCATCTGCATATCCTAGCAGTATGCATTCGCTACTTTGGGCTTGGAAGGCCTTTCTCTTGTCAAGTGGTATCCTGGCCCAAGATTTGGAACAAAAAACTCTGAGATGAGAGACATTGGGATTATACCCATGCAGTGCTTCGAATGGTGTGACCCCAACCAATGACTTGTGAGGCACCCTATTCTGCAAATACGAAGCACGATTTACTGCTTCAGCCCAAAGAGAAGGAGGTAGATGCTTTCCATGGAGAAGGCATGTTTCCATTTCTTTCAGTGATATGTTCTTCCTCTTAGCCACACCATTTTGTTGTGGTGTGTATGGAATTGAGTGTTCCATTCGAATCCCCTCTGATTCACAGAAATTCTAGAAATCTCTTTTGACATATTCTCCTCCTCCATCAGATCTTCTTGACTTGATATTCTTATTGAAACTATTCTCAACCATAGCCTTAAAAATTTTAAAGGTTTCAAAAACTTTTGATTTTAGCTTCATAAATAGATCCAGCAGTACCTAGAACAATCATCAATAAAGGTCAGGAAATATCTGCAACCATTAATGGAGTTTGTGGGCATAGGTCCTGCTACATCACTGTGTATCAAATCAAGTGTAGAAACAACTCTATGAGCCTTCCCAACATCATACTTCTTTTCTGGATGCTTACCTACCAAGCACCCAACACGTACTCCATCGGAAGTTTGGATGGAGGGAAAACCTTCAACCATGTTATCATTGTGGAGTTGCCTCAAATATTTGAAATTGAGATGGCCAAATCTCTCATGCCAAATCTTGCTGGTGTTGTTAGCATGAGACAAAAAAGCTGTAGGAGAAGAAACAGTTAAGAAATGTGAAAACTCATAAGCTTTGGTAGAGTGATTTGCAATACCTTTCGCTACAAGCTTTCTAGTGGATTTTTCTATAATATCAACTGAGTCTGAATCGAATGTGACCCTCTTGGGAGAGCTTGTATGGGTCATCTGGTAAACCAATAACATGTTAGCAGCAAGGGAGGGCACATATAAGACATTCTTAAACTCACCATGCTTCGCTCTGACTGAGCCCCTTCCTTCTATTGGAATCCAGGAATCATATCCCATGTGAATATTAGGGCCCTTTGATAGTGAAAGAGTAGAGAAGGATTCTTTAGAGGCTCCATAATCTATAATGTATGCCTAAGATGGAGAGAGAGTTGCTTTCAAAGCACGACACCTTTCGACATATTCTGTCGGTGTTTCTTCATCAGGCTTCTTTTCTCTTGGAGGAGCAATATTGTTCTTCTTGAGAATAGCGGACATCTCATAAAGTTGCTTCCTCATACAATTTTCTTCAAGATGGTATCCCTTTTCACAATACAGACATAACTTCTTTTCAAATTTCTTCTTCGTAGAGCCGGAGGCACCTTCAAAATAATGTTGATTTGGTTTAGTCTTTGAATCAGCTTCCTTTGGCTCCTTCTTCTTTGATTTCCCCCTTGCTTGCTCTTTGGAAGAGTCAGTAACCAAGAGAGATTGATCTTTGGAAGTCTCGATGACTCCCATTCGAATCAATTTGTCTTGTTCTTTGATTCAGGACTCGAAGAATGAATCTAGAGAAGGAAGTTTCCAATCAGGAAAGTTTTACCGCTTGGAATGATACATAGAGACATAGATAGAGTACTCAGGACCTAGTTTGTTGAGTATGGAAAGGACATTCTGCTCATCCTTCCATTCTATCCCACACAGTCTGCATTGTAGCACTAGAGACTTGAATTTAGAGAAGAATTACTCAATAGTCTCGAAACTGCTAGGATGTAAAGATACCAACTCATTTTCCAGAATGTGTCCCCGAAGCTCATCTTGTTTGTTAAAAAAACTATCAAGCTTCTTCCAGGCTTCTCTGGGATTCCTCAATCCTTCTAAATGAAAGAGGAGATATTTGGAAATATAAGTACATAAGTACCCGAATGCTTCATCACAATGGTTTAGGAACTTGTTCCACTCTACCGGTTGATGAGGCTCAGCCTCCCATCCATGTATGATATTGTGGTAGCCATGCTTGCATAAGGATAGTTGCATATCAATCCTCCAATCAAGGTAATTGGAAGTTGTCAGGATTCGTGGCTCAGGAGTTTGAGAACTCATAATTGCTCCGGCAGGGAGACTACAAATACTTCTTTCAAGCTATGTGGCACCTGTCAATTTCACTGCAAATAATAATAATACAAAAGAACTGTTAGAATCATGCTTTTCCTCCAGACATGAACATTTTTTTAGGGTCCCTCACTCCCTCTCCGCTGCTCTAAATGAATCCATAGCTAGCAAATTTTCATAGGGGACTTCTGTGGAAACCCAACTGCTTCTTATGTTTGATGAGGAGAAACAAGCGTGAAACCTTCCTGAGAAGGCTCTGATACCATGTTAGAATTTGAATGCCATTTAGATCTTTAGGCAAAGAGTTTTGATAATGTTGTAGCAATTGAATGGAGAATGAAAATACAAATCCAACAAGACAACCACACAGGAAATGGACAAGCATTGCTCAGGAATTTACAGTATATTCATCATAATAATATATGGTGTTACAATGTAGTACAATGTAGTTTACATAGGTAGAATTCGAATGCATGAGTAATGAATTCAAATCCTCCAACTATATAAGACTGTATCTAACTGAATCTCTAACTCAAGGTCTCCCAATCAATATCAAAGTCCAAATAGACAACTCCCTAGTGACCAATAACTCAACAACCGGTGACAACTAGTTAACTCAGTGCAACTGAGAGTGAGGTAGGTAGGAAAAGTGCTCCTCCCCATGCAACCATGCATTAGTAGCGCTAGCTTAAATGACAGTGAACTAATTGAATATAACCAGGGGCTAACTAATACTAACTAGTACTAACGCCAATTAATTGAAGTAGGTTGGTGTCGGGACTCCCAGTGGCTCCTAAAATGTAGGGATTGGTCTAGGAGGCACCCTAATTGAAGCATGCACATGCAGTAAGTGACAGTTAACCTCTAGTAGTGTTCCCCATACTTCAATGATTGGTACATGTGTCCTAATTGGGCCAAGTGGACCCAATTGTACTAGTGGACCCAATTAATTAATTTTAAGGTTCCTAAGTTAGGCAATAATTAATCTAATAGACATTTGACCAAGGGAGGATTAATAATCCTAACAACCGCAACATGAATGGGTTCATCAGTTCATACACACCTTGGATATGATACCAATAAATTGGTATACGTCGGATGAGCTACGACGAGAGACAATTTACTAGGAAGAGTTAGTTGTTGGTTTCATGCATACATTTGGATTTGTTGATGGTAATCCGACAACTGATGTTGCTTTGCAAATAATCAGAACTAAGATCTTTGAAGACATTTTTGTGTCGATGTCAAATTTCCATCAGAGCAGCGTGACCATTCAACATTCGATGGAGTTCTACAATATAATAGGTGAACATGACAATGATGATCCACATGACATAAATATTCCTCAATCTGAGGGTACTCAAGCGGTGGAGGGGTCGGGTGTATCAAGTGACAAGTTTTTGAATCCTCTTAAAGTAAAAGAAGTGAATATTGGTTCTCCAGAGAATCCAAAATTTACTAATATTGGATACTATTGGGATGATGAGACCGTAGGGAAGATTACCGAAATATTACATGAATTCCAAGATATGTCCCCCGTTAAATTTTTAGAAATTAAGTGAATTGTTGGTGATATTGGAGAAATGAGCATTCCCCTGAAGCTTAATGCCAAACCTATCAAACAACAACCATATAGACTCAATCCAATATATAAAGAAAAAATCAATAGAGTTTTTAGACATAATGCTAGGTGCAGGCATTATAGAACTTTTTGAGGAATCTGAATGGATTAGCTCTATGGTTATGCAAGACAAGAAAACTGGTGAAGCATGTATCTGTGGCAACCTGAGGAAGCTAAATGATGCTTGTCTACATGACCCATTTCTGAACCTGTTTACAGATGAAGTGTTGGAGAGTGTCAGAGGACAAAAGGTATATTTGTTTACTGATGGCATCTCTGGTTACCATCAGATAAGTATTGCAAAGGAATATCAATCCAAAATGACCTTTGCGACGAAATGGGGATGTTTCCAATACATGGTAATACCCTTTGGTCTCAAGAATGCTCCTGCTATTTTTTCTAGAATACTCTTATATATTTTTAAAGACTTTATACATAAATTTCTTGAAGTATACTTTGATGAATGGATGGTGTATGGGCTAGTAAAATATCACATTGAGAGCCTCAGAATGATGCTCAATCGATGCAGACTGTTCCATATTTATCTTCATTTAAATAAGTGCATTTTTTGTGCCCCTTTTGGCATCTTGTTGGGTCATGTGGTTTGTCGAGATGGAATGTTGATGGACCCTACCAAGAATGTGATTATTGTCAAATGACTGCTACCCTTGACAATCAAACAGTTGAGAACTACTTTGGTACATATGGGGTATTATAGAAAATTTATCAGAGGATATGCAGAGGTTACAACTCCTTTGAAAAAATCATTGAAAAAAGATGTCAAATTTCAATGGAATGAGCAATGTCAAGAGAGTTTGGATGTTTTGAAAAAAAAAATGGTTACAACACCCATATTGGTATTTCCAAACCGACAAAAATAATTTCATGTACATGTCAATGCGTTGGCTGTCGCACTTGGCATTGTATTTGCAAAACTAGGCGAGGGTTCTATTGATCACCCTATTGCATTTTCTAGTAGAAAATTGTCGACGGTGGAAAAGAAATATACCACTACCAAAAGAGAAGGACTTTCTATGGTATATGTTCTCCAAAAATTTCGAAATTATTTGTTGGGAGGACACTTCAAGATGTATATGGATCATTCTGCATTGAAGTATTTGGTCAATAAGCCAGTGTTGAGTGGGGGAGATCTGTCATTGGCTTCTCCTATTCCAAGAGTTTGAATTTGAGATTATTTTCAAACCAGGTTGACTAAATTCAGTCTTGGACCATTTGTCGAGGTTAGAAAGTGGAGAAGAGCTTCTTAATCTTGGCAATAATATTCCTGATGCACAGTTGTTTGTAGTTAAGATGACTGGCGATCACTACAGAGATATTGCACGTCTATTAACTATCAGATATGCACTAGAAGGATTTAGTAGAACACATAAGAAGCAATTAATTGTAAAAGCTGCAGATTTCTAGCTGATAGTTGGACAATTATATAAGATGGGACCAAATGAAATACTTCGTCGATGTAATATGGAACATGAGCAAACAATGGTATTGAATGAAGCACATGCTGGTGTCATAAGAGTTCATTTTGCAGGAAAAGCAATAGTGCGAAAGCTATTACAAGCAGGATTGTGGTGGGATACTATGCATGCAAACGCTAGAGATTATTGTTGCAGATGTGATGTTTGTCAAAGAACTGGAAAACCATCGCAACAAGATGAGATGCCATTGGTACCACAAGTGACTTTGCAGGCATTTGATAAATGGGTGATTGACTTTTAGTTCCCATTAATCCATGAGGAAAATGAATGGGTGCATGTTATATAATCATTGCGACAGACTACTTAACCAAATGGGCTGAAGCAGCAGTGAGCACCAATAAAGGATTTTACCGTTGCAACTGCTGCAAGATTTTTATTTGACCATGTTGTGACCCAATTTGGATGTCCACAAATATTGGTAAGCGATGAAGGTACACATTTTGTGAATCAATTGATTGACAAATTAAGTAAGTAATTTCATATTGAGCTCCATAAGACAACGCCATATCACCCATAAGCAAACGATGTTGTCAAAGCATTTAATAAGATATTGGAGAATGCATTAACAAAAATATGCAATGTTCATAGGGATGATTGGGATCAGAAGATACATGCGGTATTATCGGCTTATCGCACAACCTGCAAAAAGTTGTGAGGACAAACTCTGTTTAGATTGGTTTATGGCCAAGCAACTTTCATGCCACAAGAATATATTGTACCTAGTATCAGGATAGTTGTGATTACTGAGATGAAAGATTTGGGTGTCGTAGAAGAAAAATTGTTGCAGCTGGTACAGTTGGAAGAAGATCACTTTGTCACAGGCTATCATCAACGTGTCGAGAAGGAGTCACATAAATCTTAGCACGACTGTCACATTAAGTTTAAGCAGCTTCATATCAGAGATCTTGTCCTCCTATATGGCAATACATTTTCGAAGCATCCTTGCGAGTTTCGAACACACTGGCAAGGACCATATATTGTCATCCTATCACTGAAGGAGGTGTAGTATAATTACAGAAGGTAGGTGGTACACCCTTCAATGGGTTAGTAAATGGGTATCGGTTAAATCCTTATTAGGATAGCTGCACTTCGGTCGACTAAAAGAAAAAAGAAATTGCAAGTTTATGATTTTATTGGAAGTGCAGAATGCTATCGCGGACTATATGTCTGTCGCAAGAGAATTTATGTCGCAAGAAAATTGTTGTCGCACGATGAACTTTTGTCGCAAATAACAGTTGGGTAATAATTAATTTTAGGTAACAGGAGATTTTGATGAAATTCTTTTCGGTCACAACTACCACTAATGCACAGTAACTACCTGTTGTCCTAACAAGTGAAGTGATGGTTTGATTGGTGGTTTTCTGAAATGATTGGAAAGATTACTCCATGTGACAGAATTAGCCACCACCTTCTCCATTTATTACAGACCCACGTAAGTGAACAACTTCTCGCATTTATAAACCTATTTCATCTTTGCACCGAATTTGTTCATTCATTTGCAACCAACTGACTAACTTCTTGAGCCAAACTCTATGTCTACAAATACTTTGAATCCAAATCCATCTGATTGTTATGGAAATCCATTTGTCAAGCACCAACATTGTTTCTCCCCCATGCCTAATATTAAAGAGGCTCCAGAATTTATCTCATGATTTGCGTCGACCGACCCATCAAGAAAAAATGGACTGGCTGCGGAACTACTCATCAACTGAGAACAAAAGCTCCCCACGATGTCGAAGCATCAGGATCTGGGTTGGAAACCATGTTTTGTGAATATATTCCACCAAGGACAGAGGAGGCACCTCATGTCACTATTAGTAAGAATTCAAAATATACACTGGTGAAGCCAACCATCCCAAAAGGAGTCCATGTGATGGCAAACATTCTGCTGAACTTGAAGAGTATGGGATTTGTAGATCATGGTCTGTGAAAGTTCCCTGACTCAACATGTTGCGGTACATGACCATTGTGCGAGAGGTTGAAGACGGACCTATTCACTTGGTTCCAATGGAGTGGATAAGAGGACTGCACAAGTTAGGATTATTGTCGTTGATGCACATGCCACATTTTGGTGGCACTACAGAAGTAAATGTGTGTGTCAAGCAACTGTTGGTATGTTTCCATGAAGAATGCCTCTGGCTAGATCAACAAATTTTAGTGGATGTCGACCTAATAGCTACAATAACAAGAATTCCTCGTGTAGGGGTTAGCCCAATGCACTTCTTCACTAGAAAGGAACAATATTCGGGCCTCATCAACCCAATGAAAGAAAAATATAACTTGTCTAGAGATAAAAGAGGCTTCTCTGCTTCCTTTATCAATGACACTATTGTTCAATTCACCGCAAAAGTATTATCAAGCAAACTGCTAAGGAAGATGTGACCAAACAAGTGTACCGTTGGAATGATTTCTATGACCGAGCAGTGTGTTGCAGGCGTCCAGATGAATTGGTCGACCTTCCTATTGAATGAATTGCTAGCATATGCCACTGATTCTCAAGAGAAAGGTAATCCTTTTAACTATTTGTGGCTTTTAATTTTGATCTCATTTGTCGCATGGTCCAAGCCACCGCTCTATCAGGGGGTGGACGTGCCTATGCCATGTCAAGGGGCGAGATACTAGAACTTCTAGTATGACAAGGAAAATCCACACCGACAAAGGGATACAATGTTGAATTTTACTTACATTATGATGCACTGAGGTATCACATTGGGAAGCAAGTAAGGATTGTTGTAGAGACTGTACAATGATTCCATCCCCTTATCAAATTTTTCAGGCAGGGCTCACCACATATTCCTACAACTGGGACAAGACCCTAAACATTGATGGTTAGCTACTTAGTTTGAGCTATAGACTTAAGATATTGAAACAATTGTTTGAGACTGGCCCAAACAATGGAGACAACTTGTTGTAGATGATTAACTATCTACTAAAATTCACCTGTGACAGGATGGAACGTCAGTAAATTAGGGCATAGATCCACAAGGAGAATAAAGCCCATGAAGCTCCCCCTATGACAACAAAGAAGAATCCAACGATACATCGACAGATCCAAAACTAGGGTATAAGATAAAAAGATCCAACGAATCCAAGAAGAGTCATACGAAGCGGAAGGTCGACAAAACATATGGAATTGTTGGTCTTACAAATGATAACTACAATCTCATTTCAGATCAAATGGAGGAAGTGGCAAATCAAACTTATACAAAGATTGATGAAAGGCATACTGAATTGGTCAGTCGCATTACAAAATTGCTATAGACTCTTTTTGTTGTAGTAAATAAAGTTTGAACAGTGGTCGCGTGGGAACCGTATCCGATTGTGTCGTAGGAAGAAGTTGGCCCATCTAAGGAACGACCTATCGAGGTACCTTCAACACCTCCACATAGAAAGATTCAACTGATTTCTAAGGCACTTGACTTAGATATGCCAAAACATATTGCCATAATCAAGGATATTGGTCATGTGAGCCTTGATTTTTCTATAGTTCCGATGTATCTACTAAATAGTATTCAACATGATGCAATAGAGGAGTTAAAGACAAGAGAGCATGCAATGTTTGACCAACTCAAGCACTCCAAGATTACCATCACATCGCTTAAAAACAAATTCCAGGAGACAGAGCAGAAAGCAAAAACCTGGTAGAACGATAGGCAGAGGTTGGAGAAAGTTGTCGCACTTACTTGCAATGAATTCTATGAAGAGGGAAATACAATTGAGATGCTTCTAGAGGCCCAAATTTTCTAACTTGGGGAGGTAGTTGTCAACCTCCATAAACGAGTCATAGAGATTGAAACAAAGTCGACTCCTAGTACACCCCCTAAGGTACTAAAAGCTCGATGGAAGGCAATGACTGAAACTGTGTAGAAGATTCAAGAGGCCTAGGCACTTTGTGCCAAAGCATATGTGTAGATCTCTTAGTCATGGGAAGCCTTGATGGATGATACAGAGTTGGAACAAGTAACAGAGCAACTTCATACCGTCGAAGCGAAATTTTAATAAGCCAAGGACTGAATTGAAAAAATTGTCGCGAGTAGAAAAGATGAGCAAGGCTGTCGATTTTAAAATATTACAACAATAGGTTTATAAATTAATGACACAACAACAACAACAAACAGACCGTGTCACAACACTTCATACTGAAGTAGAGAAGGTTACAGGAACAATCCAACCGATCCATGAAAGGGTGTGACAGAAATAACAACTTCAGAACATATCATTTCCGAACTTGTGGAACAAATGCATAAAGTATAGGAAGATGTGCAACAAGAAGTAGAATTAGTAATGAAAATATGTCAGGAGTTTCAGAGTAAACTTAACTTGACAGAAATTTCAGACTAAAGTGGCTCGGGATGAGCCATAGGTGTGTGTTGGGGGCCTGTTGGACCTAGAAAAAGATAACAGAATTTTGTTAAAAAAAATGAAGATTCCATTCGGAAGATGAGCAAAGACCGTGACGGAAAAGACTGTGACAAAAGAGGAGAAGAGCAAGGCAAAATCGAGAGTTTAACCTAGTCTTTTATAAGAGCTAGTTAAGTAAGACTAATAGTCTATCTTGGGAATAAAGTATGATTGTAAATTGGGATGATAATGCCTATATTAATGCAATGGGGTGTTTTTGAGTTTGTAGAATAACCTGTCAATTGATAGTTAAGAACCAGTCAACGAGGAAAACAAGAATTGTAAAAAACATATAAGGTCGATCCAAGCTATGTGTGGATGACCAGAACGGAGAATGGAGGAGACCGAGGAAGAGAGACCATATATGATGAGATTGAGACGAAGATATAGACCTAGATATGAGAACATGAGAAGAATAAAAACCTCATTGATTATAAAGGAGATCTAGAGAGGAGTTTGTTAGTTGTGTGTGAACACCAAAGGCGTTTAAAACATTACTCATGCCAGATGAAGAGCGCCTTTGTGGTTTTTCCCGTATGGGTTTCCACGTTAAATATGTGTCTTTGTGACTTTGATATTTGTGTTTGTTGTGAATGAAATTTTATGAGTTTGTCGAACATCTAACGGTATAATAGTGTGGAACGTCGATTAATATGTGTTAGAATCTTTATATTCTACATGTTATGTATGTGTGTCAACAAATCAATATGCTTTATTCTCTGAGGTATGTATGACGTCGATAGTCCATTCCTTGGTTTCAGTCGAGTGGCCTGATGATGCTGTGATAAGGAAACCCCCCTCCATAACTACAGAAACCTGGTTCTGGAAGTCCCCATATATATCTTAGGTGAGACCTCACTTGCGTTGCAGGTGTTGCCGACGAAGTTATACTCTGTCAGGTCGATGTCTTGGGCTTTGTTTATCGATAGGGAATTTTAAACTTGGGTTATCAGAAAAGACACAAACACCCATTTATATCAGCACATGCTCACCTACATAATGCTTGAGGGGGGTGTTGGTGCATATAGTTCACTTGTTATTCTTGGCATACTAGTTGTTTGATTTAATCACCTCAATTAGCTTTAGCACTTTCATGCACATATAATAGTTAAGCTCACTCAATTGACAGCTTTTCCTTGATTTGTGGAGCGATTTGGGGAATGCCCTTGCATGGGATTTGTTTCCAAATCATCTCTAGCAATATTTTGTATTGATACTACTTGACTGGTCTTTGTTCAATGAGAAAGATCATTAATGCAATAGAACAATACCCTTTTACAAATCTAGTGTTTCACTTGTTTTGATTCTTGTCTTTTAGACCTCAGATCTTGATAGGAATCTAAGTTTCTAACATCCAAACCACTTTGAGCACAACATACTCCTCATGCAATAAGTGTTATAGTTGGTTATCCAACATACAAATGGTGGACTCACTCGCATTCTCAAAGTGCTTCTCATGCACTCCCTGCTACAGAGTCCTTGATGCCCATCCATAATTTCATGGTTAGTATAAGAGATCCATTTTTTAGAAGCTACAAGAAATCCATATTGGGATGCTACCATGGACAAGGAGCACCAATATTTGAGGAACAATCAACATTAATTACTAGGTCCCCTGCACCCTAGTAGGAAACTTGCATAGAGCAAGTGGAAGTATCCATCCAAGTTGGAGGTAGATGGACATGAGAATGATCATGACTAAATATGACTAGCAAAGTCCACTCAACATTGTCCTCTTTTTTTAGTAGGAGGGTTTCTCTAGGAAAAAAGATTGTTGATCTTTTGTATTGACCGATGGACATTAAAGGCTCTAAGACAAGGAGTGCATGATGAGTACTTTGAGAATGTGAGTGGGTCCACCCTGTATCTATTAGATATCCAACTAGATCACTTGTTGCATAAAGTTGTGTTGTGCCCAAAGTGCTTTGGACATTGGATCTACAACAACCTATTCATTGATGTCAACAACTTCTACATGCAAATCTAAAATATTTCCTAAGGTAGTTGAAGAGACATCAATGAGATCTCCATCAGTAAGAAAATGATCTATAACAATTTCTCCCTCAATTGAATGATTGATTTGAACAGATGCATCATCTCCAAGAACAGATCTGTATCAAGCTCTCCAATGTTGTGTAAAAATATGATGATCCCTTGCTCATCAATATCAATTACTTATTCGTCTAGATCTATAATTTTACTTGAGGTAATTGAAGAGACAACAATAAGATATTCATCAATAATAAATCGATCTATAGCAAGTTCACCCTCACATGAATGATTAATTTGAATCAGTGCATCATCTCCCTGAAATAAATGGTTAGTTTGAATCGGTGCATCATCTCTCACTTTAGATGGAAGCACATGATTCAAATTTATGGAGAAATATTGGATAGTTCTCTGGCTCAAATTGTTGAGTTCATTCTCTAGTTGATTTCCTCTTATCTCATAATGTTGTCTAAATAGTCCTTCCAACCCAATCCAGACCTCATTGGCATATTCTTCAGTATTTATGTGATATATGAGGCCTAGAGAAATAGAGAAACATAACAATTCAAATGCTTCATCCATCTCGTTGAACCATTTTTCTTTCTCAACTGTAGAATTGGGTCCAGTTTCTATTCTCGTAGCAATCCTATAAAGACACTTACTCTTCAAGAGAATAATAGCCTCATACTTCCATTCACAGTAATTGAATGGAGATCGAATAACATGTTGGGGTTGATCCATCTTATTTGTTGTGGTCTTTGATGTGTCTTCTTCGTGTAAAATAAATCATGCTCCTCCTAAATTTAAGCTAGATTCCATACCATGTAAACAGAGATAGTGTTGGTTGTGGAGCCTGATCTTCCTGATTCAGAGATGTTATTGTTCAACTGCATTTGTACCTCAGTTTTACAATACACACGTTCCAGCAGGGGGGTGCGGGCCCTTGAAATAAATTATTGGGATGTTTGTTGGCCAACAGTTTACATGCCCATGGTAATTCCCTTATAAAAAAAAAAACATTATAATACAGCTGTGTATTGTATTGTAGCATTGTGAAAAACGATGTCTGTGATTGTGTGAGAGAGATTGTGAGTGAGTGAAGAGGAAGTGCAGTGGGTGTGTTGTAGGTTGTATCCCTTCATTCTGTGAGCTTAACTATTGCATGTGTGCATGAAAGTGCTAAAGCTAATTGAAGTAGACAAAAGCAAACAACTATTGTGCTAAGAATAACAAGTGCAATGTATGCACATATACTAGTTAATCTCGCTCAACTACTTGTTTTTCCTTGCTTTGTGGAGTGATTCGGGGCATGTCCTTGCATGGGATTTCTTACCAAAATCATCTCTAGCAAGCTTTTCTATTTATACTACATGATTGATCTTTGTTCAGTGAGAAAGTTGGTTAATGCAATAAAGGAATGCCCATTTACAAGGTGTTTCACTTCTTGCCTTTATTCTTCTCTTTCAAACCCTAGATCTTGGTAGAACCTCATAGGATGTATTCCATATTAGCAAGCACAACTTGTGAATTGACTCCTTCCATAAGGAGTATTTGATGGTGTTACCCTACCTTGAGGGTTCTTTCTCTATATGATTGTGTTCATTTTTATGTGGATGCATTTGTGTTTATTATGAAGTTTAAGGATTCTATATCATTGTTGTGATTTAATTTTTGGGTTAAGAACCATTAGAAAAATAATCAATGGACTATGTTGCAAAGTGATTCCAAACATCTTCTACAATTCTTGGATCCAAAATTCAATGAGACAATGTTGTAGACAAAGTCATTGTGATATTCCTGAATGGTTTTCAAACCAACAATGGTCATGGATCCAACTAGGGAAAATATTTAAGTTCTTGAGCATCCCCAATTTTCCTTGCAGGCATTCCCAAAGATATCATGGGACAAATTTATTTAGAGGGTTGGAGATAAAATGAAAAAAATGGTTGACTAAGCTGTTAACATTGGCCACCAAGTTTGAATTCTAGTCTAAGATATTGGCTACATTTTAGGTTTACTCCTCCTACGAGGTTCTCTCAACTAGTACCTTTTGGAGATGGAAAAATTTATATGAAGCTTTATTTAGGCAAATGTTGAAGGTAATAATTTATAAGTTAATTGGAATATTTGAGGAATAGGGTGGAACGATGATCATCATAACTCGTATGCAAGCTCATGCCTTATGTGCCGAATGAATATGAAAGCCTTGGAAGGTTGGTATGACCCCAAAGGGGGCATTAACGAGGTTACACATATATGTAATATGGGCTAGCCTAATAAAGGGCTTACATGTGTAAAGTGAGAATATGTATACATAAATGTTAGTATAATCATTATGAAGGGGGGGACATAAGATTTGGATACATGAATGTTTTGGGGTTATGTAGAGGAGGTTCTCCTATTATATGAGGATTTATTGTGTAACCTATGGAGCAACCGAGTCCGGTTGATCTCTCAAAATCGAATCCGACTATCATGTTGGACGAGGAATAATAATAATATATATTAGATGATGATATTACAATGATGTCTTGGCCTTAAATATGGATTGGACATTCATGATGAGGAGACGCCTCCTTTCATAATGACTTAATTAACCTAACTATTAATTGTTTAATTATTTAACTATTATCTTAATAATGTTTGTTACATTGCCACTCCCTTTAAGGGAGCTTTGTCCTCAAAGCTCGAGTATTTCCTAATGTCATCTTTTATTCTAGCTCTATGTCGCATTGATGAATTGAGAGGTGCGATTTTGATTACGACCATTGTCTCATTTTGATTATTATGTCTTGGTATTTGCAATAAGTATGAACTTGGTGAAGTTTTGTGTGATTGCTTCTTTTAACTATGTTTGTCGTCAATTGAACATGCTCAACATACATTACGACCTTAACTATTTTCGTGTTGTTATCCCCAACATATTTTTTATCAATTCCCTTGAACGGGCTCCCTGTGCTTATAATGCTCATAAGAACACCGGTCTTATCTTGTGTCTAATAGATATTATAGTTGCTTCCCTTGATGTTCTTTATAGCCATCTTTGTGATGATATCTATCCTTCGTGTGTTTGTGATTGTGACATTTTTGTCACATCATTGATCATCTTTATTGTTAGCAACATTGGCTTGTCTCTTATCACAGTCTTGGTCATGATCATCCTTCTCCTTGTCAATTCCCTTATTACTAGGGTATGTTATATCTTTTTATTGCATGTTATATTGATTGATGCCATTACTCTCATCAGGGATGACATATTGGCCTACTCTATCTTCCTTTTTTTTCATCAACTTAGGTAGCTTATTCTACATGATTTTCACCTCCATCTACATTTACTTTAAATGTTTCATCCATAGTTTTCCTTATTTCATCTATGTCCTTAAAGATTTCCTCAAGAAGATCTATGAATTCGTCACTCTTACTATAAGATGCCATGGATGTTTGTAGAACACTATTTTGGCCTTTTAAGGTGAAATTTTGAATAATAATATATTAATTAATTTATTATTATTATTATTATTATTATTATTATGTTTCATAAACTATAGAATATTTGTATATAGTTTTATTTTATTTTTTAAACAAATATTATAATATTAAATATAATATATTTTTTAAATATATTACAATATTATATTATATTATAATATAATATATTGTTTTGTTTTTTTAATGTTTTAGTTGCAGGTCGTGGAGTTGGAGGGAGCGACGACGTGTGATGGGAGGTTGGCAGCGGTTGGGGCAAGCGCCGAGGGGAGGAGGTGGGAATATGGAGTAGCGTGAAAAGGGAGGTGGCGTGGAGCAGGGACGTGGGAGGAGCGTGGAGTGGGAGGCTATGGCAGCACGTGGGGGTGGAGTGCGGGCAGAGGAGTGGCGGTGGTGCTGGTGCAGCGGAGGTGGAAGAGAATGGCAGCCGAGAGGCGATGTGGAGTATGGGCAGAGGAGCGGGGGATGGGAGAAGGGCGGATGGGGGTGGAACACGAGGGCAGGAAGAGGAGGGCCGAGGAGGGGAGGGCCGAGTTAATGAAGAGAGGGCTGAGTGAAGTGAGGTGCAGCAGAATGGTGGTGAGGAAAACGTAGCAGTGACGTTGCGAGAGATGGGATGGTGCAGGGGAGATGTAGCAGAGAAGGATGCGGCGTGGAGGGAGATGGAATGGCGCGAGGGGGAGAGGCGAGGAGGTTGTGGAGTAGCGCCTGGAAAAAAATGTGAAGGATGGGGGATGTGTGGCAGATTGAAGGAGGTATGGGTGAAATGGAGCAACAGAAGTATAAAGAATTGATGAGCCGAGTTCGAGCTCAACTAGGGGTTGATGAGTCGAGTCCGAGCTCAAAGTGCAGGAGCGAATCCGTTCTCATACTAAATGGAGCAACCGAATCCGGTTGATCTCTTAATAATCGAATTCGACTATCATGTTGGATGAGGAATAAGAATAATGTATATTAGATGATGATATTACAATGATGTCTTGGCCTCAAATATGGCTTGGACATTCATGATGAGGAGACGCCTCCTTTCATAATGACTTAATTAACCTAACTATTAATTGTTTAATTATTTAACTATTATCTTATTAATGTTTGTTACAACCTATCTTTATTACCTCGTTGGGAGTTGTTCCACATTGGCATTTAATATACAATATGCGATTGATAAATTCCTAAATCTTGGATTGACAATTTTAAAGAATGAGAAACATCCTAAAAGTGATAGTTAGGATGTTACTATGCTTTACATGAAGCCAATAAATGATGGGTGGTACATCTTAAGAATGACAAGGGTTATCCTCCTCCCAATGTAGACCTAATCCCAGTGGAAACTCACATGAATCTTCATAATCTTTTCATAATGTTTACTAACATTCCTTTTTTTCTCAATGCCAATATTTCTAGGAGCAATCATTTGTTTGTGTTGATGGTCAAGTGGAAATTTATTTTTTATAAATGGTCAAGGGCAATTTTAATAGATTTAATGAATTTTAAACCCTACTTTATTCTATCTTTTGGTGGGAACCCATGCGATCCACTTTTTCTTTTGTAAAATGCCATGTATGCAAATGCCTTGAAACTATTATCGATTAAAGGAAGTGTTTTTACATTAAAAAATAACATTGTTGATATGTAAACTACTATGGATATTCCACTAGAACAATTAATCCTAATGAATCTTCTAATATTCTTCAAACTCTTATTATATAGTGTTTTACTTTAAATTGTAGATTTAAAGTTACCCGCTTAATGCTGAAAAAAATTGAAAAAGCAAGCAAATAACATGTTGTCCACACAATAAACACAAGATATACTATAGGGAAACACAATATGGCAAAAACCTAGCTTGACAGTGAGACCTATGCTCTGGGCTTTCTTCTTAGTTATAAAATGCAAATACAAAGATAGGAGCACTCACTATAGAGTTGCCATGGACAATGTTGCCAATATGGTTTCTATATGATCTTATACTTCCTTTGTTATGCCTCAATATCCCACTCTCAAACGTTCTTCTCAACTATGGAACGATGTACAATACAAGACAACGGAACTCCTTTTCTTGGCAACCTGGTATTTAACATAGCATGATAATAGTCCAAAGTTAGCATTTTTGCATTCTCCAACCCCCAATAAATGTTAGGGTTTTGAACCCTCTAAAATTTTCTTGAAAGGCGCATAGCGGTTTTGGACAAACATTAGGCGGGAATAAATTGAAAAGGCTTGACAAAATCACCCGACGAAGACAGATCTATCTCTATATCTATAGCATCCAGGCCTCTTACAAAGAGAATTATAACCCCTACGCTTCGTCTAACCTACGTCACTCAAGCCCTATACCACAAACGAATCAAAGCACTGTAAAACGCACATCCTAACCGCAGGAACGCTCTATCCCCCCATACAAGGATACAGATATCGATCGAAGTTCCCCAGGCCGCTACAGCAGCTCTCAAATAATCATCCCATCCATCTTCTCTTTATTCCTCCTTCCCAGCGGGCTTGGGGAACTTAACTAGATAGTGTCCGAACTCTGGGAAATCTCAAATCCGATCAACCAACAAGCGTCTATGTGTTCGTTGTATGCTGTTATGCTGTTAATCCTTCTCCTCTGCAGGGCTGGGGTGGCAGATCGATTTTACATGGAGGCAGTGGATTTCTTATTGTTCTGAGGTACCATCCTTAAGCTCTAACAGGTTTCCCCTCTCTTATACAGGACTTCTATATCAAGGAATTTTTAAGCCATAACAATCAAAGGAACTCACTCTCACTGCACCACATAGCTCTTGAGGACATATCCTTTATCTGCTCAACAGTCCTTGGGAATATTCCTCACTGATAGTGCTCTCGGTGTGTGCAGGAAGGTTTTCCACTGTTCCAGGCGGGAGTAACCTATAATTCAATCTCGGCTTACTGAGCATAAGGAACCTCAACTACAGGTAAGAGAACTCAATCTCTGTCCAGGTCTCAGCTCTGCTACAGCTATATTCCATGCACACCGCTTCGAAGACTCTTATTCCCTTTTTTTTTAGTTGGTCGATCACAATGCGGCTGGTCAGGGGTTCGACTGTCTCCTCTAAACCGTGTTCGAGGCAGAAGGCAGCTGGCATTCTGTGCCGTTTTTTGTCCAGTGACGCAGGAACGGACGTATCCGTTAAAAGCTTCCTCAAGAGAGCGGCGCGCTCTCTGGAGTCCAAGCGGGAAGTCGGAGGTTCGAGTCTCAGCAAACCTAAAAGGAAAAGGCTCGAAGACAACACCGCTGCCCCATACCCGGAAGAGGACAGAGAGGCTGAAATAGCAGATTTAGAGGACGGAAATCAGCCATAATTTTCTCAGTGCCATTAATTTTGTTTGATTTTTGAATCGCATTTGTTATTTGTCCCTTTAAGTTATCTTCCATTTTAAATTTAATGATAAGAATTCAGTGTACAATCTATATAGAATTAATCACTTTCCACTATTTTCCAAGTACAATAAATAGGGAGAACCTGTTTCGGTCTTTGTGAGATCCAAGTCAATGACAGTCAGGAATCTCAGAGGTAACCTTGCTCAACTGTGTTGTTATTGATTATTGTTGTTGAAAGAGAGTAATTGATAAATTAGAGAGAGATTGCATTCATTTGTATTCTTGTTTCTTTGTCCTACATGTTGTTAGCAGGTTGATTGATTTAATTCTTTGAAGTCTAGAAATTCATACTAATTTCCACCAAGCAGGGAGTCATAGTCTCAGAACTAGAAAGAAGAACCGTTTGCAATCACCCAACAAACAAAAGACATTGCTTTCTTCTTTTCTTATTATCAATCTTGAGAATTCTATGTATTATCGCTCAAACTATCAACCCCAACACAAATAGGTTGTGTGGACCAAGGATAGTATTGGTAAGCTCAAGAGAGAGTAGACCCAATGTCACCACACTCTAACCTCTCAACACTTCGAGTAACTCTAGAACCTACAGGGAGCTCCTAATCGATGAAAGATACCTGCAACCACCAGCAAACCACAAATACCTTCCACCAAACCCTGGTGGCTATACGCAATGCCTCACCATAGTCAAAAGACATAATAATCATACAATAATGGAGTTATTCACTTTATCACAAAATTCAATAAATGTCACGCCTTTCAAGGCATTTTCACGCTTCCTTAGACAATTCCCAAGTCATGTCCTTAAAAGGATGTGCTCCCTAGGGTCACAAGATCCCCACACCAAGGTGCATTTGTAGGATGAACTAGCAATACTAAACAACAAGCAATCATTTATTTTAGGCATTTTCATGTATCCGAATGCACTTGCTCAAATGGAGGTGTACTCTAGGGTTATGAAGAAAATTTTGGGGTGGATTTGTTGGCTGGATGAAAAATACAAAATCACATTTTTTTTGGATTTTTAGGTTTATTTAGGTTTTAGGGCTTTTCCAGCAACACAATAGTTTTGTATTTTTTGCATAAATTAAAAGCATGTAAAATTGATAAAGAGAGAGTTGAAGGATAGGGTATTATATTCTTGTCTCAAACCCTAGGGCTATGAGAAATCAAGTCTATGTCCCTCGTCTTAAGATGGCAATTCAATACACTTGCAACTAGGGCTAAACTAACAATCTCAAGGGTTAGGTAGGGAAACCTTAATTAGGGAAAATAGAGAAGTCCAGGGCTCGATTAAACAATGGAGAGCTCCTTTGTAGTATGGTCTCCTCATTCAAGTTGACAAAATATTAGCAAAGAAACCCTAACTCAATCCAAAGCACTTCAAGAGCTATGTTAAACTAGGGTTAGGAGAGAAGCTTACTAACATTAATCAAGATTGATCAAGAAAGTGTGTTTTAGGTCACCCTTGAGCATGAGTTATTACAACTAGTCTTAGCATCAACTTGTCAAGTGAAAAATCAAACCCTAAAAGACATTCAATTCACCCTTCAAGCAAAAATAATCATCCCAAGAGAGGTACACATAGCTCAAGTACTCTAATATACCAAGAGAAAAAAAAAGAATCGATGTTTTAGCTCGTGTCCATATTTTACAAATGAGACGAGGTTGTCATTATTTATATAATGACATAAAATAACAATAAAAATGTACAATTAAGCTCCACCAAGTGTAAGGTGAGCCAAAAAAGGAGGACGCCATGCCCTAACTAACTTCAATAGATGTTTTTTTTTTAACATCCTCCTTTTTTAACAATGTAGGCTTCTTCTTTAAGAAATGAACATCATGGGTTTGGAGACCAAGAGGAGTGGTTTTATATCAAAACAATAGCTTTAAGTGAGCAAAATGAGGTGTGCTAAGATGGGTATGACAATTCTTACACACACAATCACCTCTACAAAGCAAAACATGACTGTGGCCATGTGTCCCAATGATTTGTCTCAAGGGTACTGGATACCCACCCAAAGGGTAGCTAGCAGAGCCATAAGGCCAACACGTATGTGGTGGAAACCAAGGGGACATGCCATGACCTGACTAAGGGTAATTAGCCCCAAAATCAACACTCTACACAATATAGCCCCAATACTTGGCCTTTACAAAAGAAAAATAAACCCCTAACTCTGGTACATTTGGAAGGAATGCTTTAGACACTTTGAGCCGTAACACTAGGAACATGTGTGTATTTGAAAGAAACCTAATAGATGTTGAATAGAAAATAAAACAATACATTGAGGAAGCCCAACGTTTGTGAAAAGGAAAACCAAACTAGAAAAGGGACACTTGAAAGCTTTGTGAAGGACGCTAAATAGCTAAGAGAAAGAAGCCAAAAGTCAACATTTACAGTTGGACAAAAAACGATAATGTATGGACATGTTTCATTTTGAAGGGAAGAATTTATAGTCTCATGATGTGTGTGTGTGTGTAGGATATAAACCCAAAGAACGAAACCGAATAATTGGAAAAGGGACACTTAAAAACTTTGTTAAGGAAGCTGAATAGATGAGAGAAAGAAGTCAGAAGTCAACTGTTTTTTTTAATTAGTTCAAAATTCTATTAAAACTAAAGAAAATTTACAGAACTATAGAAAGTCTGATGACTTCTGAGAGAGGAATCAAATATTTGTTGAAGACCCAATTGCCGTAGAGTCTTAAACCATCTAAGATAATTGTCCAACTGCTAAACAAGCTACAACTAGCTAAGAGTTCTAGGCTAGATACTTCTCCCATAGGTTACGGGTTATGACCTTGAAAACCAGAGCAAAATGCAACAAAATTGCTTGCAAAAAACTAGACCAACCTTAGAAGACATGCAACAATGATCGTAGTTAATCATCATCTGAAATTAAGATATGAGGAGAGGCTTACTAATCAGCACCTGAAGGTTCCGACTTGTCCTTCGACGTCTTGCCTTGATGACATGCTTGCGGGTGGCATCGAATGCCCATTTGAGTAGCCAAAGGATTTGACGGGGGTGTCCTACTGAAGGTCTTGCCAATCAATTCCCTAGCTAGGGCGTTCATCTTTGCATTGAGACACTCGTCCGCTTCTAGTTGGGCTTGGGAGAGCCGGCACAACTAACCTTTAAAAAGAATGAAACAAGCTTCCAAGTTTAAACCCTCTGGGTCATTTTCAAATTTACCTTGAGCATAGTCAGATAATGCTTGCCCTAATCGAGACTTCACATTCCAAAAAAGGCCTAGATTCTTTGTATGACGTGTCTCTCGAGTTCCCGTGGAGCATGAGTCCTCAACATTTGTCGAAATTCTTTGATCAATTTGTCTGGTGTGGGATTTCGACCATGATTGCGAATACGAGCTTCCATATTTGAGTTGCGCTCCTTAACAATAGGATGAACTAGATTGTCATAGCAGGCCTGCGCTTTTTCCTTGTCCTGAATTGCTCGAGGCATATGCAAGTGACAAGGTTTTGTTGCAGTTTTTTGCTCTGTTCTTTTGGTGCGAACTATTGTGTGAATAGAGACTTGGAGATCACGAACGGAGGGAGAGCGCGAACAAGGCAATAATTGATGAGAGAAGAGCTTAACAAAAGACCAACATAGGAAGCTTCCATAATAGGCTCTATGAAAACGTTTACGTTTGCTCTGCATGATAAGCAACCACATCATGATTTGGTCTGCAACGGTACAATGGCTGGGACGAAGCTTAGTTTCCATGATTGTCTGGGCTATGGAGGATCTGAACTAGGGAGAGTCAAATAGAGGATTGCTAGTTCGTGCGACTGAGTCCATGTTGTCAATTCTTGCCATAATAAAAATGAATAGTGCACTATGCCATCCAAGAGATGGAGGGACAAGCGCGAGCATATATGGCTTGCCTTGAAGGACTCCTTGTGTCTCATTCATAATCAAGCCACAGGGCAATGCATGGAACCACACCCACCGTGGGGAGACATATCTTTATTGTTTATACATTGACATTCTTCTTTGAGGGTGGAAAGGGGAATCGAAGACCACTCGTGATTGAAATCTTGATGATACATATCCACTCTCCAATTGGCAAGCTTGTATGCAAGCTTATTGGCTTCTCTTCTTACATGATGAGGAAGAATAGTAACGTCCTTGTTCAGAGTTGAGGAAAGGACTTCCAGTTTGGCTACTAATCTCCCACTAGGAGCAACATTACAGATTTTAGATCCGTTAAGGATTCAAGCAAGATTTTGAATCATCATATTAGAGTCCCCTTCCACAATGAGTTTATCATACCCTTATTGGTTGGCAATTTGGATGCCCTCATTCATAGCATGAAGCTAAGCTACATTGTTTCAGGTGGAGCCCCTCAAGCTAGTGAAAATGCAAAGAATTTTCCCCTTGTGGTTACGAAAGACATCCCCATAGCCATTTGGTCCTGGATTCCCTTTGCTGGCTTTATCAAAATTGAGTTTTATATAACCCAGATTTGGAGGGGACCACGAGAGGGGGCTTGCAGAAGGATGAAGAGGGATTAGGAGACTACGAGATGCCGAAGTGGGCAGAAAGCCTCGAGCTCGAAGGATAGAGCAGTCTTCACACTTGCAGTTCCAGTCCTCTGAAGTCCAAGGTTTCAGCAGAGTACTTTCATGAATGACAGATTGAATGTTTTTCCAAACTTGATTCGATGGAAGAGCATAGTCCCTGAAGATTTGTCTGTTCCTTTCTTTCCAGGTTTCCTAGAGGAGGAAGCCGGGGAAGAGTCGCAAGGTGTGATTACTAATATTATTGTTTGAGATCTAAGTGCGCTAATCGGTAATGGTGTCTTTTATACTGCCTCTATCTTGTTCGTGTTGTCTAAAGATGCTTGTTCCTTGGTCCCATAACTCATTGCTGAAGGGACAAGAATTTAAAAGATGCTCCATATCCTCAAAATAATTACCATAGAGAACACATTTAGATGCTCCCTCAAAGCCTCGCTTGATAAGAAGGTCCTAGGTGAGAATTTTGCCTAAAGTAGTGAGCCAGAGAATGGTGGAGACCTTTGGCCAGAGATCTTGAGTCCATATTTATTTCCATAGCCGTTCCCTGCGATCATTGTTGAAATTAGCTTGCAAGGAATAAGCTTCTTTGAGATTGAAGGTACCTTTATTTTGATAGCCCCATTTGAGAACATCCTCGTCATCATGATTAGCGATTTTCTGGGATAGAAGTTCCTTCCATAAATCCTTTCAGGAGAACTCTAGGTGGGGATTGTGCCAGAAGGGTTTATCCTGCCAAGTGTGCCAATGGTTATTGATTGCTTAAGAGGCCCAAAAGTGAGAAACCAAGGGTCCATTTGAGATGAGAGTGGTTGCTTGAAGGGTTTCATTGTATGGGAGGTTACTAAGTTTTGGGCACTAATGTCAAACATCTACCCAGAGGAGCACTGTTTGCCCATTGCGAATTTCCCAAAATGTGTGCTATTGAATCAAAGTTTTATTCTGCCAAGCCGCATTCCAAATCAGTGAATCAGTGCTGTTGCCTTGAAGGCGGATGAGATCATGATGAGCAGTGTTAGGAGCATATTTTTCGTTTCCAAACCTGAGCCCAAAGAGCATCAGGAGTGGTGAGCCATCTCCACCAGATTTTTGCAGACTGGGCTTTGAGCTCAATTTCGGGGTCCGATTACCTAGTCCCCCTTGTAGTGTTGGTCTATAGATTTTATTCCAAGCCACCAATACCCACTTGTGACCTTTCTCTTTGGATCCTTCCCTCAGAAAAGTTCTTTGAAGATTCTGAATATCATTCAGGACCTTGTCAGAGGTCAACTGTTACTTAAGGTTGAAATGACAATTTATAGACATTTTTATTTCAAAGTTAAGTAGGTCGCGAGATAGACACCTAATAATCATGCCTTCGGTGGCAAATGTTTGTTTGTATCCAATATATTGTAATTGCAGTTTTGGAAAATTTTCCTTTCTCTTTGGAAAGCCATTTTGTAGCTTGAGCAATTTGTCTCTTTTGTTTGACCTTCAATTTTGTATAACTTAAGCAAATTTTCTCCTATGGTTGACTAATCTGGTTTTCTCAGATTCTGGCATATTGTATTTGCAGTGGTGAAAATTCTCCCTTGATCTTTCGAAATCCATTTTGCAGCTTGAGATAATGTCTCATTTGGTTGATCTTAAATTGGTGCTTTCTACCAGCATGGCTTGGCAATACCCCCTCTTAAATTAAAGTCAATAAATATTGTATCATCTATTAGAATTGTAGATTCCTTAGATTAATGCCTTTCTAATTATCAAAAAGTTACAAAGGCATCACGGGGTTCTTTTCAAGCATATCATCTACCACATTTCAAATGGCAAAATTACCTTGTAGGGTTGTGTTACAGTACTTGGCCTACGATGAAGTTGTTAGGAATGATTGAAAGTCCCTTAATCATAGCTTCCGTAGTCGTCCCTAGCCCAGCCTGCAAACATAATTGAGCCATAAACATGATTGAAAACAATAAAGAAAATTTGAAAATCACAAATATTTTTGTTCAAATAAATTGATGTTCTAGTATCTCTGATTCCTTTTCTTCCGCTGCTTCCATCCTCTACCCTAAACAATAAATCATCAATACAAAACTTTGAGCAAAACAATGCATCCCATATAACGCTCTAGAATTTATGTTATACTAGAAACCATGTCTCAAACATTTAATGTATTTTTACGTCGTAAGGCGTTTCAACAAGTGGAAACTACTCTCCGAATTTAATGCTGTTTTTTTTACATCCGTCGATATTTTTCGTCCGACGATTCGATTAATCTCCATCATTGATCAGGGTCGGTGCCAAGGTTCAGTGCACAGTAGTGGTTGTGGTTGAAGCATCAAATACAAAGACAGTAATCACAGTAGTCGCAGAGGTGAGAGCATAAGATCCAGCAGATCCAGTTTTTGCACAGTCCAGTCCGCCATTGTTGTTGCTGCTATCGGTAAGGTTGTTGTTTTGAATCATTGGTATTGCAACTGCGTGCACGATTTTGACCAGAAGAAAACTTCAGAAAGAGGGACGTTTGAGTTGATGCTTAGTCCACACTGAAGAGGAGTTCCAGGTCCATTTAGGACGCTTAGGACAAGCTATTCCTTTCGACATACAGTTTCTTGAAGTTTTTATTGTGTAGAATGGTTGGGTGCAGCATCCGAGCTGTCTGGATCCTCAACAATGTCGACAATGTTTCTTTTCCAGGTAAGAACGAATTCAAACCGCCATCAAATTCTTCTCACTTCCATCTTATTTTAGGTCTCCTAGGGTTTCAAAACTCGATTCTAATGGTTCAAAACTATGATGAAGACCAGCCCATCGCCATTGAAATTCTTTGGGGCATTCATATACCCTGTTGGTCATTGATCCTCAACCCTTCCTTAAGGGTTTTACTCTGCAAACAACGGGAACAGTAGGATTTGGAGGTGAAAACATAAAGGTTTTTGTTTTGGCACCTGATTATGCAGAAATGTACTGGGTTTAACACTAGTCTTGGGTTTCTGAGTTTGGAATCCTGAAGACATTTGTCTTTCGATGTGGGGAAGGGGGTGAAAAAGAAGAAGTGTTTATATGTAGTTAACTGTAGATTAATTTTGCAGGTTGTAGGAATTGATCTGTATTCTGGGTTTTTAAGATTGAAACAATGGAAGTTACAGTGTATCGAGGAGGGAATGTAGTGAATGCGGAGGAACTGGTATTCGGCCACACGATCGGGAACCCATCCGACGGCCACAAAAATTCAAATCTGATGGATAAATAAATAAATAAATGGTCAACAATAGTAGCAGAGGCAAGCGGCCTAACCAGGGGTAGAGTCGGCCGATAGCAACAGCATGGCCCAGGGGACCTCAGTTTAACCATGGGTTAAGGTCCAATGAAAGATGAAGAAGTCGCAGGCCGGGGACTCCGGCTGCGTGAAGCAACAAGAACAACGAGATGGAAGAAGTGGATGTCTGTCTTTTTGATGTTTTTGTTTTCTCAAATACTCAAATTTTGAATTGGGATTCCAATAGATCATCGGTCAGAGATGGCAGGAGAAGTGATGGGGGTGCCAGATTTGGAGATGGATTTGGTGGAAGGAGGAGGAGATGGGGGGGATGTTGTGGTTGTGGAATCGTGCATGGAATTGGTGAACGAGATATCGAGTATTGGGGAATGCAGGAATTATTTGAAGAAGGAAGCCGCTAATCTGGTTAGAAGGCTTAAGTTATTGACACCCATGTTTGAAGAACTCAGGGAAATGAAGGACCCCCTTCCTCAGGAGAATATCCTGCAGGCCTTACACTCTCTGCGCTCAGCTCTCAAACATGCTGGGGAGATCCTCAAGTTTGGCCATGATGGCAGCAAGCTGTTCATGGTACTGTAATTCCTCTACCTTCAATTTTTGTTATTATTGAATTCCATCTTTAGAATTTCAGAATAGAATCCGTTCAGTCAGATTTAGATTCTTAGAACAAAATCATAATATGATTGATATTGTGCAATGGGTCGATGGGATTCAACCCATAACTTCTGCTGCTGGAATATGTGTCTTTTGATTGCAAGATATGTGGTTGGATTTGCTCTTCTTAAATCACCCTGTATATAGGACTGGCTGTGGGAATCCACTCTTGAGTCTCAAACTTTGGCTTTGATTGGGAGGCGATGATCGAAATTGTGAGCCATGAATCAAATTCATAAGCGCCCTTCGAGGACTTGACAAGAACATGGGCGCCTAAGAAAAAACTGTGGTTTTGATGGGGTGGCGATGAAGGAAATTGTGAGCCATGAAACATATTTATAAGTCGCCTAATAAAAAACAGAGTTACAGAGGAGGAAGGGATGGCTAGGCGATGAAAAGTATAGTTACCTAGGGATTAATAGATCAGTATTATGTTGGTAGGAGACACCACTTCTTTGTGTTGTCCATTGGCATAGGGATTATAGTATGTTGCGACTCATATGTGGTTGCGGACTAACCTTCACAATCAATATGTGATCATAACTTTCACCATCTAAAATCCTTCATCTAAAATCCTTGACTTTCTGTACCTTTAAGGATTTCAGCTGTTTGATCTTTGCTATGATAAACTGAGAACGTCAGTTCCTATTACGCAAAGAGATATGTTTGAGACCTGAGCATCATCAAGTCTTTGATGATCTCCTTTTCTATGCTCATGGTTTTTGAGTTTTTTTTCCTTGGAACGATAGCAATCAGTTATTTTTTTTTGTGTAATTACAGTGATTGCATGGTCCGGCTTTGGAATAGCAGAGAGGAGAAGAAGGATCCCGGACAATGGATTTTTGAGGGAAAGGGGTTTTATTTTTGCTACTTAATGCCCCCTAAACCATGGGGGCAGGAGTGGATCTTCAGATATGCAATTGGCTGTTCAAAGCAAATATCTCCGATTTTTCCTGATATATCCAAAATTTTCTGAGTTGATCAGTTTGCCAAATTTTCCAAACTCGATTCTAATGGTTGAAATTGTTTCCACGTCTTATGCTCAACCCGGGTTCACCCAAGAAGGTATGGGGACCTTTTATTTCTCTTGCTTCCCCACCGGTCCTCAAGAATGGTGATCGTCTTGCAAAGCTGTCCTATGGGTTCCCTAAGTTGAGATTTCTCATGTAAATTGTCCTGAACTTTTGTGAAGGTTTGATTAGAATCCGCTCAAGCATTTGCAGTACATTAAGCATGAAACTTAGCTCATATTAAGTGAGGGTTTTATATTATTACGCTTTCTCTATATTTTGGCCCCATTTTTTTCCAATCTGTATATGTTGCTTCAATTAGCTCATTGAAGTTTAAAAGATGAGAGAGCAAATCACATATATTGTAGAGAAATGTCTGGCACTCTGCTTTATATTCTCCATAAAATTGTTTGAATCGCATTTTGGTGCTCAAACTCTCTTCTGGAATAATTTGTATCAAGTTTTGATGTTGGAGTTCTTGCTGTTAGTGAGGAGTTCCTCTTTATGACTGCTTAAATTTTGGTATCCATCTGAAATTTATTCTAATTCATTGTCACCAGATTTGAACCCTAATTTTGTTGATAATTGCAAGAGGAGCCCTTCTTTATGATTGTTTAAATTTTGGTATTCATCTAAAATTTCTTCTACTATTTAAATTTTGGTATTCATCTGAGATTTGTTCTTGTTCATTTTCACCAGGATTTGAACACCAGTTTTATTTATAACTACAAGCATGCTAGAATATATGTAGTTTTCTTTCTGTAAGAGGGATTTCCTCCATTACAATTACAGGCTTATCGATTTAAGGGCTATTCGAATCTAGCTCTCAAAATCTCGCTAGGAATAGTGACTCTATTGTCTATTTTGATGCAGGGATTGGCAAATAAGTTTATAGAGACGTTCTAGAGTCCGTGAGTGGCTCTATAGACTAAAGGACAGACCTACTTTAATTCCATAAACATCCATTTTCTAAGAATATTTTGCAGGGTTGCTTTTAGTATTATTTGTTGATTTTTTTAATCCTTTGATTTTAGATTTTGAAAATCTGTTCCTAGTATTTGTTGACTTCGATTTTTTCAATATTATAGATGGGAAACCGTATGGATCAACTTGTAACATGGTTGCAATAAGATCTTTTATTACAATTGATTTCTGTAAAGCTGTAGTGGCACACTAGCTTTACGTTTTCTAAGAGTCTCTGTTGTTTTACAGATGAGGGACATTTATTTTTTGGTAGAAGGACAATAAAAACACACCTCCTCAATGAAACACCTCAAGTTTGACAACATAGTTTTTAATAAAATAGCTCTGTCTTTATTAAACGGCAACCAACTTAGGTACATGCCTAAACTTCTAAACCTTTTCTCCAGTGTCTAAAAACTCATCACGTGCATCTCATTATATCTCCATTTGCTAATGATATTCATTATTCCATATGATATGATGATAAGTAGATTACACAGTTTCTAAAATTATTAATGAAACTAATAGTAGATAAAGGTTACAGGTTTTTGGAGATTCCTAGGTAGTCATAAATGGTAAATACAAAATTAATAATCTGGTTCTGAGTCCTGAGTTTGATCAGGTGAAATGAATGGTAGAAGCCTTCAACTGTATCTCTTTCTTCCATGTGTATGGAGAGCTTAATTCTTAGGCTTATGAGTATTTCCAAATAAGGTTTGCTGGTAGCTGCCAACAGCTGGGTGGTATAAAAAGTCAAAGAAGGATTGTGCTGGATGAAAGCAATACCACAGTGCTTGAGCCTACTCTTCTTTTGAATGTTATACATATATTTTCTCTGTTCATAGCTCAAGACTAGTTTCCTTGAATAGTTTAGTACCCTTGCACTATACAGTATGTAGAGGGAATTTAAAGTGTAATAGTCAATAATTAAGAGACATTTTTTACTTTTTGGCTGAAGATGTAGTCAAGAAATATGATTGGTATCAAGAGGTTATGAAGGCCTCATTTTGATAAAGATATCATATAGATCCATAGAATCTATATACATCTATTCTATATAATTTTCATTTTATTTTAAAGAAATTATGATTTTTTTTCCTAAAAAACAAATTACATAATTAATAAAATAATCAAACAGTCGGTCTTTAATATACTAAATCTTGAAAAGGAAACAACTATCTTAGATACATGATTATAAACTCTAAATCTTTTTCTCCAAAGTAAAGACTCTTCACATGCATGGCTTTATATGTCCACTCGATAATAATTAATAAATCTTGAAAAGTAATTAATTAGTAAAGACTCTTCACATGCATTGCTTCAGTAAGAGCTAATTTCTTGTAAGTGGGAAGACTGAATGCTTCAGTTCAGGTGTAAACATCTAGATTTTCCTAAATTTAGCGGGGCTAAGCTGAAGTGCTTTAAAAATATAGTACTGCTCTTTCCTGCAGTCGGCAAAACAATGTTTCCTACTTTCTCAGTACAGTATGCTTTTTAAATATAGGACTGTTCTTTAGTAGACTCGGCAAAATTAAGTGTTTTCTACTTTCTCAGAACAGTTTGCTCTCCTAAGAAAGCAAACGGAGAATTCCAATTGAATGTCTTAACATGGGCGCCTTCATTACTTGCAGTTCCCCTCTTCCTTCTTTAAACTCCTCGAGGCTATTATTTGTTCTGCAATTTGTCCCTTTGTCAGAGAATTGCTTTGAGCGGACATTCTTCGTATTAATTTCTAAGCCGGTCCTCAACAATGATGATTTTATTTACTAAAATTTGTGGTTCAACACTCCAAATTGTCTTTCTTGTTGTATATGTCCACATCTCCTTGCTTAACTTGCAACACGGCGTTTTTTATTGCACCCCTAGGTATTAATTTATTTGAGTAACTCTCTTTTATTGAATAATTGAGCTAACATGGTCCTATTCATTACTTTGCTACGAAGAGTATGTATCTTATCCCTCTCTATGTTCATACTTCATAGTTATTTTACTTTCATGATTTACTCATATTTAGTAGAAAGTCTTTTCTTCTGTGCATTTAGACTTTTAAGTAAATCACATCATTTGTTCTTTTCTTCCTTGTCAAGTTCAATATTATTTGGTATAGAGCTATATCAGGGGTTTTTAGAAATGTCTTAGTTATACACTTACTTCATAGCTTTTGTCAACAATACATGGGTAGTCTATACCTCAGCTTTCCAAGTGCAATTATTAGGGGATCAAATTTTCAAGGGTGGATAGATAATGGTTGGCATCTGTCAATGAGGAAACTGTTATAACTTTTATTTTGAACAGAACAGTATTCGGAAATTATAGTTATTCTGCAAGTAAAAAATTTGTATAAACTCTAAGAAAGATAAGGATACAAAAAACCAAATTTTATTAATAAATTGGAATTTGACAATCATTAGAATAAGGAACAAGATAGTAGATAGATCCATAAATTTATGCAATGTTACTTGATTGTAACATAAGAACTACAAAAACTAACAATCCATTCTCATTTGGATGAGAGAAGAATACATGTTGATAATGTAATGGCCAATTATGTGAAGAATATAATGTCTTGTTGTATATGTCCACATCTCCTTGCTTTGCTTGCAACACAGCGTTCTTTTATTGCACCCCTAGGTACAATTGCTAGTAGGTACTTGCTTGAAGCTTAATAGCCCTCTGCTTTTGCTGTCCTCGACATATCTATCATTATTGTTATTCTTATCATCCACCGCATCAATCTCATTTCAGTCAACACTGTATAGCAGGGGCATGGTATTGACTCTTGAGATTATAACTTGATAAGAAATGCATTAAAACTGAAACAATAATGGTAGAAGAAAGTAAATTTGCTTAAAGGCAACCTGATAATGGATGTGGTTATTAGTTTTAAAGAAATTTAATTGCGGAAGATATTCTATTTTGTATTATTATTGTTATCACCCCTTCCGAAGATGTTGTTCCTCCTATTAGGGATGTCATTGATGTATTTGTTCATGTAAATTCTTGAGGTAAAACCTCCGTTGTAAGTCGGGTCAATAGTACCCACAAAAGTATTATTAAAATGTATTTTTGAGTCTTCCAAGGCAAGTCGGCCCTGACAGCAAGGAGAAGTAGGCCCAGTTGGGTTATTAGGCCTCTTAGCTGATTGATATAAATAGGATAGGCACCTCCCTCATTTGGACAAGTAGAACACTCAAGAAGTTGCGCTAGAGAGAGGAGTAGTCCATCTGGGAGAGAGGAAGCAGTCCAGTATTATTCTTGGGGTCTTATAAATCTTATTCTTTGGGTCTTACATTGTACTTGGTTGAATTCTATATCGAGGAAGTTTTGTTGGATTTTCTTCCCCATGAGGGTTTCCCAAGATAAATCTCTGTGTTTTTTTGTGTGGTCATGCTTGTCTTTCTTTCAGTGATCCTTTTGTACATGGTTATGATGATAAATGTTTTTAGATCTTGTATAACCATTGAAACTTAACATGGTATTAGAGTCACCCTGAAATAATTCTTTGTGCAGCCGAAACATTGCTACAATTGCAACTACTAAAGATTAGGATTTCATGCTTGAAAACCCTAGAAGACAAAATCTGGTCATTTGGGACTTTCACTATAACTCGAGATTGGAGAAGGCTCAGGAGCGGAAACTTTTACAGGTCGAAGATGAAATCTTGTTGTACCTTGTGTTTGAATTTCAGCCACATATTCGCTATACTTTATGAGATATGATTCCTCAAAATTAGGGTTTTAGCCTTCTCCAAAATCTAGTCTCAAACAGGAGACCTAGGGAGAATTGCTATATCTCAGGCTAGGAAGGTCCAAATCGAATTTTGTAAATATTGCATATAGGGCACAGAATGTAGTTTTGTATTCCTAGTTTTAGACCCAAAAGATGAAACAGTGACATGTGGCAGTTTGTACAAGTTCGCTATGCTGAACAGTCCTAAAACAAGTCACCTTGGGAAACTTGGCATAAGTCCCACTTGGAGAATCCAATTCCGCTCTAATTTGTGGGGTTGGAAAGAAGACAGACAAGGATACCTCAGGACGATGTTTCAGACCTTTAGGAGTAGAAACTTCGAAGATAGAGAAGAAACAATATCAGGCTATTTCGTAGAAGAAATTGAAGAAACTAGGGCTTCCTGTTTCGGGCACTTCCCTCCATCGATTAGTTGAAAAAGGAGGACTATCAAACTCGCTCTAGGAGGGCACATATTTCTATGTAAGAAGTTTCTCATTTTGTGGATTTTCAATTTTTGACCTAATACTGCCGCCAGGGAAAATTAGGGCATCAAATATTTTGCAGTTCTCTCCACAGTTTTGGGAAAATAAGTATGTTGCTCAACTCACCTTGAGGAGGCGCATCTTTATATCGAATCAAATTTGAATGATACCTAAGTTGAGAAATTAGGGTTTCTCTATCAAACCCTAGGTCCACAAGAAGCAGTCTTCCAGAAAAGCTTTCAAGCAAGCATCAAATTGAAGCAATTTCATTGGTAAGTTATATCCTCTTTATTTCCATTTGAGATTTTCATTTTTATCATGATGACAGACAATACCAAGCTTGGAGCTGAGAACTCCCGAACATGGAAGTATAGAGTGCTTCTCAGACCTGAAGAAGCATGACTTGGAGAACTATGACAAACAAGAAGCTGCAGATCCAGATTCCAAAGGGAGATGAAGACAAAGCACAAGAAGGACTTAGTCAAAGCCAAGAGGATTATTTTCGTCTCCATTAGATCTCACATGTATCATCCTTGAAAGACTCCCAAGGATATGTTCGATGCAATGACCAACTTGTATGAAGGAAATAATATCAACATGAAGATGACCTTGAGAACTCAACTCAAGGATGTGAAGATGCAAATGTCAGAAATCATTCAATCTTACTTCTAAAAGATCTCTCACAGCAAGAGTCAACTAGAAGCCATTGAAGACAATGTTGAAGAAAAGAAAGTGGAGATTAAAACCTTGAATGGGCTCCCAAGTTCATGTGATTCATTCATTCAAGGAATATGCGCAAGAAGGAAGTTTATATCTTTCAACAGACTATGGAAAGAATGCACACAATAAGAGAAGATGGGAGCTCTCACAGTTCACTAGAAGAAATCATAGAAAGGAGGACCATCGTCACAACAGAAGACAAAAGGAATTCAGATGAGATCCTGTTAGACACTGAGAGGGGGGGTGAATCAGTGTAAAGCCAATTTTAAAACTTTTCTTAGCTTGTCATAGTTAACTACCAATTCATCATTCCACTAGTCTACCAATTTCATAATCATTTCATAAACATCTTTCACTTCATTAACCACATAGCATAAGCATTTGAATCATCAAGAACCATAACACAACAGAACACAACACCATATAATTTTGTAATTTTTTTGTATTAGTTTTGGTCCGGCTACAACCGTTAGGTAAAATCAGCACCTATTGATACAAAGAGTACTTACTCTGCATCCAGAACCTTGCCTGGTTTTCTTAGACCCTGCTAAGAAGGGTTTGAGGTATCCTAACCTCAAAAGCAAGACAAGCTTGCTTTTACAATTAAAGCTCATTGTCTCAACATATTCATCACACACATATATCACTGTCAAGTGCACTCACTGCCACATCATTTTTCTGTCCACCTCATCACTGTCATATTAAACATCACTACTGCTGGTCATCTACTGCTGCAACACTCTTCTGCTCATCACTCTTTGCGATCTGCTTATCAATACTATTGGTCAAGCTGCTCATCAACTTTGCTCATTAATCATTGCTGGTCAAGCTTGCTTTTACAATTAAAGCTCACTGTCTCAACATATTCATCACACACATATATCACTGTCAAGTGCACTCACTGCCACATCATTTTTCTGTCCACCTCATCATTGTCATATTAAACATCACTACTGCTGGTCATCTACTGCTGCAACACTCTTCTGCTCATCACTCTTTGCGATCTGCTTATCAATACTACTGGTCAAGCTGCTCATCAACTTTGCTCATTAATCATTGCTGGTCAAACTGGTCATCGTACTGCCTTATGAACAATCCATTGTCAACTGTCCAAATCACTGTCAGCTGCCCATAACACAGTCAACTCAATCAACTACAATCATTCTCCTCAAACGACTGTACACCGCTTATAAGCCCTTGCCAATTTTTGCAACTGCTCAAATTGGTTCAACTGCTAATCTTCTCAACTTACTTAATCATCACTTGTCAATGCACAGACTGTCATCATCTGAAAAGGTACAGGACTATGTCTTGGAGAGTACTCCAACCCTTAAGTACTGGTCATAGTTCATCTGAGTAAGATAACAGAAGATGCTTGCAAAAAGGAGTACTTACTTGAAGCTGCTCATTACTTACTCTGGTCTTTGTGACTGGACATGCGATTACTGTCTTCATGCCTTTGAATGCCTTCTGTGGTGTTGTCCTTTGGATGCTTCGAACACTGCTTAGTGCACTTTGACTGGCTCATCTACAGAATATCACTGAGATATTCACCTCATGTTGCTTGGGTGGAGGCTTGTTTAAAGCTCCAACATTCTTCAGTCTCTATTACTACAATGCTTCATTGCTTTGCTAAAGAGGACACTCTGGTTAGGATGCCTTCAACAATCAAATCTTTCTTCACTGTGCTACCTCAGAAATCGAGAGTTCAGAGCTGCTAGAGACTCAGATATTACACTAGCTTCCATTGCAATAATCAATCACACCTTTTGATGAAAGTTTAATACAGGCTGTGGATTGCCTTTTTATATCATACTTCTTTCACGTTAATGATTGTTCCTTTGTTTTCCTTTGTCTTTCCTATGCATGCCCAAGATAGATCTCCCTTTATCCTCCAAATATGCTTATGATGTGGTTATCTTATCCACTCAAAGAAGGCCTAGATACTGTTCCTTAGTTCATCTTGACTTGCAAATAAACCAAAAAAATAAAATACTCCAGCTGTAACCCTTGTTTCCAGAATTAGGGCTACAAAAATTGTGTCTTTGTGGAAGAACTCAAGGTTGAAAAGGGCCCCAAGCAAGACGACTAGGTCTCAGATATTAAGCATCACCTCAGACTGTAAAAGCTGTCTTCTTAAGCTGTGCATGCACTTTGTGTCACTGTTCATACCTGATCATCATGGCTTGCATCATAATAAGGTATTGCATTCTTCACCAAGGTTGTAGCAGCCTTATCCCTCTCTTCTTATCTTCAGTCAAATTATGAAGGTCTTCTTAAGCTGTCATCATTCATCTCAGTCCAATTATTCTTCTGTAGATATCTTTGTCTTCAGACTATTGGACAGTCAATCATGTCAATTCTGTTGTTCATGTCTTCAACTGTCTACACATGTCAAAAGTCTGTTCATATCCATCAAGACAACTGCCTGTCACAATCTACTTGTCCACTGCATAATCATGTCACTTCTCAATCATCCTGATCTGTCCTCTGCTCATAAATATATGTGCTTATGTCAACCTCATCAATTCTGTCAGGTCATTTTTTTGTCTGTTCATCAAGATCATGTCACAGCTGTCATCAAGTCTTTGCCAAGCCACCACAGATTATGTTCATTACTTCAAGTGTCTGCCTATTATTGCCAAGTCAACAAGGTCTGCTCATGTCTGTCATATCAAAACAGTCTGATCATATGTGTCCTATCAACAGTCTTCTTATGTCTGTCACATCAACATAGTCTGCTCAAGTCATCAGGATTTGCTCTTGTCATGTCCAATCCAAAGGTGTATACAGGCATTTACAGCCCATCTGAAATTACTCAGTAGCTTCCACAGTGAGCCCAGAGAAAGAGAAGAGAAAAAAATTTCATAGCGACTTTGGCTGCCATAGACCATAACCCCAACAATATATTTCTTCACTGTGGCTCCATCAGCAGGTCCACTCCCAAAATTAATGTCATCTTCTACCACCGAAATTCTACTTCATCATCTTACTGTGGCAAAGACATATCAGACTTCAAAAGCTTGTGTCTGCTGCTTATTACTGCTCCCAAATTTAGGGCATCCACAAATTGGGGTTCCACCGAAAAACAAAAGGACTTTACTGCTGCAAAAATTCGGGCTTGCAAACAAATTCAGCGAAAAAAAAATTTGCAGTCATTGCTGCCACTGCTCCTTCACCCAAAAAACAGTCTGCTACTCCCATATGCTGTTAAACACTAACCCCAAGCAAGCCCAAAATTGGGCTGCCAAAAAGAAAACACAGAATTTCTCCCAAAAAAAATTCGGTTCTGCTCCTTCTGCGGCTGCCTCAGAGACCCATAAAAACAGTTGTTAAGGAGATATATCTCATTATAAGATGGAGAATCTTGAATTGCAATTAAACATCCCTCTGCAAGGAACTTGATGTGCTATACTTAAAATATTACGCTAGATATTAGTGAGTTACACTGCCTCAATCCAATAAATGCATCTGTGTTAGAGCTGGGAAAAATATACTTGAAATTTTTAAAAGGATTCTGGGTGCTTTGGACTATTAGTATGAACAACATATGGCAACACAGGACTTGTAGCTCTGAGATAACTGCACAGGGTAACTGGCAGGGCCTATTTGTGGAGAATATCATAATTTATACGTCAAATGGATTTGATTGAACTTATGTTAACTCGTCAAATAACTGAAGATCGTGACGTGCCCCTGGAAATGCATGTTCTCATTAATAGAACTGTAAATGTAGTATTTATTTATGAGTTTCTCTAAATTAATCTCTTAAAACGAAATAAAAGAATTTGCCTAGTTAGTCAATGAACAAATAAATTCTCTACCAGGTCAAGTGGTGGAAAACATAATTCGGAAAACGTGTCTTACACAATTTGGATCTCCAACGATGCAACATTAATTACCTTCTTTAATTCAAATTCGCTCATGATTTGTGTACTCCACCTAGAAGCATAAGTAACATTGCATGCTTGATCTTTTGATGGTGCAATACTTGCCACCAATTTATTAAAGAAACCCATGGTGCCTTTCAGTTTTTGGATCTTGTCTATTTCTTTCATCTGTCCATATAAAGACCTCAAGACGTACCTTAACACGCTATATTGCTTACACAATAATGTATCTCTGATATTTAAAACATCATTTTGAAAATAGACAATTTTAGACAATTTATAATAATATATACCCTAACAACCAAAAAAAAAAATGGGCTCTTCTTCAAAGAGAATCATTTTCTTAGCCGAAAACTTTTATGAGTGGCTTAAAAAGGCACTCTACATACCTGCAAAAAATAAACCTTTGTCCTTAAAGGTGCAAATATGCATCAATAGAATGGGATTATTATGAGATAATATTAAGTAGAGCTCCCAAAGCAAAAAGAAAAAAAGACAATGGCACAACACTTTGCGATTGTGTCATTCTAAAAGTGAGTGGACATCACAAAAGGTATTTAGGTTCTATTTTTATTATTTTTAATTGGAGGCTCAATAACAAAATGGGTTGTTGAGGTTAGAGGCATTCCATCCTGCAACTTGTGGTGCTTTCAAAGTAAGTGTAAAATATCAAAATCCAAGAGGCATAAACTTTGAAACAGCATACCTTGAGCAGGTCTGGGAATTAAGCTCACAGCTAGGGGTATAATTGTTCTGTGTTATTGAAGAAAAGAAATATTAGACGAATTATGTGTAACAAGGAATAAGTTAATGCCCCTCCCTCTTTCCCAAAATATCTAGATGGAAGGTAACTCAAATGTCAACCACAATATTAGTTGGTAGCAACCCAACACGGCTCAACAGAACTAGATCTAGAGGTCTTGGAAAGAACTTCCACCTTGAAACAATTTGTTCAAACCAAATGAGCTAACTTATTGGGCTAGTTATAAATTGCAATTTCATCATGGATATTAAGCTGGCAATGCTCTTCCCAAATCTACGTGTGGAGATGTTTTCTACATGTTTTATTGAAAAAAAAAAATAGGCAAGACAAGTTATAATGTGTATTGATGTTTCATCAATTTGTTTTCAGAAAGATAGTAAGCTACGTGTTGTTGCTATGGGCCAAATGGAGTTTCTTTATACTTAACACCCAAGGCAAGGTGCATGTAACATCTTTAGGCACTTGCAACAACTACACACAGATTAGTATGATGTTGCAATGGTGGTCGCACCCATGATCAAAGACCATGAAAGCATGCAGGCAGATGGCTATAGAGATTAATTGCCAATCTCCTATAAAGATGGAACCTCACTCCATATTTTGCTGCTATAATCTTATGTTTATGTTTTCCATCTTAGATGTTTTACGCAACTTTTGTATGCGAGTAAAATTAATATAGTTATACAGTACAACTTCTTAGATTGCACATAAATACCAAGGAAACAAAGATTTAGAATTCATATACAACATGACATTTTATTCAGATCTCAGAGGATCTAAAGCCTTCATCAGTTATTATAAAATACTCTACATAGGCTAGAAACCCACTCTCTCCCTTGACACAATCTATGGTCCCTAGGGCCAAAGCTCCTTCTCATTCAATACAAGGCAATTTATGCATATGCTTGGAAGTCAAATTGTCATCATTAAACTGAATCATTGCATCATCTCCACCAACAATGTCAGGCTGCAAGACGATCTAATAGAAGGGAAATTATGGCGACCTTGCTAGTAACAATGCCCATATGTTTTCCCACTTTAATTTTCAAATCATATTCTCTTGAATTCATGTGATCCAATGTAAGTTGTTGATCGAACCAAAACATAATTGGAGCTCCTTTTCCCTCTAATGTGATCACAATGATGTGGTCCCAAAACCAATCCATCATGTCGACTAAGCCATTCGATAAGAGTCTCAAGTCAACATACCAATGTCTTAGTCAAGAATCATTATTATAGCTCATGGACAAAAATACTTTGACCAATCTTTGACTGAGGGCAAGGAGTGAGCCAAATTGAATCCATGATGATGGTGCCACATTAGTACTTTATGGATACGTTAAAATTGCTTAAAGAAATGACCACATATATGGGTCATTTGTAACAATCATGAACCCAAACTCATATGTCCAACCCTTTTCTTTCATTAGGTTTCCATGCTTGTCATTTTCTTGGTACCGAAATTGCTACAACACTAGTCGTGAAACTAGACTTGGGTATTGAGCTACAATTCAAGCCTTTATCATTGCCTCATCATCAGACATCAATGACTTCACTGCTACTTTGACATTAATGACCTTAGGAGATCCCTTGAACCTATTGACATCAATGACAACTTCTGCCAACACATGCGAGAGAGAGGGTATTATCCAAGAATCACATGCTGGAGTTGATGAAGATAATTTTTATTTAGATACTACAGCTAGAAAAATATTACAAGCAGGGATATGGTGGCCCTCATTATATAGAGACTCTAGACATAATATAAATCAATGTGACAAATGCAAAAGCCTAGGTCGACCTATAAAAAGTGATGAGATGCCCTTGGTACCTTTAAGCCCAACCTTTCATTTGAAATTTGGGAAACTAACTTTATGGGGCCCTTTCCTAAGAGGGGAAAAATAACAGGAACAAGGAAATTTTACCAAATGGGTAGAGGAAGAACCAATCAACGATTGTACTAAAGTGGTAGAAACCATGTTCATAGATGAAAGCGCAATCACAAGATTTGGATGCTCCCTGACATCAATAAACAACTAAGAAACACACTTCATGAACAACACAATTAAGGTACTAATGAAAGAGTTTCTTATCGACCATCATAAGAGCTCATCATATCATCCTCAAGCAAATGGGGTAGTGGATGCTTAAAAAAACATTGTCTAGAGGTATTACCAAGATATGTAAAATCGACCAAGATGACTAGGATGACAATGTAATTGATGTCCTTTGAGCATACATGACCACTTATAAATGATCGGCTAGTCAAACTCCTTCTAGATTGGCATATGGGCAATAATCCAATTACACTTTACAACTAATGCAAATAAAAAAAGCTAGTGTTTTAAAATTCAACTAAGAAAAAGCTAAGGAAGATCAAATATATGAACTTAATAACTTAGTAGAAGAAAGAGTAGTAGCCCTCCATTATCAAGGATTCCAAAAACAAGAATAGAAGGCATGGCATGGTAAAAACCTTACAAAGAAAAAAATTGAAATAAGGAACCTTGTCCTCCTACATGATAATAAAATTAAAGGGAAACCAAAAAAACTAGAAACAACATGGCTAGGACCCTTTGTAATAGAAGATATAAAACCTAATGGGGCTATGCAATTGAGAATACTACAAGGGAAATTACTTAACAAGGTAGACAATGGTTCCCATCTCAAGAGGTACCATACTAGAAAAAAAATACGAATAATAATAATAGTAAAATAAAGCACTATGTTAAGGAAATTGGTTGAGTAACTGTTAAATGCAAAAACCTTGATCATTGTCAACCAACACAAGGAGTACCATACAAATATCATGACGGTCAATTGTATATATAATTCTTCAACAAACAAAACCAATTAATGTCAAGCAAATCAATAAGAAAACAATAAACCAAAACCAAAAGAATGATTGGAGGAGTGAAAAATTTTGAAGCGTAATTCAAACCCGACCATTCTAAAAAGTATCAAGGAAATATACATGATAAGGGATAGATTCATGGACATGACACAAATCTATGAATCATAGAAATAAGCAAAGAATGGATGTTGAAGCATACCAGAGCGATGGGCTAAAGTGAAAAATTTATAATACACAATTTTCATGAGTCACGTCATTGAAATAACCACCGAACGAAAAATCAATGCATTCAAAACTTGAAATCACCTATACATATGTAGCAATCCAATGGGAAATCACAAAAAATTGTGCAAAGGAGATCAATTTTAGTAGAAGAAAGGAATGAACACATTGTTAACCAAATTTGCAAGCAATTCCATGGAAGAGATGGACCCTAATATGAGAGGAGTTATTTCATATGGGGCCACACCTAAACCAAATATTGTTGAACCAATAACTATAAAGAGGAACAAGAAGGAATCGACAACAAAGCTAGAAATTCAGATGGATAGAATCTGGTAAGCAAAAATGGACAGGATCGACTACGACACACATTGGTATAACTACAAGAGTTGGGCGATATTCACGTGTAAGTGGAGAGATGAAATGCTAACGTTGGAGGAGGAGAAAGTCAAATCTTACTTAAGCGCCCCCAAGTAAAAGGTATCAAAGGATGGAAGGAAGAAGAAACAAAATTCATAATCACTTAGAACCATGGTGGAAATATTTGCTCGAATCAAATAGTTGCCATTACGCCTTGATTAATTCGTTGAATAATTGGCTAACCAAACATGGGAGGCCCTATCCCCAAGATAACCAACACATTAAAGGGGATAGAGATATTTGCAGGGACTACAACTACAAAGAATTAAAAGGGCTTGTGAATCTTCCAAGTCAAATAAGAACACATCAAGTGGATTTGCATCATAGGTACCCTCTTCATTTCTTGATCTAGTCGAGTGTTGGACATGAATCTTAACATGCTTGAGGTTATTTGTAAAATATTTGAAGAAGACAAAGTGTACAATTGGGTAGAGAAGGTGCCTGGAATTTTGAAAACTAATTATGAAGAGTCTAAGATCATAGGAAAGAAGTCAAATACCCATGTCTATTAATTTGGATATAAATGACACAAGTTTTCCTAGTTGGAGAATCAACATTTACCTTCTCAACACACCAACCTTGTGGAATTTCTAACATTTCTCCTCGAACTGGAATGGTCGGTAAGAAGGCATTATCCTATATGTTTGAAGAATGGGTTAAGTTGATGAAGTCTTCCTGCAGTAGATGGAGTGTCCCTCAGTATTTAAAAATAAATCTCCCATTGCTTGTTCACATTCAACTTGGCCTCAACTTCATGAAAGTGTGGTATGTAGATGGAATGGGAGGTGAGGTCAAACACTTAGTACTTGATTCCCCCATTATCCAAATAGCTGACATAAGCCATAGGATTCATAATCTCATTTGCATAATATCTAGGAGCATTGACAAGCCCAACATTAAAGAATCCAGGTGGGAAGAATCAAAATACTCAAATAGAACCAACTAACCTTGATTAACCTACTCTGTAAATCGAAGAAGTCATAACAATGTGTCACGTCCCAACCCCTCTACCAGAGAGAGAACACGCCTATGCTACTTATCAAATCCGAGCAACCTATCCCCATGCCCATAAACATAAAAGGCATTGAACATAAAAATACATACACAGATGCATTATACATTAAATATACAACGGAAGCAAATAATTCATTTCATGCAAGCATTCAACATGTTCATAGTAATTCATAAAACAAATACAGTTACGGAAATTAAATACACAAAGAATACTTATCTTGAGAAGAAGCTTTCCCGCAACTAGCTATGTCGCTGCAACGTTCCACCCAAACATAGGTCAGTGTGCTCATCAATCTCTCAACATCACTACCATCCCTGAGCTAGGCATGGTTCCACAAGGCACTAGGGAACACCATGCTTACACACAACAATACCATACACCCACAGTCAAGCCAACACATAGTTGGGGTTCACAGACTGTCAAGCCAAGCCAATGAACAACTGGGTTCCATGACTATCAAGGAAACAAACCAATTACATAGGGGTTCCTTGGACTTGCTCAGCCAAGCCAACAATCACCTCCAAACACAACCAACCATTTAACAAATGGGTTTCTTAGACTTACTTTGCCAAGCCAACACAAAATGCACACAACAACAAAATGCACGTGCTGGGTATCAAAGAAAATGTTTTGCAACCAAAAAACGTTTTAGTGAAAGGGAAAACCACCATTCGATAGAAAATACAATTTCACAAATCGTCAACGGGCAACCAAAACGAAATGGATGAGGGGAAATAAACCCCGCATGAGTAAATACATTTTCAGGAACGTCGTTGGGTTTCACAGAGGTAAAAACAGCCTCATCAAATCCCAAATTTGTGGATCCAAATTTAGAAAACTGCCTATGGCACTACAGAAGCAAAACAACCTCCTTAAATCTATAGATCGTAAATCTCTTATGGACATTCACACATAAATAACAAAACGGATTTCACAGTTGGGGGAAAGTGAGGAAAATGCAGAAAAACGTGAGGGAAGCTCCCAGCTTGCTCACCAGAGGCAAAAACGACCTCTTCCAACCCTAAGAATCGTGGTCCTCTTCTTCCCATTCGCCGACAACACATAAAACAAATTCTGAGCATGGAGAAAATGAAGAAAGCAACAAGAAAATCGTGAGGGAGAAAGCTCAACAAGCTTCAGATGTGTGAGAGAGCCCCACCTCTATGAGAATGGGTGAGGAATGAAATATATGGGTGAATAATGGCTTGGGCATGCATTTCCAAGAATTTACTTGCCCCACAAGTCAAAAACACGTTTTCCAAAAAATTGGTGGCTTCCCAAGTTCGAATTTGACCTCCATACATTTCCCATCCCAAGGAGATAACTTCTTCAACCACTTCTAGATGACTGGGCACAAAAGGACAAAATGGGTAGTTGACAACTTATGGGTTTTCCCTTTGACATTTGGCTTTTCCCCATTGGCTCACGGGTTTGAATATTCCCCGCTCCCTATTCCTTGTGAAATCATGCCTCCATCTCTTTAACATTGCGACGCATAGCTAGTTGTGGTATTTTTTTTTCTTTTGCATTTTTACATGATGTCTCAAAATATATTGTGCTTGGCTAGCACATAAACCATCGACATCGATTTTAATTGCCGAACCATAAAACACTAAATCCATTGTGGGGTCTTTGCCTTGAGCTCCACACCACGTTTTAATACAATGTTTACATCATATGCAATTTAATACCATGGGGTCAAAACCAGGGTGTTACATAATGTTAGCTAAGGAACGGAAGAGAATGATTTTGAAAACACTTAACTAAAGAAGAAACTTGAATAGGTTGTCTATAAAGTACTATCATCTTGAGAAGAGGAAAAGGGGAAATTCACAAGGGAATAGGCCAAGAAAAGGAAGTAGGTTTTGGAATCCATCATAGGGTTTGAATACACCAAATCCCTCATAATATCCAAAGGTATAATAATCAAGATACTTAAAAATAAGCTTACTAATGAAAAATAGTTGCAAGCAAAATAGAGGAAATTGGACAACATAAATCAAAGGAATCAAAATAGACATTCCCAAAAACACAAAAAGAAGAAGTTGAAGGGTATATAGTTCTCAATAAAAGTATCAACTCATCCTAAAATAAAAGGGGAGGGCACTGCAAAAAACCCCATCAACTTAACCAAATCGCCCTCATCGTTGAATACGACACCTATTTTGTAGTAGAAGGAGACTAGTTCATAGACCCAATACAAGAAACCAACAAAAGATAAGGGCCTGACCAACTAGCCTCCATTTGACCAACCACTATTAAACCAACATTAGACCAACCAACAAGCCTCGACAATGGAATCACAACCAAATACATAATGAAATACAGGTGACCATGCAAAAAAAACCAATTGGAGAAGGAAAAACCAACTATGATGTCGTACATAGTGATACCAACCCATAACTTTAGTAGTTCATCGACAAGAGCGTCAATATATACATTCATGCCTTTCACTTGGTACTTGCGTGATTGGTTGAAAGCACACATAATTCCTTGTGCGTGTGTGTGAAATTAAGCAAAGAACAAGACAAAGGAAATGATACATTCAAACAAAAATATCATTATAAACAAATACTTGGAACAATCATTGCCAACAATGTGTGCCCCCTCTTTATTGACATCCAAGGAGAAAGGTTATCATTTATAACAAAAATATGCCACACTAAGTAAGTGGACCTCAACTCACCAAATGGATTGACAACATCAACTTCTAATTAAAGCCTAATATTATGGGGTTCTTCTTTAAAATCCATCCATCTTTCTTCGATGTTCCTTCATACAGAACCATCGACAAGCATTCAAATAACACCATCTTCGCTTACGTGTTGTGCATGGTAATCCATAAATTGTGCTATGCTTTTGCACCTGAACAATCACTGGAAACGTGGAATTGTGAGAATATAATAAAGAACCTTGTGAGTCACCTTATTTGTTACTTGATCAGTTTGATATCTACTTATTTAACATTATGGGCATTTCGTTTACGATTCATATTGTCCATAATATATAATATGATCATTGGGAGATGCATCAATAGCTTGATAATCCATTCCAATAGGTTTCATAATGGTAGATAATTCTTGATAGGTGTGTGGTAACTTATTTGGTGATGGTAAGAAAAATTCACTTATCGGTGTATGACAATATAAAAAATAACTAGTTAATGTAAATAATAGTAATCAATATAAATATTGCATCCTTAAGTTACATATCGATTGACACAAAAAATAGATAAAAAGAAGTCGACATTTACGTATATGTGATGAATTATATTGTGTACCGTAAGTGTTGGACATACCATTCGATAGCTTCAAGTTCACCACCAACAACATAACAGATAGAACATTATTTGAGGTGTCTTCATGAAGGGGCTCTGTGGTAGTATTCAGCATAGGAATGTCAAAACACCATTTCTCTCCCCATCCAAGTTGTTGGCCTTATCCATGGGAGCATTAAATAAGTCTTGTCCCGTCCTCCTCAATTGTATGATTAGTGCCATCTCCTTCCAAAGGATTAACATGATCTTGATTATCCATACGACCATCTTCCCTCATCTTTATACAACATTGTTTTGAATTGGCATACTAAGCAGTGTCACATACATAGGGTGATTTCTCCTTCCAAATAATACAACCAATCAAATAAAATTAGAGTATATAACAAATATTAAAAAGAAAGAAAAATTCATTAAAACAATCAATAATATATATAAAGACCTTTAATGAATAACTTACCATGGGACGATATTCATACCCCCCTTCAAAGTGCCCATACTACCTACAATGACTTTCAACTATTCTTAATAAAAGTCATTTCCCATTAAATCCCATGCATTCATGACAAGGGAAATAACATTTCCCATCATCGATAGTCATGATTCGTCTCTTTATCTTACCAAGTGCCGTTGATTCTTCTGGAGTTGGCATTGTAAATCCTATTAAAACAAAATCCATTGAAGCATTATAATTACAAATTATCTTGCTATGACTTAAGTATAGGACTAAAAAGTCTTAAAGGATGCAAAAATTACAATAACCTTCAAATTGTAAAAACCGATCTATGTAGATCAAGAATTGGTTGTGTTAAACAAGTATTTGATAGAAAAATTACTATTCCATGCGTACAACAATGAAGAGAGAAAACGTCGCAACTATAGAAAATTTGTCGAAACGTGTTTTGAAGAACCTTATTTATAAATTTTATATTGTCAGACTTTCGATGACTGTCAAACATGATTAACTTTAACCAAAATAGAAATTCAACGACCACTGCTACCTACCAAATGGATATATAATCTTTTGCACATATGGAATAATGCATCGAAAGTGCGACTAAATATAGTCGTAATTGCAACAATATGTTAACTCCGTCGAACGCCAAGGCATGGTGAAAAACAAACGTTTTTTTCTATGATTTTGAAGTATTTTTACATGACAACAAATATTTTGTCCATGTTTCGTCGATGTTTTACCCCATATGTAGTAGTATTCCTCCCTTAATCATGTTGAGGTCCTTGTGATCCATACCTTTATCTCTAAAGCTCATTATCCCCACTTTAAGGTCAAATGTTCCCTTGGGAGGTCATGTGTTTTGGCTCAAGGCTTCATTATTATTTTTGGATTCCTCTCATGTTCAATTAGGGCCTAAGACTTTGGTTTTTACACCAATAATATCCAAGGTCCACATACTCGTACCTAGTGCTTAAACCTTGTATTTCTTCCAATATCCCCACTTTTAGACCAAGGATATGCCCAAGAGTAGTGTGTGGTTGATCAAGGTATGATTCTAAAGTTGGATGCTTAAAATCTTCCTTTAGGGAATAAGGTCTGACTTTCCTCCCTCAACGATGTCTAGGTTCAAAGACATCATCATTGTCATCGACATCGTTGTCCTTGTCATAATCCTCATCATCATAGACTTCAACAATATTATCATCATTGTCATCTCATATATCATCATAATCATTGTCATCGCCATCATTGTGATGATGAAAAAGGCATCCAACTACCTTACATGAATTTTGTAAAGCATATTTTGCCTTTGAGTGGGAATGTGGACACAATTGCAATATTCTCAACACCATGGATGGGTCTTAATTGGTAACTCTCATTCTTTTCATCATCATCATCATAATCATTATCATAATCATATACATGAATATTACCATCATCGTCATCATAGTTTTTATCATCATTTTCATCATAATATACATGAATATTATTGTCATTGTCATCATTGTCACTGTCATCACCATCGTCATCATCATTGCAGTGATGATGAAAAATGAATCCATCTAGCTTATATGAATTTGGCAAAAGAAATTCGGCATTTGAATGGGAATGCAGGAACCATTAGAATGATTCCAACACTATGGATGGGTCTCAGCTAGTAATTTCCATTGTCATTGTAATTGTCATCATTATCATTTTATGATCAAATCACCATCAACACAATCATCATTGTCATCACAATAGCATATAGCCTCTAACCCCTTTCCCTTATAACTTATATCCTCTAAATGATATATTAACTAACTTATATGTTGTACTAGGTGAAAATCTAGGAGCAAACCTAAGCATTATTTTGGGAGCCAATCTAGGAGCAAAACTAAGAGTAAAATGAGGTGATGTTTTGGGAGAAAAAACTAGATGTTGAACTAGGCACTATTGTAGAAGCAAAATTGGGTGCTAAACCTATTGTTAAATAGGGAGATAGACTAGACCCTAAACCTAGTGCAAAAGAGGGAGATAAAGTAGGTGTTATTCCTAGTGCTAAAGAGGGAGCTAAACTAGGTGCTATTATTGGTGCTAATCCTAGTATTAAAGAAGGAGCTAAACATAATGCTAAACAGGGAGCTAAACTAGGTGATATTCTTGGTGCTAATCCTGATGCTAAAGAGGGAGCTAAAGTCAACACTAATTAGTTCCAACTTTAGCACCAAATTTTGAAACAAGGCGCTAAAAACGCTAATAAAAATGCCATCCCATGAAATAGCGTCACCTTTGGCTAGAGAATGAAGAAAATTACACTAAAAACGTGACTGAAGCAAAAATGGGAGCTAATCATGAGGTTTTATTGTATTATTTGATCCAACTTCTTATGATTAATGGAATTCTAGTTATTTGCTTCCAAGATAGAAAACTTGAAAAAATAAACTAGACTAAAACTAGTTTCTATGCATGATCTTCCTATGGCTTCATTTTGATCATCCATCTCGTGACTGAAAGTCAATTTAGATCCATAATATGCAAATTGCATCACGTATGACAAAGCTCATCTTTTTTAGAGTAGTATAACATCCAACGAATGATCTCAAAGATATATAATGAATGTTAAACATGTCAAGAATCTCACATACCATAGATTTTTTGTCAAGATTCTCTATACAGTTTGTAGTTCTAAGAGGGTTCTCTAGTTGTAGTTGATCCAATGAATATTCAGTACATGCTGGTGGAAACACCATTAGGACCTGCTACAAAGAAAAACAAATTAGCCTTTAAATTTTGAAACTATATAATTAATGATACAAGGTAAATCCCTGTAATTAATTAGAACTTTTAACACTTGACTATTTGATTTGAACCATACCATCCATAAGAATCGACATTGAACATCAATATCAGATTCTATAAAACAAATATAGTTTCTTGTTCAATTATGTCTTAATCCTACCAATGCTAAGAAGCCAAATGTAAACCCTAAATTTTATCCCTTGATGCATTATGGAAGAAAAATAATACTAAACTATGATATTTCTCACTATATTAACTGTGTAAGTAGCTTAAATATACAAATAACGATTTTAGACAATTAAATTTACAAAATTACGTGCTCATAGAGAATCCCAAAGTGTATGTGTTCTCGAAATTAACAAAATACCCATAACCTTGATTATTAAAATTAACTATAATTGTTTTAAAATTTTGGTTATTAAAATTAACTATAATTATTTTAAATTTTTAAAATTTTAGAATGTATAGGTAGTTTATTTTTTTAAAATAAGGACATTGGCTAGTTTCCCGTTATTCTTTCAATAAACATTTTCAACAATAAATTAATATCATAAGTATCTAAAAAATTATAATCACAAAAAGACATAATCCAACTTATAATTTTATTTTGAGGTAGGGACTAGTTGATATGTAACTATTTGCCTTGCTTCAATGATCATTTCAAATCATGAAGTTTGTGTATATGGACTCACCTTGTATTCGGGCCCGATAATTAACCCTTGATAAAACCAATGATATCTCGTGTCATCCAAACCTTGACCTTCTTATTTTAATTAGATCAACACTCCTCATTGAGCTACTTGGAAATGCATGGACAATGTTCTCTCTGCAAACAATAATCTCATCAACGTTATTTCAATTAGATCAACATTCCTTTTTAGGCTACTTGGAAGTACATGAACAATGTTCCTTGGGCAAACAATAATTTCATCAATGTAATATATTATACATTATTTTGTATGACAAGTCTTTTTGTTATCTCCTCGTCAAGGTGTATTAATCATGTTTGTACAATGTAATATTTGAATTTTTTTCAATAGTTGTTAATATTGGTTTTTTTAAAATTTGAATTTTTGATTTTCTGATTGGACAAAAGTAGTTGATGTCGTTGTCGATTTTCCCTTCGCAGGACTCGATGACGAGATGATTTCAGCATTAGGTGAGGTGGTAAGGTTTGCCTTCCCTTTATTTGCTATTTCATTAATTACTCTGACATGACGATGAATGCGGGTTTCTATGGAAAAGGCCATTCAACTGTTAAAACTAAGCATCCATATCGCGCAACCCTAGATCGATCCTAAAATCATGGCGTCATTTTTTAGGCTATCATCTCTTTCAGGAAGTCAACAATACTACATTATTATTTAAGAAATTTCCGAAGAAATTTTCACTGGTTTGAACCACCATCAAAATTTATTGTCGAGTATGAACTTAATTTCTCTACTAATTACTACTTTGACTACGATCACCATTACATAGAAAGAGACAACCCAACTTTTATATGACACACAGAATGACGTTAAGTCTGCTCAGGACATGCCAGGCTCATCTACCCACAATTTTGAGTTGTTTAACCGTCGTATTTGATAAAAAAATCTAAAGCATATATAGAGAAAGATTTTAAAGGGCACTCAATTTCTCCCTTCGTTTCACACGCTAATTTATGAGCTTCTGGCATTAGTATTTATCTTTGATGATATTTATTCATAGTGGATATGTTCTTTTAGTGATTAGTTCGAATTTAATTTATGATATTAAGTCTCAACGTGACCAACATAATAGATAGTAGCAAAGCCACCGACATTCTCAAGTAGGCATCTGAGTAAGTTTGCCCAGCATTCCATCCTGTTCTTACTTCTTGCATAAAAATTGTACTAAGTTCTTTGATTGTGCGAGATTTTTCTTTTTAATTATTACAAATTGTTCATGCTGTGATCTGCTCTTGTGTCTATTTTATATTTGTGTGCGCTAAGGGCTCTCAAGACGCTAAGCTTCTGTCACCAACTATTGTTTCATATTCTTATTTTTTTCTTCTCCACTGCTACCGATGCTCCACAAACATCATTCCATCCTGTAAATCATCAGCCGATCCATCATGAAGATTATCAGAAATAACAACATCAAGTTATTCAAGAAGAATAATCACTATTCATATAATGGAGTAAGCCTTTGTAAGTGGAATTTTATGAGCATACCTAATATGTTGAATCCAACTCGGCTTCACCCATTCCTACCATGTCTTTTCTATGTAAGGCATTCATAAACATATCTAATAACACACCGAAGGCAGTTGTGCAAACAACCTTTTCTGGCAACCTCATGGCTCTGTATTTTCTTCTTCTCATTCTCAAATGGTTTATTTTACTAGGAACTTGGAGATAATGTGGTGGGTATAACAATCAGTTGCTCGACACCTGTAGAAATGGATATGAAGGAACAAGCTTCCATACCAAGGTTGGTATCAACGACTACAATATTATTCTTACCCGAATCCCCTCTTGAAACTTGATAATCAAAGCTAAAAATATTATCTGATGTTATGGAAAGGTTAAGATGTACTGCTAAAATATCCTTGAAACTTTCTCCCGACCTTTTTCTCATAATTTTAAAGTATGTAATTGCAAACGACCGTAAACAACTGGTTATATCAAAAGGATTCCCATTTTCTTGTGTAGAGAGGCGTCCATTACAGATCCTAATATTTTGTAATGCCTGTAGATTATCAAACATTTCCTCCCTTCTCCATGCCCATTTCAAGTTACTCAAACTTACTATTTGATTTCCCATTGAAAAATCATTAACTGCATCTGTATCCCTATCGAGGATCTGCAATGTTGTTTTTTTTCGGAAACAGATTGATCTCACATTGGTCATAACTAATGGGCACTCTCACATCCTTCAATTCTTCGAGGATCTTGGAGATATTTTGGAATCCAATAGCTTCATTCCTTGCCATGAAAATATTCATTAGAACTGTCAAACCAAACTTCGATAAATTACTTGTTTAAAAATGATTTATGGGCATTAAACATAAAATACAGGAGAGCCCACAATGGCTCCCTGAACATTCATTCATTCTTCACTTCTAGACTTTATTCTGGCGGCATGAGATCAAATCTTTGGGGTATCTCGTCTTCATTGTAATACAGGATCCCTTGAGCATTTTATTTCCCACAACCATGACGAATGAGCCATGGACGAGCAAACCATCACCATCGTAATACGTGATCTCTTGAACATTTTATTTCCAATAGCCATGATGGATGAGCCATGGACGAGCCAGCCATCACCAGAGGGAAATTTGAGGTGTTTTTCATTCCTTTTGCTTTCTTTTAGCAATCATATTCTCTACATATCGTGTTAAATTCCAATATCAGTACCAGTCTTGAAATAAGTTCAAATCATTTGCTGAAATCAAAATCAAAGGATCGCATGATCGATTCTCGTGGCTTCCTGTTAAGGACTTTTTTTGTTGTGTCTTTTATCTCGTGACAGGATTTTGAGTGTAATGTCCCCAACCCTCCGACCAACAAAGATCACGCTACTAACACCAAACAAATGGGAAAATATCCCCATGAACATGAACAGGGATAAATGCTGATATTAAAAAGCTTAACATAATACATACTAAGATGCATAGAACATACAAGGATACATAGTTACTCAACATTCAACAGAGGCAAACATATACATTCCGGCATTCAACATGTTCATCATAATTCACGAAACAGTAGATATAATTGCAGAGATGAAATAGCCAGGAGTACTTATCTTTTAATGAAGAACTCGCCCCGCAACCAGCTACGTTGCTGCAACGTTCCACCCAACCATAGGCCAGCGTGCTCATCAATCTCTCAGCAACACTGCCACCCCCGAGCTGGGCATGATTCCTCAAGGAATAAGGGTCAATGCAGGCTTACACATAGCCAAGGTACACGATTAGCCAAACCCACCCACAGTAGGGTTTACCAAGTCGTCAAGGAGCTAGGAAAGGCTAAATGCTAAGCTAGTGGCCTCAACACCAGTCTTCTCAAGCATACCGCAGCAAAAAAATCCATTCACAGCTCTGTGAAGAAGGAAAAGACAACCGGGTGACAATCCCAAACAAAAGGTGAAACACAGTTCAGGTCCACAAGACAACTCAGGGTTGTTCTTGGCCCTAGCGTGGCCAAAAGAACTCAACAACAACCCAAAACCAGGGTACATCAACAGCCACAAACTCACAATGAAAGGATGTCAACATTACGCAGTCCGCAATTGGGAAAGAAGCCAAACTCCGGCGTGGACAGAGGAAAACTCAGTTAACGAATGTGGAAATCAATAGCCAACCAATATCCACGAGCCCACAGCACACACCATCCCCAATGTAATGGCTGGAGAACTTACATAGGCAAAAAAAAAGGAGAAAGAACAAACTCTCAACCTGTGCGTAAGGGGAAAAGACACAGTCCAAAAATGGAAGAAGGAAACACACACACAGTCCAAAATGGAAGAATAAATCGGACTCTCAACAGCATCCAAAAATCATGGGAAGAACAACAGCAACCCAAATCGCAGGTTAAACCAACAGCAAGCCCGAATTGTGGATGAAAACCATGACTATTTCACATACACAGCAGAAATCCTGCCCCTAAGGCCGCTCTTCCATCTTACTGCATGCACAAAACCAAAGGAGAACCCCGACCGGTGTGTGAGGAAAATGATGAGAAAATTGTGTGTGAGGAAAACAAAACGTCTCTCTGTGTGAGGATGGAATTCCCTAGACCACAATCGTGAAGGTGAAGACCAGGCCAACTGCCTGCGTGAGGGAAACGATGGCTTCTGCCGCTGGGTATACCTACCGTCAGAGCTGACAGTAGCCTGCCCTACTGACACCCCCCCAATGCCCACGTTTCCTCAAGCAGTAACTGCCCTCAACTAACGCCTACCCCAAACGACTTGGTGGCTGAAAGAGACAAGAAGTTGGTTGACACATGGCACTTTCCCAATGGATCCCACGGTTATACAATCCCCCCCCTTTATCCTTAGGAAAAATCATGCCCTTTTCATTTTAACGTTGCACCGTCATAGCTGGCTGTAGGTTTATTTTAATTGATGTGCATATTTACATGATGCCAAACTTTAATGTGCCAGATAGCACGATATACCATTGGAAACTATCCCTATTGCCGTAAAATACACAACCAAATCAATGGTGGGGCTTTTGCCTTTAGCTCCACACCATGATTAATTACAAAATATACATCATGTATCTTTAAATGCAAACGGGGTCAAACCGGGGTATTACATTTCCCTCCCCCTTGGAATAACACCGTCCTCGGTGTTCCAATACATATACAATTTGCACATCATATTTCAAAATTTTGCAGATCTACCCCATGTTCAATTATTTACTTGAGCTTTCAGGACCAAGCCCCTCGACTTCCACGAGCTTCTCTTGCTGGTTCTCAGCTCTCAGCTTATCTCGAAGCCTAGGAACTTTGCAGCTGTTGCCCTCTTCATGCTCCCTCATTGGGCAGTCCCGGCGTAAATGATGTCCTCCGCATTCCCAGCATTTCACTGGCTACTTCATCTTTACCTGCTCAATTTCCTTTGAGTCTTCATGCCTGGACTGTTTCTTAACGGGTTGCTTGGACGAACGTCCCATCACTGATCCACCTTCCTTTCCCTTGCTGATTGCTCCCAGAAGGCTTTTCACCTCCCTTTGAAATCCAATAGAGTCTTGCAAAATCTGGTGGTTCATTTCATTCTGCCTTTTCTGTATCTTGAGCATCTCCCCAAGATTTTCTTGGGTCTTGGCAATCATTTGAAGGAGACTTCCAGCCAAGTCCAACAACTTTTGTTCTACTGCCATGATCAATGTGCACCACCGGGTTTCACTTTTCTCACCTGTGAAATGCACCATTGAAATTTTGTCAGGCCAAGCATAATATAGACATTAAAATCATTCAGTTAAGTACCCAATTGGCATGACAGTCCAAGTCTTATCAAGGAGACTTTCATATTTTTCATGCCTTCCCAACAGGCACATGAGCTCATTCGTGTCCATTATTTGGCAGGGAGTTAACCATTCCAGCATTCACAATTTACTTTAAGCAAATACACACATTCCATTTTCAGTCATACATGCATTCAACAATATTTTGTTTTGATTATATATATATATATATATATATAATCAAAAGGGGAAAGAGAGAGCAGCAAGAGTTTTTCCCCTCTTTGTTTTGTTCCATCCTGGAACCCACACCACCGCTATGGCTTTTCATGCTCTCAGCCTCTTTTATTTCACCGTGAATGCTGGACCAATCCCTCTTGGTCATGACACTTAGTGTCTCTGGTCTATTTCAGACCTCTCAACCATGGAGTCTCTCCACATGGTTTGTCTCGGCTGCTAGGACCCCCACAGTCTTACTAGCACCTTTTTCATTACCGCTCATTCTGAGCTCTCCAGGACAGTCACATGTCCACATGCACCGCTAGGATGCTCTCATAGTCCTCACTCCCAACGATACCTATATCCAAACATTCAATAGATTCACATGTTTAGTTTATTTTCATCAGTTTTATCTCTAGAACAAGAGCTTAAAACATCATAACCAAATCATATACACATGTACATTCATAAGCAAAATAATCCAATACTTATCTGTATTGTGTGTTTCCTCGTTGGTCCACAGGATCTTGCTTCGCTTTGCAAGCCTTGGGATCGCCTATGGACTTGGATGTTAGGTCAGCATGCAGGCTTCTCCACAACATCAAATAATTAATGTCCAGCCAGTACACCCTCATGTTGATTGGGCTTGGAACTTCACCATGACCATTTCCAGGTCCGGGATCTACTATGGATCCCCAGGCATATAACAACCCAACATACACTTATACCAACATACACTTATATCAACAATAATACATACACTTATATCAACAATACACTTATACCAACATACACTTATATCAACAATATTGCACACTTATATAAACAATAACCCTTACTTCGCAACCCCTCACAACAACCGTTTGCCTTTTCTCTTTAGGGTGCAACACCCAACTGCATCTATTTATCCTGTCAAGACAAGCAATATAAGCAAACTCATCAGCGTTATTGCTCTAAAACTGTAATTATATTTCATATCATTCACTATCAAGTATTGAGACACCGGGAGTGCGTCCACTCCCTAGGGTGTATTCAATATTGAAAACCCTTTCATGACTCGACATCGAAAAAGTGTGCACCCTTTCTTGGTGTGTGCCATGTAGGCCCTACTCATACTTAAGCAATCGGTCATAATGGAAATAAAATCAAAACATGTTCTGCGTATTGAGTTTAACAATTTGACATGCGTATTCTTAGCTAGGGTCACAGAACACTTATCCATCTGCCGACGCAGTATTCCTTTGTTAAGGAGGAATGGGGCTCCCTTCTCTGAGTTCACAGTCCCTCGGTTAGCCATCCCAACTCCTTTTTCCATTTCATATCCACACATGTCTTACCGACATAATCTATACCATCTCACTCATGTTGCTTACCAAACATGTAGTGCAGATGAGACATTTCCAAAATGTCCAATGGAGTTTCACCCGAAACACATTTCCAAGGTAAGGGAAAACCTTCCCATGAAGTTTGGCTCCTGCAGGCCATCACACATGATCTTCCTGCAGTGTGTACCCCTGGCACATTCATCCAATATCCAAACAGTCAATCATTACCTGATAATACAATCCAAATTGATCGTTCCATAACCAAGCAATGACATTAGTAATTAAATTCAATAAGAATTTGCAACTCTGTATACTACAGAAATTGATTTGCTTAGCAATGAGGTGATTCTCATTTGTGGGTCTCTTGTAAGTAGCACCACTATGCCCATTACAATTTTATGCTTCTAGCATAATACGAATACCCACTTACAATGCGTCCTCCTGACACAATCTTATGAAATCCAATAGTGATTAGTAGTTGTCAGCAATTTCTTAAATCCGAAATTCACAATTCAAATTTAACAACCCATTATGCATACCAACAATTTTCACAGACATGAGACTCTTCTCATAAGGTTTGGCTCTTTCACATGGTAGATTCCAACATTTGTCATGGTCTTACTCTCAGTGCCATGCTCTAGATAATCTACATGAAACTTGAGCTTCAATCAACCAAACACTTGGTAAGTCTGGATGCATATAACCTTTTCATTGCTGCAACCATCACTAAAGCATTTTCAGAATTTATAAAATTCAAATACTTCCAGCTGTTAATCACATCAATATTACCAAAACTCATTTACTTCACGCAATCATTATCATACTAACATTTGCAAGGTATAGTCGCATCATTCATGCAATTAAATGAAATGTTTAGATACTCCTTACTTCACAAGCGTATCATTTGTACCACCTTGCTCTTCCATAGAGCATTTTCGACAGCCAATTGGTCATGACTATCCTCTTTATGCACTTACTGTCCTGCATTCATAACAGCCTTTGAAATGGTTCTTGAATTGTCATCAATTCATCATTTCAGCCATTAGTTATTCATAATATCACATGCACTCATCTCAATGCATTCATGCAATGCGTCACAACATTTGCACCTGTACTTATGCAATCAATTACTCACACCCTTCATATGCATACATTTAATGCATAACTACAAGATTTATAAAATCTTTTAATGCATACCCACTCAATGCTACCTTGCATTGATTCAGGACTACTTATGCATTCACACATATCATGCATGGCCTAACCATGACTTCTTCATATAGGATGCATGACTATAATCAATCAATATCATCAGTACTTACTTTCCTTGGGCTACTAATCTATATACAAGCATGGCACATTTCTATATGGATGTAGTATAACATTCATATATCCATATGGTATGAGGTCTCTTACCTTTAGCACTCCATGGAATTTGTCATAATCAAACTCTTACCTTCATGGGTACTACTTACACCCTTGGCATGACCAATTTGGTCGGTCCTTTGCAGGAGATTGCAGAATTTACTCACCAACTTTTGTTTATGGACTGGTTACCTTATCCCTTCCTCCAGAGGGTTTCTAGTCACATTTGTCAACATCAACAACATATTTAGCCATTCCCATGTTGTCGTTGGTTTTTCCACTAATGCCAATACCAATGCAATAACTATCATTAGTGGTTCATTATAGATGTATAATCCTCAATATCCTATGTATGCAAAGCATATCCTCATACATTTCAGGTATAAAACTTAGGGAATGTAGTTATAATCAGCAAGATAGGGTTTAAGGAAACTTTCCTTTTCAAGTCCCACATCCTCGCATGGAACTCCTCTTCCACACAACAGCTGGTTTGACTTCATGGTCTTGCTACCTCTAGGCATGCAATTCCCATATTTGTCCATTTAACAGCAGCACATTTATTTTTCAAGCAATCACTAGTACCTTGCTGCTACGCATTCACACTCTGGTGATTCTCCTTTGTTCCCTGCTAGATAAGCTTTCCAATGCCTATCCACATGCTTCATTCCGACCTCGGGTGTGAAAACCACACCACTTCTAAAAATGAATATTTTCACCAATTTTAGGCAAAACACACAACTGTATTTTGGTCTGGAATGCTAACTTCAGCCACCTAGGATTTTCTTCTCCTTTTCAGCCTTGAAGCTGCTAAAAGACTACTGATAATTTCACTGAAAAACCCCTGAAATCTCTGAAAAATCCCAATTGAAAACTCAAAATTTTCCTTTGTTAAATCGGGTCTCTTCCCAACTGTCATTCCGACGTTTCGGTAATCAGAATGACTAATTTCCTCCGTTGCTCATTGGCAGTTCAATCAACTAAATTTTTCTAACGTTCCGGGCCGATCCTCCTCTGCCTTCCGACGTATCGACAGACTGATCCTCTAATTTTCTCCGGCGTGTCGGCGGTCCAATCCTCTAAATTTTTTCGATGTTTTTTGTACTTAGAAAAATTTTCGGAAATTTTTCTTCTTCCTTCCGCCGCCGCATCGGCTGCTTGATCGTCTAAATTTTTCCGATGCATCCAACTCTTCGGAAAAAATTCTCCCTTCATCCGCCGCCGCATCGACTGCTCAATCATCTAACCTTCACCGACGTTTCAGCGATCTTTGGGAGATCCCTGCCGACTCTTCGACTCTGTCTTCACCTTTTCTCCGTCGACGGCATCAGAAGTCCTTCTATCTAAATGTGCTGATGTTTCGGCAGTCTTCAGCTGACTCCTTCCGACGATCTCAACACTTAATTTTTTTTTGAATTTTCACCCACATCGGCTCAATCATGTACTTTCTACTACCGCCGTTGCGGCTCAAACATGCCAACCCAGCCGACGTATTGGCGCCTTCGTCCTCTTTCTTCCGCCGCCGTTGCGGCACCTTTGTGCTTTTCCATTCGCTTTGTCGGCTCAAACTTCCTCTATCTCTCACCGCCGCCAAGGTCTGTATCAGAGGGGCTTCCAACTAAGTTGTCCAACGATCCGATGGTCTCAACACTTAGAAAATTTTTCAAAGGATTTCCTCTTTGTCAGCTTATTTCGCTCGATGGCATCAACTCTCAACACCTCTTCATTTCCGTTGTTGCGGCTCCCTTTCGGCGAGCCTCCCCTTTCTTCTGTCACCGCCGTTGCATTGGAAGACTTCTCGTGAAGCTTCCCGTTGTTGCGGCTCCATCTCTAGCTTTTGTCCGTTGTGAATTGAACGGACTTTCGCCTAGCTTATCCGATGATTTTCGGACTTAGAAAAATTTTGGGAATTTTCTTCTTAGTCTTCCACCACATCGGCTCCCCAAAGAACTAAATTTCATTGATCAATCTACTAATCTCAGCCGAAACTGAGGGTACTCCATCCACTAAATCGCGTCGTCGTTTCAGCGGTCTTCTGCTGATGGCTTTCGATGGAAGTTTCCTCCTCGCCGCTTTGTCAACTCTTATTTCCACTATTCGTCACCGATCCAATCAACTAACTTCTGATGATCGCTGATAGTCAATCATCGGATATTCTTTTAACTAAATGGAGCCGGCGTTTCGGTGGTCTTCGGCCGATCTCCGCCGAAACTGCGGCTCTCACATCCTCTAACTTTCGTCGACGGTCGATGAACACTTAGAGAATTTTTCTCAATTTCTTCCTCCGTCGGGTGACATTCTTACTAGATGATCTACTGCATTGGAAGAGTTTCCTACTTAGTCTTCCAATGAGCCAACGGTTGAGGCACTTAGGCAATTTTTGTGGAATTTTCCCAATCTTTGCTGGGCAGAAAGTAACCTGCTTCTGCTAGTTGATCTTTCATGGCCCTATGAGGCCCAAATGCTACAATTATGGCTCTGTCATTGCATCTTCATGGCCCATTCAGGCCCATATTGCAACCTTTGCTCTGATACCACTCTATAACGTCCCCAACCCTCCGATCGCCGAAGAGGACGCTACTAACACCAAACAAATGGGAAAACAGCCCCATGAACATGAACATGGATAAATGTTGATATTAAAAATCTTAACATAATACATACTAAGATGCATAAAACATATAAGGATACATAGTTACTCAACATTCAGCGGAGGCAAACATATACATTCTGGCATTCAACATGTTCATCATAATTCATGAAACAGTAGATATAATTACAGAGATGAAATAGCCAGGAGTACTTATCTTTTAATGAAGAACTCACCCCGCAACCAGCTACGTCATTGCAACGTTCCACCCAACCATAGGCCAACATGCTCATCAATCTCTCAGCAGCACTACTACCCCCAAGCTGGGCATGATTCCTCAAGGAATAAGGGTCAATGCAGGCTTACACATAGCCAAGGTACACGATCAACCAAACCCACACACGGTAGGGTTTACCAGGTCGTCAAGGAGCTAGGAAAGGTTAAATGCTAAGCTGGTGGCCTCAACACCAGCCTTCTCAAGCATACCCAGCCTCTAATCCCACTCTCAACAGTTCGAAGACAAACCATTGCATACTGCAGCAAAACAATCCATTCACAGCTCTATGAAGAAGGCAAAGACAACCGGGTGACAGTCCCAAACAAAAGGTGAAACACAGTTCAGGTCCACAAGACAACTCAGGGTTGTTCTTGGCCCTAGCGTGGCCAAAACAACTCAACAACAACCCAAAACCAGGGTACATCAACAGCCACAAACTCACAATGAAACGATGGCAACATTACGTAGTTCGCAATTGGGAAAGAAGCCAAACTCCGGTGTGGATAGAGGAAAACTCAGTTAACGAATGTGGAAATCAACAGCCAACCAACATCCATGAGCCCACAGCACACACCATCCCCAATGTAATGGCTGGAGAACTTACATAGGCAAAAAAAGGGGAAATAATGAACTCTCAACCTGTGCGCAAGGGGAAAAGACACAGTCCAAAAATGGAAGAAGGAAACACACACACAGTCCGAAATGGAAGAAGAAATCGGACTCTCAACAACATTCAAAAATCATGGGAAGAACGAAAACAACCCAAATCACGGGTTAAACCAACAGCAAGCCCGAATCATGGATGAAAACCACTACTATTTCACATACACAGTAGAAATCGTGCCCCTGAGGCCGCTCTTCCAGCTCGCTGCATGCACAAAACCAAAGGAGAACCCCGACCGTTGCATGAGGAAAATGATGGGAAAAATGTGTCTGAGGAAAACAGAATGTCTCTCTGTGTGAGGATGGAATTACCTAGACCACAATCATGAAGGTGAAGACCAGGCCAACTTCCTGCGTGAGGGAAACGATGGATTCTGCCACTGGGTATGCGTACCGTCAGAGCTGACAGTAGCCTGCCATACTGATGCCCCCCCCATGCCCACATTTCCTCAAGCAGTAACTGCCCTCAACTAACGCCTACCCCAAACGACTTGGTGGCTGAAAGAGACAAGAAGGTGGTTGACACATGGCACTTTCCTAATGGCTCCCATGGTTAGACAATTCCCCCCCCCCTTATCCTTAGGAAAAATCATGCCCTTTTCATTTTAACGTTGCACCATCATAGCTAGCTGTAGGTTTATTTTAATTGATGTGCATATTTACATGATGCCAAACTTTAATGTGCCGGATAGCATGATATACCATTGGAAACTATCCCTATTGCCGTAACATACACAAGCAAATCGATGGTGGGGATTTTTCCTTTAGCTCCACACCATGATTAATTACAAAATATACATCATGTATCTTTTAATGCAAATGGGGTCAAACCGGGGTATTACATTGAGGAAGTGTATGATGCGAAATTCAGAGTTAAATGCTAAAATGCAGAGGCTAAATGGACATTCTTGAGTGGAAAATGGTCACGAGGGTTTTGATGAACGTATGAGAGTGGCAGTCATTGAAAATGGCAACAATACAATATAATAATAGAATAGAATAGAATTAACCTAGAATCCCTACGATCCTTCTAGTTGAAGCCATGAAGAGAGAGAAACATAATGAGTAGATGATGTATGAAGAAATGATCACATGATTTATCTTAAAATGATCCAAGTCCAAAAAGTGATTTTGGGAAGGGCCTTGGTTGCGATTTAGAGAGTATGGCCTGGACTCCCAAATTTGGTTCAGCCCATCAATGGGAAAGACAGTATCTAAATGTGATATTTTTATGCGTTACACCGATGGATTTATTTAGGGAACACAACAGGATTTGAACCCAAAATCCGATGACAGAATCCAACGCCATCCGACGTAACGTACAGATGTGTCGGATTGCAATGATGAAAACTACTGTACCTTTCAAATTATTTTAGCGCCATCGAATATCGGACATCGGACATTGGACAAGAGAGTGTCGGATTTTCGACGTGTTTGGGATGTTTTTTGAAATAATATAAAGACATATTTCAAATTGTTTGACCCATATTTTTAACAGTAACTATGTTCATGCTCGTTGGATATTTGACGAATGTGCAATTATAAATTTAAACATTTTTAAACATTCCGACATGTTTACTATAGAAGCGACGGAAGGTTTGCGAAAATTATTTTTTCCTTGACGGATGGTTTCAGGAATTGTTTTATTCTTCAACGGGTGGCTGCAGGAATTTTTTTTTCTCCGACAGACAGTTTGCGGGGATTTTTTTATTCTTCGAAAAACCTATGTTTAAGAAAATTGTGATGCGTGGAGCTTGATTTTTTTAAGATTGTCAATAGTATTCATTCACAAACTTTGTGACAAAATGTCAAATATAAATATTCCTGATCCAAACGAAAACAATCGACAATTGCTTGCTAGACTATGGGATGCAACGAAACAAAGGGGTGATGGAAAATGTTATTGTCCATGTACTCAATGCAGGGGATTTAAGAGAAGAAGAATATTGATCTCAATAACCACAAAACATTGCAGGGAACATGGACATGCTTAGGGGGGGAATGAATATCGTCCATTTGTAGGTTTAGCATTATAAAGTTTTTTATATTCTTTGCTTTGGTAAATGTATGTGTTATTTTAATATTTCCTATATTAATGTATATCTATTGATGTTTCCATGTATTTATAAAGGAAATACACCCTACAGCATATCGTCTAGAGGAAATGCTTTTCGAACAAGTTTCGGATTAGGATCATGGAGCGTCTATGTTTAATGGAGAACAAGTGAATGATCATAGTGATAAAGTAGTTGGAGATGATGGTACAAATACATTGATCCATGATTCATTTAATGTTAGAATGGATGATGACGATGACGATGATAATGAAAATGATGATGACTTTGATGATGTTCACGATATACCTCTTCTCAATAAGGCATATGAACCCCTTTAAGAAGGCTCCAAAACAAATCTTCTCTCTACTGTATTGTTGATAATGAACTTGAGGTTTATGAATGGTATTTCAAACATAGCAATCACACGGATGCTAAGATATGTAAAATAATCCATCACATATATAGGATCATGATAAATTTTATCTGTATTCCTCTAATAATTGTATTGTTAACTCATTATTGATCATCATACGGATGAAGTGTGTTTCGTTAATATTATTTATTTATTACATCAACTATATATATATATATATATATATATATATATATATATATGCTGTAGCTTGATAGCTGAATTTTTGTTACCACCATCAAATATTTTACCTCGCACATATTGAGATTTATCTTCCATCATGAAATAGATTGGAATGCATTATGAAGCAATTCATGCATGCTTCGATGACCATGTTATATATTATAATCAACATGAATTTGCAACAGAATGTCCAGAGTGTCATATAAGTAGATATCAAATAGATAAAGTAACAAAAAAGGTGCCTCAGAAGGTTCTTCGTTATATTCCCATCATTCCACGTTTGCAACGACTGTTTAGGTGCAAAAACTTAGCGCAATTTATGGATTACCATGCCAGAAACAGAAGTCAAAATGATGTTATTCGAATGCCTGCAGATGGTTCTACTTTTAGAGATATGGAGGAAAAGTGGCCTCACTTTAAAGAAGAATCATGTAATCTTAGGATTTCTTTGGCAGCAGATGGTGTTAATCCATTTTCAAAGATGAAATCCATTTACATGGTGTGGCCTATTTTTATTATCAACAATAACATTCCTCCATGGTTGTCAATAAAGAGGGAGCACATAATGTTGTCGATGATTATTCCAGGTATTTTTTGTCTACAACTTTTTTATTTCTAATGTAGTTGTGGCATCTCATTTGTCACATTATGTTTCCTAATTCCATATATATATTTTTTATTTTACTCTTGTGCATGTTTTATATATATTAATGGTTCTCATAATGATATATTTTATATGCAATTCAAATCAATCAGGTAAGTTCCAATTCAAAGATATGAATGTATATATCGAACCTCTTATAGATGAGCTACTGAAGTTATGGAATGACATCACTATGTATGACGTACCTAGACCAATACGACACAGGAAATTTCAATTCCATGCAGTGGTTGTATGGACAATACACGATGCCCCTGGTTTAACTTCATTTTGTGGTTTGTATTTTTAAGTTCCACTTTAATTGCATTTAATTTAAAGGAGTATATAATATAGTTTATATATAATTATAATTGACATAGATATTCCATATCTATATATTGTAGGTCTTCAGACAAAGGGTAAAGTTGCATGTCCAGTTTGTGGTCCTAAGATAAAATCTCGTCGCTCAAAAAGCTTAAGAAAGGAGGTGTTTGATGAGTATAGGAATTTCCTATCTAAGAATCACAGGCATAGAACAACCGAAAAAAATCTTTTCAATGGGAAGCAAGAGACTGCATTAAAACCACGGAGATTGCCACCTCACCTTTGGAAGATGCAATACAATAGAAGTCGTCGTCATGGTACGTATGGATCATCGTATATGAATTGTTATGTATTTAATTTTTATTGTGAGTTTTTTATTGTAGTGGCCATATTTTATTTATGATGTAATTTATTTATAAACTAATATTCATGATGTCCATCGTGATCATGAAGGAATTAATGGGCTTCCACGAGGAATGAAAAGTTATCCTATACAATTGAGCAGGTTGCCCTACTATGAGTACCTACAAATTGCTCATTTGTTTGATACAATGCATATTGGAAAGAATGTTACTGAAACATTATGGCGACTACTGGAGCTAAGGAGGGAGAAAGAGAAAGTTATGAAAGCTTGCAAAGACATTCAAGAAAGCAACCATGCAATGAAAAATGTCATCCAATTTCATAGCAACGGAGACCAAGTTAATATAAACTCAATTCCATGAATGTTTACGAAGAAACAAAGCAATGTTCTCAAGGAAGTAATGCAGAAAATTAAATTTCCCACTGGATTTGTGCGAACTTGAAGAATATCATAACAAAAAAAGGTGATTTTGCGAGGGTGAAAACACATGATTGGCACGTCTTCATCAAGGTAATTATTATTGTTATGTCCATATAATTTATTTTTTTTCATTTTATTGCATATATATTTTTTCTTGTTTGTATACTCTTTGTTTAATAAATGGCGTGATTTGTATATTGATACAGTATGTTTTGCCTCTCTCTCTCTCTCTCCCGGACAACTTCAACAACAATGTCAAACAAGTTATATATAATCTTGGTAAATGCATGAGGTAACTAGCGATTACTTGCATGTGCTTAGTGTTTCTTTA